>JZKD02S2180807.1:0-35906 GCA_000966675.3 Picea glauca
TTCCAAAAAATCACCTGCTTATGGTGAAATCAAATACTTTTGCGACTCGATAAGTGCAACACCACATATTACAACAATGTTCACCATAATAATGGTTGACCTTCCCTTGATGTATATTGTTGTCCTTGGTAGATATTGGTGCTCAATGATTGTAGGATACATTATGAATGATGGGAGTTTCATGATGATCCCAAATGAAGATGGAACATTGGTCAAAGTACCACAAGAACAAAGAAAACTCACATTATTTGAGAAAAAGGGTGCTGAAATGGTGTTGAACTATATTGATTTTGGAATTGGAAATTATGTTGTCTACAATACAAAGAAAATGAGTTCTCCCCAAAAAATAACAGACAACACTTTTTAAGGGTTTTTGAAAATGTCATTTGATGGTGTTTGTTCTAAATCAGGCATTGGAGTTGGCATTGTTTTTAAAATCCACGAATCTTGTATTTATCCACATGAAATCAAACTTGAGTTACCTTGCACCAATAATGAAGCTAAGAATGAAGCATTAATTTGTAAATGTGTTGAACCTGTACAGAATAGATCTAGCTAAACAATAATACACACATTTTCAGAGAGAATTGGAGAAGGAAGAAGAAGGAGAGAAAGAAAGGAAGAATTCTCATTAATCGTTATTCCACACTCAAAGAGTGAATAATTTACAATAGATATAGGATACATGAGTAACTAATGAGCCATAGTGGTGGTCTAGAGTGATCTTTACACACACAAGTAGTTACGGGAGTAAACTGCCACCTAGTCTAGTCTCTCAGGCAGTTACAGGAGTGAACTGCCACCTAGTTGAGTTAACTAGTCAACTAGTCTTCAGTTAACTAACTGAACAAAGAATAGTGATGATTTAACTCAAGAAATCAAGGGTAATGTGCCAGTGTGGTGATTATCCCAAGGAAAGTGCGCATTAGTTGGTGATGATCCCAATGTTGCATGGTGACAAAACCAATGCAACATTTAAACTCAACTCAACTAGTCAAACTGAAGTGTCAACTGAAAGAGAATATTCTCAAGGTGGAATATTCTCCCTTACAATATAGGAGACTGGATAATGACTAATTATGACCAATAAACAAGGAAAACCCTTGGGAAAAATAAATCCTAGGTGTGTGTGAAGTAACTCCAACATAATTCAAATATTGACTTTGGAACTACAAATGAAATTTAATGATTTAGTGGTGATTGGAGACTCAGAGTTAATTATTAATCATATCAGAAAAAGGCACAAGATCAAGAAGGAGAAGTTGAAGAATTATGCAAAAATAATTTGGGATATTAAAGATTCATTCAATTCCTTCAATATTAACTTTATTCCTTGAGAAAAAAAAAAAAAAAACAGACTCATTGGAAGTGGCGGCTTCTCTTTTAATATTGACGATTCTCAAAAACCCAATAATTTTCATGCCAAAAAAATTTCCCCTCCATCAATACCAGATAATCTAGAGTGTTGTCAGGTGTTTGAAAATGACGAATGTGTTGTGAATTTCATTGTGGATTTGCAACCAACATCAATAAGAGCACCATAATAAATGTAGTTGTATCTTAAATAAGGACAAATCAGTCAAAAAGAGACCCACAATCAAAGTTCTACTTTTATTCAAAAGAGTTATATCAATTTTGATCACCCTTCTCAAAATATTATCAAACAAAGGAAATGTGCACAGTGGATGAGTCCTCCCTTCAAAAAGTGCAAGAAACCAAAACAATCAATATTGGTACAATTGAAGCTCCTAAACATATAAATCTTGGTACTAGATGCACTTCTAAAGAAATTAAGGACTATACTATTCTCTTCAAAGAATTTTAGGATGTTTTTTCATGGAGCTATGATGATTTGGAAGAATATGACAAGTCTATTTTTCAACATATTATACCACTCAAGGAAGGAACAAGGCCTTTCAGGAAAAAATTAAGTATAATCAATCCAAAGTTGAATCCACTGGTAAAATTGGAACTTTAAAAGTTGAAAAAGGTTAGCATAATTTTATCAATCAGACACTCAGACTGGATTTCAGATCTTGTGGTCATAAAAAAAAGAATGGTGGAATTTGGCTTTGTCTAGATTTTCGAGATCTCATTCGAGCAAGTGCTAAGGATAATTACCCCTTTCCAAACATGGAGATGTTGTTGCAACAAGTTATTGGTTCTTTATTTATGTCCATGCTAGATGGGTTTTCTGGATACAATCAGGTACTTATTGTTGAACAAGATAGACCAAAAACTACATTTGTCACACCATGGGGAACCTATGCATATGTCTGCATACCTTTTGGATTGAAAAATGTTGGAGATATATTTCAAAGAGATATGGACCATTCCTTCAATGATTTTATTGGAAAATTCATGGAAAAACTATCAGGATGACCTAATTATTCATTCAAAGTTGAGAGAGTGCCACATGAAACACCCCAGGCAAGTTTTTCAAAGATGCAGGAAGTATGGCATCTCAATCCTAAGAAATGTGTATTTTCATTATTAGAAGGGAAGTTGCTTGGCTATATTGTAAGCAAAGAAGACATTTATATTGATCTAGGAAGAAGTAAATCAATAAATGATTTAAATCCTCCTACATCTTGAAAAGGGGTACAATATTTCCTTGGAAATATTGTGTGAAGATTTGTTCCTGATTATGCCACAATTGTAAAAATAGTCAACAAGCTATTAAAGAAAGATCATAAATTTGAATGGACTTAAGAGACTCAAAAGGCCTTTACAAACCTCAAACATGCAATCACCACTGCTAATGTTCTTATTAGGCCTTAGAAGAGACTATGTCTTCTATACTTACTCAAAAGAATTCAAAGGGGGAAGAGCTTCCAATTTCCTTCACGAGTAAAACCTTGCATGATTATGAATTGAAATACTCCACCATAGAAAAGAAAGCCTTTTCTTTGGTCAAAGCAATTGCTCATTTTAGAACCTATATTTTATCAACTCATCTTATTGCTTATGTACTACATTCTCATGTCAAAATGTTGCTAAATCAACAATTCAAAGAAGGGAGATGGGCAAATTGTTATGCAAGATGATGATTGGTATTGAAGTTGTCAATATAAATTCTCCTCATATAGATGATACTACCATGCAAGATGCACCCATCCCAAAGTCTAAATGGTATAAGTATATTATCCTTTACCTAAAATATGGATAGTTTTTTGTCATAATTTCCTCTAAATAAAGGAGAACTTTGAAAATAAAGGCCAAACAATATGTGTTAGTCTCTAGAATTCTTTTTTGAAGAAAACTTGACAACATCCTACTAATATGTCTCAACCATTCAAAATACCAACAAAAAATACAATAATTTCATGAAGGATTTTGTGGAGGACACTTTGCACCTGTGGTGACTGTAAACAAAATTATCAAATCTAGTTATTACTGGCCAACTATGTTCAAGGATGCCTATTTAATGATTATAAATTGTCTTCCATGCCAAAAATTCTCTGGAAAAGTGAAAAGAGAAACAATGCCTTTGAAATCCATATCAGTAGAAGAACCATTCACATAGTGGGGTCTGGATGTTATTAGTCTGATCAATCCAAAATTTAGTAAAGGGCATTCATACATTCTCACTATCGCTGATTATTTTACAAAGTGGCAAGAAGTTGTAGCTTTGAAGACTGTTGATTAAAAAAAAATGATCCTATTCTTGAAGGATAATATTGTTTCTATATTTGGTGTTCCTAAGAAGTTCATAAGAGACAATGGATCAATTTTCATTGGGTCTAAATTCACAAATTTCTATGAAGAATATGGTATTCCAATAGGACAATCATCCAATTATTATCCTCAAGGAAATAGATTGGATGTATCAACCAACAAAAAAATGATTCAAGTTGTCAAAAATATAATTGTAGCAAATCAAAGAAATTGGCATAAAAAGTTGACAGATGCTCTTTTGGTAAGTCGACTTACTCCAAAAGGAAGCATTGGATAGTCACCTTATACTTTGGTATATGGAAAGGAAGCTAGAATTCATGTACATATGGAACTAAATGCACTACCCATAGTTACAACAACTAAAGAAATGGAAGAATACTCCCCTCTTCAAGCACGATATAATCAATTAATGCAGTTGGAAGAACAAAGAGATCAAGCATTGACAACTATGACCAAAAGACAAAAAATAGTTAAAAGACATTTTGATCAGAGTACTATTATTGAAGACTTCCAAAAAGATCAATTGGCTTTACTCTAGAACAAAACAAATGAGAAGCCATATTTTCATACTAAGTTTGAATCTCTCTGGATCTAGCCATATCGGATTGAAAAGGTTTTTGGTTTCAATTCTTACTTTCTAAATATATGAATGGAACAATTCAAACATTTCCCATGAATGGGCAATACCTCAAGCATTTCTTTGTCTAATCTCATATTCTTCGCTTTGTACACAAACCTTTACCTCTTTCTTTTTCCTCTATGTATATATTTCCTCCATATCACCTTTCCTTTTGTTTCCTTTTTCTTTCTTTTCCTTTTTACTTTTTTTTTTTTGAGTCCATTGCCCAATGGACAAGGCTCTTTGGATTCTTAGCAACCCACAGGGGGTTATTGTCCCACAGTTGGAGCCTAATTTTGATCAACATTTGTTGATCAAAGTTCGAGTATTTTGGTCATACTTTCTCTTTTATATATCCCACAATTAGTCATTTTTTTCCAAAATGAAGGTTGCGGGAAACACCACCCATAGTCATCACGAGTCCACAGTCCCACAAACCCGCAAACCTGCATTATCAACACTTAGTCATTTTTTTCCATTTTGTATTACCCATTCTTCACATTTCTTACACTTAGCCAATTCTTTGTTTGTGGGAGTCCCATTGCAGAAGTAAAAACTCTCCCAAAAGGTCCACAAACATGTATCCCACACTTACTCCCACTCCAAAATGACCCTCACACTTTCGTATCACAAAAAAAAGACTATTTTAATACTCAGTTTATTTCTTGATTGTAGATGCAAGAGTTTTCTCCTATCCCATAACCCACAAACTTGCACTCACCAAATCGAACTTCACATCACTCAATTTACACTTCCATTCTTAATAATTGTTCATTCATCCCGATACATAGTCACACTCCCCAAGAAAATTTATGATCCTATTGCCACTTCAGATGGCATGCGTTATGAATTAATATCGTTTTTAAAATACATGATTTTTGTAAAACCCCTGCCTTAAATCCAAATCAACTCATGCAATTAACAATTTTGAACTAAGTTCTACGACATGTGATATCAAGGCAATATGTGGAGAATTTTGTAAGAAACTAAATCCTTGTTGTAAAATTTTTACTTTGACAAAACCACCACCTTTTCACTCAAATTAATCTTTTCCAAGTATATTGATTAAGAAAAAAAAACTATTTGTGGAGATACTATCAACACACTAGGACGAGAAGACCATGCATTCCATAGGTCTGAAGCATTCAAGTGGTATTCAATGCTTTCGCTTCAATAAAGGATTTCAAACAAGGTTTGGACTTCCAAGATTGCATTGGCCGGGTGTATGCAAGAAGTGTTTGAAATTTAAATAATTGGTCCTATGGTACACGAACAAGTTTAACAATGAGAATAGAATAACTCAACTGCGGGGAAGGACACCAATTTCAATGGAGCCTACAATTTTTAGGAGGATGCTTAGACTTCCAGAACCCACCATGACATTTAAAACCTCTGAAGATGTTGTTTTCTTGAAGGCCAAAAATGGAGGAACAAATCTCTTGAATAATTTTCTCATAAAGCTGTCAGATTACTCTGGAAACTATTCCCAAATAGAGGTATATTCACTCAAATAATCGTATAAGGAGTTTGCATGGTTGTCTGCTAGAATCATTGGACAAGAATCCACGGCTACTATCCCAAGATATGTATTGTATGTTCTTCACCACTATGATCATGAAGATGTCATGTTCGACTAGCTCACATTATTTCGAGCGAAGTTTCATTTCAGCTAAGAAATTTTCAGAATACGAAGAAGTTCTTCATGAGTTCTTATTTAGTTTATGTAATATCTTATTTTCACATAATTGAAGACTTGCCACACGCAAGGAATGTATATTTCAGTAAGGATCCAATACAATTATAGTATCCAACACTTTGGAAGCATAAATCTTTGTACCATTTTTATGAGGTACATAATGTCTAAAGTTAATTCATGGTTCTACCACATCAAGGGTTTCAATGGAAGCTGCAACCTTTCTAGCAAGGAAAGTAGTTTTTTGAGACTCTAGATGACTTTATTTATGTTTGACTTTACGATTTTCAGGGAAACTTTTTTACTACCTCTTTATGTCTCTAATAAATTCTTCACAGTCAAAGTTTGCAGACAATATAAATTTTGGGCACATTTCTTTAATGAAAAACAAAAGAAGCATTCTATTCCACTACCTTGGAAAATTGGAGAGATCATTGTCTACAATATCTCTCATTTGGATGAATTTGCTATTCATTTTGATAATTTTAAATTGAGGGAAATTCATGAAATTCAAGGCTTTGACCCTAAGGATTTATTCATGGCACACATGTCTACAGTTGGTTATGGTTCATCGTTCATCAAGTCTATTCAATTGAAGGATGGAGGAGGGGATAACCAAAACCCTCTAGAAGCCACTCCTGAAAAAACCCATGATGATATTGATACTTTGGTCAGTACAAATGACCAATAAAAAAAAAGGTCAAACCACGACAACTGATAACCCTAACCTAGGCTCACCCAATTTCTCCCAACAAATTTCTTCAACAAAGAACATAATGCATGGCAATAATCAAGAACAAAGAAAGTCTCATTCTAGAAACTCTGGCAATGGAGGAGATGAAGACCCTTTTTAAAGGGTTATTTTAAAATCACATACAACCAATATACGTCCAAAGAAAAAAGAGAAATAGTTCAAAAGGCAAGTTAGGAAGTACCAGAAAAATGTGAACTCAGAGACATGGAGGTTGATGTTGTGATAGGAGAGCCCAATTGGTCTGAGTAGAGATTAATTGAAAATATAGAAATAGCATAATAATTGGCTTGTCAAAATCTAGTTTTTTTTTTAAAGAAGAGTCAATCACACTACATCACGTGGTCTTCAACAAAAGTTAAAAGAAATTGTTATTTGAGAAAGTTAATTTAAAAAATAAGAAAGTTGAAAAAATAGAATTCAGAAATTGGTATTCAAGAAGTAAAACCTTCTAATCTTATGGAATTCCATGAAGCCATAGGAGAAGCTTTAAAATATTCAATTGATAAAATAGAAAAATAAAACTCGATCTTGAAGGAAAGACTGAAATAACTTGAGAATGCTTTGTTGCCAAGACCTTTATTTGTTGAACCAATTGTTGTCATACGACCACTTAACAATCTAGAAGACATACCAGAGTCAAGCTCGAGATTAAATAGTGGTTCAAGCCTATTGATGGAAATTAGAAAGTACATTGGAAATAATATTCAAAAGAGAATTGTTTTAATCCTTGAAATTTGGGAACTAACAACTAGTTCAACTACTCTCTCTTCAAGGATTTTAAACTTCAAGGAATATCTCCAAAAAGACTTAGACAATGATAATCATTTTTACAAAGAAGTTGTCGGTACCTTTTTTGCCAAAGTTTCAAGTTTAAATCAAGTCCATCGAAGGGAACAAAATCTTCCTTCTAAAGTTTGATTAAAACAAATAAATGCATGTTGGCTAAAGATGATCAAGTATTTACGATAAATCAAGTGTTTGCGAGAAAAAAATGGTTTAATGTGGCACTATAAATTCAAAAAGAGGTGATTTATTCCATAAGCTTGTTGACTTAACCAAAGAAGTGGAGGCCCCACACTTGATAATGGACTCAAAACTGCTTTCAAGGGATCAATTACAAGAACAGTCTGATGCCCTTAAAACTTCATGGGAAAGTGAAATTTAATGACCTAACTGAATATTCAAAGGAAGAGTGGAGCAGTGATTAACTCATTATGTGAACAAAAATGAAGACATTGAAGATACACTTCAAAAAATAAGTTTTCATTTTATAGATATTGAAAATGAGTTGTTCGACGCAAGGATCAAGCATGTAACAACGGTTTCTCCCATGCAGGTGTACATTAAACTAGGGTTAAAGAATGCCTTGATCAAAATAACTAAACTAGATCAACAAAAAAATATTTACTACCATTAGGGCACTTCCAGTTGAACAACCTACAAAAGTTCAAAAAGTAAATGAAGGGTCTGGTTTTTTCCATCATAGTAAGTCAATTAGTAGTCATCTCATTCAAAATTTTACTTCATTTTCTTCTCAGTTAGCAGTCATCCAACCTTTTCTATTTCATGATTTATGAAAACCAAAGGTTGATTTCTAACCGTTTCTTCTTTGTTTCTTCCAAGTCTTTCTTTATTTATTGATCCATGAGAGCCCCATCCAAGTCCGTTTAGAATGAATGCATTTACTTTTACAAATATTTACATATATTTTTAAAAACATTTGTATACTTTTTTAGGTTCCTCAGACAACTATTCGGGGCACATGTTTAGTGATTTCTTTGACTTTGAGTTTTAAGAATGAGATTTCAAGAATGTGTCTATCAAAATATCTTTGAGTTTTAATTTCAAAATCATGTTAAGTTTTTTCCAAATGTGGTCCTCATTTCTTATCACATGTGTGTTCTATTTTGATTATAATATGATGGAAATGTAGTCCTTTAAGATTTCTCATTTTAATGGTTTGCAGTCTTGTATAATATCTTTATTGCTTGTCTAATATATTTATTATGAATATGCTTGGTCCTCTCTCAAGTATTTTTATGTGTGAATATTTATTATTTTAAAAACCTGTTTTTTTAGAGCAGACCTAGTAAATTTGTATTTTATTAAAAGAAGACTATCAACCCTCTAAAAACGCAGGATGATTTATCCTCATAATATTATCTTTTAAACCTTGAATAGTATTTAGGATCAACAACTGGTTGTTGATCTGAATCATCATCATCTTCTTCTTCCAAAAGAGAGTTGTTATGAACAAGGGCTAGTTCAGAATGTCGAAGATTTTTTCATTCAAGCTCATCATGAAGAAGCCAAGTCTGAGTTTGAAGCAATTCTACTTTGGCTTGCGAAACTTGCAAACAAGTTAGAACAAGCTCAAGAGTTCCTTTGTCAATTGTGACCATATTGTCGTCGATTGAAAGTATTAGATTGTTTAACAACTCTAATAGTTCATCAATTCGAGCCATTTAAAGACTAATGTAGAATCAACAATGGAAACTCAACAAATGAAGGGTGTCAACTTTTACCGAAAATGCATTCATTTACATAAATAACACTAGTAAACTTACAAAAAAACTATTTGCACTTTTAGGAGTTGAATGTGTTGTCGTCATGTGATTCTGCTTCACCATAGACAACTTTTGAGTGTGATTATGATCTAGATTTGACGGCTTATAGTTCTTCTTATCACTCCACCAAAGTGACTTTTTGTACCTTCACTTGTTGGGCTTCATCAATGATATACCTTGTTCAAGTTTCAACTCCAGAATCCATCTTTTCCAATATTCCTCAACATATTTGCATGAAAACAACTAAAAATAATCATGTTGCTATATTTCCAACGATCTCCTTCAAGCGATTAGGATCAACTCCTATAAGATCTGTAACTTTTGCCCCATCTTTTGTAGAAGTGAAAGGTTGGTACTCATGTGACTCCTAAATTTTGTAAACTGTTAGAAAGAGTATCCATGTCTATGTCTAGTTTCAAAATTGCGACATTTGAATAGCTTGTGCTCAATTTCTCAACAATAGGAGCTATGGCTCGTCATGGCCCACACCTGTTACAATAAACTAGTCAATTGCATGATCTTGATTACCTTGTTCTTTGATTAGCGAATTTGAAAATTTTGCATCTAAATTCATTAAAATAACTTTTGTCGAGCCTTACGCTTACTTGTGATAAAGATCTCATACTTGCCAAAGAAGGGCTCCATGGCTTATGTCGCCAAATCTGAGAAGTAGGAGGATAATGAAGAGTTGACGAAGAGTTCGAGGATGAATGGATTTTGGCAACATAGCATGAAATTGAATAGGATTCAACGTTTTGAGTAAGCAACCATGAGCAATGACCTGTATGACTCAAGCTAGTGAATATTTTGAAACAAGTTGATTCGAAAAACCCTTTTCGAGTAGAGATGACTGATCATTGGCTTTGTGTGACAAGTTATGGATTTCTTCCTTTTGCAGGCGCCGATTAGCTACAGTTCTTGTAAGGTTGCATTTCACAGAGCACTTAAAGGAAGTTATCACATACATTGAACAAGGCCATATCTATGTTGGCCCAGACACTATTACAGATCCAACATTTATGTTTGAAGCGATGAGTTTCTTGTTGGGCGAAGGCGATGCTAGAGAGAGCTATGGTTTTCCCTTCTTTCCCTTTATTGCCTCTCGGTTTTGAATTTGTAATGCATGCTCACAACGGGTGTGATTGTAAATTGATTTAGAATCTCGTGGGTGAAGGTAACGAGAAGAGTGTAATTAGCAGCGAGCAGATGGACATGGAGCCTTATGGCTCTCTGCACAATAAGAGGATGAAGATAGTTCGAGCTTGAATGTTCTACTTGGCAAAGGTCATGCGAGGAAGAGCAGTCCCAAGAGTGAAATGGAGGAAACCCCAACGCGCACGCACACACAAAAACAGAATCTCTGAGGCGGGGAATAGTGACAAAGCCGAAGCAATGAATGGATCTATTGTTACAAAGTTTGCATATGAGTGAAACCGCGTGAAAGGAGGGAATCATTCTCTCAAAAGGAACCGAATAATTAGAACACTTAGATCTGACACAAAAATATGTGCACAAGACATATTGGCAGGAAAATGATGCCAGCGAGACGTTTTTAAAAGTAAAATGCTCAGAATTAACTTGCTATGGAAAATTATCATAGCATATTTCAATCCTAAGAATAACAAGCTCTGAGCTCTGATGACACTGTTAGAATGTGCAGTGCAAAATGGAGATAAGTGTGAATTTTGTTTTTTTTATTGATATGATATATTTATAAATATATTATCTTGACCTTTGGATTTGTTTTCCAAAAGGTCTCTTGGACTTCGAATGATTATTTATATTCACTTGTGTATTTTTCTATTCAATATCAAATAAATAATACAATAATATCATAATCTTCATGGATTGTTTCCAACAGTTTTATAAGGGTATCTTTTACATCTTTCATTTTATTGTCTCTTGTATCTGGTTAGTGCAGTGATATTATATGTACATTTGATTGTGTTTCAAGTTTAAGGGCTAAGAAACACTACATATGCCTATGTTTCGTTTAACCCTGACTATGGTCATTGGTTCTAGCATGTGTACACATTTCCCAACCCATGACCAAATCAACAACGTATGAATAGATCATATATATCTCGTCAACAATTAACTCATTAAAAACAAACATGTTACAAAGTGAGATTTGAACGAGATAAGGAGGGTAACATTTTTTTCTCACAACCACTAGAATTACACCCAATTGACAATTTAATTCTTCATATCTTAATCTAAGTTCATCTATTAATTTGGCAAAACTTAGTTTTACTAATGAATATATAATTTTATTTTATTTTTCACTTGTTGATTAGTGTAATTCACCTTTATATCCTAATTTAAGTTAATTTATTAATTTGATACATATAATTCTTTAAAACAAAAAATTAATCCAATTTCATTTTTAAAATATAATTTTTTATCAATACATAAATTATGTTATTATTAAAATCAGAATTTTTAATTTCATATTAATTTATTAATTTCCTTCCTGATTACTTGATGATAAGAATTTAATTTTAATTAAATTTTTTTAAATTTTTTAATTAATTTTTTATTTAATATTAATTTAAATTTTTTAATCAATTATTTTAATTAAATTTTATTTAATATTAATTAATTTTTTTTAACCAATTATTTTTATAATTATTTTGTTGTATATTTAAAAGTAAAATCAATCTGAAACTTATTTAGTTTTATGATTCACTTATTCTTCTCTATCATTTAAATGGTAAAATTTGATCTTTCCGGGATAGAGTGTTTGGTGAAAAAAGATTTTTAAATTTTTAAGAGTTTAATTTTTTTTTTTTTTATTAAAAATATAATTAATTATGTAAATCTAAAAACAATATAAATAAACAAAACACAAATAATATAAATTAACAAAATACATTTTTAATAAAAAACAAAAACCAAATTAATATAATAAAAGAAGAATAATAGAAATTAAAATGTGTTATATTATCATTGAGATTGTAAGTGGCCAGGGTATTGGTTCCATGAGATAGTACAGATAGTAAGACGTGGCACACACTCTTCCGATAAGGGAAGAGGTCACTGATTCGAGCCTTAGGTCAGCGATTCGAACCTTATATCTTTGGAGTAGCGATTTAGCACTTCGTATCATTATTCAAAGTGGCCAGGGTATTACATGAGTCATTGAGACTGCAAGTTGCCAGGGTATTATTTTAGTCATATTACTAGATAATTTCAGAATGTAGCTTAGTAATGCACTAGGTGATCATTGGATAATGCTAACCATTTTTAAGTTCACTTATTTATATTATTATTATATATATGATAATGCATATTACCAATTTACCACTTATAGTACTTGATAATTACAGTCAATCTCTGTGTGCTCACGCTGGAGACCAACCAACGACATGATATGATAAAGTTTTGCAGGGAAAGAACGATATCAGACGGTCACAGCATGGTAAAAAGCGGCGAATGCTTAAATATATATAAATCAAGCTATTTGCCAAAATAGGTTCTCTGACATATTTTGCCAGAGAAAATGAAGCCTAAAAGATATTAAATTTCGCTTTGTAAAACAAGAAGCGAAAATTTCGCTATAATTATTGAATGTTGAGGACCAGCATTTGAACGAAAATATGACAGAAAAGATTGCAGAAATAATATTTGTGCAAACATGGTGACAGGCAAGCAAACAGCAGCTCTGACGAATTGTAGCTTGCATGAACTATCAAAAAATAGAAGCCGGAGTATCCAATATACAATTTTAGCACAATACATTCGGAGCAAAACCATCCTCCAAACAGGTTTCTACTCGACTGTCCGGAGTACTTATCTGCTTTCATCTATACAAGAAAATCTGACATCTCTGGAAGTGGCAATCAAAATGTACAATCATTTTGTCAGATCCATCGGCCTCGTTTTGGTCCTTGGTCCTCGTGCACTTCATTTTCTAGGGCGATGTAATATCCAAGCAAAACTTATTAATAAAGTGCTCTCATATTATTTAAATACGATGACTTTGCGCTCTATCCACTTCAGCTTTTCTGTGGGAACTTGACCCGTGTCCTGCCCAAAAAATTCATTAAACAGCCATTAAGGCTTTCTGCCTAAAATATATTTATTTAAATGAAGCAATCTACACAGAAGTTCAGCGAGTGAAATTACTAGAAATCCAGCATCAAAGAATGATACAACTGGGCCTTATTGAGATCTAGGCCAGCGCAATCAGTTACCTGAAGGAAATTTCCTTCGACAGCAGTAACAGTAATCCGAGAAAGGTTTTTCAGGTACAGGAATGAATTTTGCAATGGCCGCTAGTGGCCAACTGCACCACAAATTTACATGAAGTTATTGTCTAAAATCGATCAATCGATAGGAATTGGAGAACACATGAAAGCAATGAATACCCTTCAATTGAGACTTAAATAAGGAATTGAAGAACACATGAAARCAATGAAATACCCATGAATTGAAACTTAAMGGGGTTGAGATTTCAAACCTTATAAAWCCAATTACAATACAGACAATCCATTTTTCCCAATCCAAGGGAGTGGTTGATGCAATTTTCCCGGCAAACTCAACAATCAAAACCTGCAAAWCAATACAACATTCTGGTAAAGCTTAGAAGATTAACAAAATACAATGAAAGACCAACATAGCATTTGCTCAATGTCAARTATTTAGGTAATTCTAAATTTGATTTTGGTTTGGTAAGACTGCGTCAAATGCCTGCCCCATCCTTAGTCAGTTTCAAGCAATTGGCCTACCAAGGGTTRGTCAGCATGCACTGATGCAAATTCCGAGGAAAGAACAATTGTCAGCACCATAACCTTGCAAATTTTTAATTMAGTTGCTTCTTACCTGAAGAACAAGCGTAATACTTATTATTCCAATGAACAAATGGCTTGAAAGTAGTCCTTCAAAGATGTTCTTCTGATCTGGTTTCCTTGAATTGAATTCATTGAATATCTGTTATTACAACCATTTAAAAACAATCAAAACCATGGATTGTTTTTTGGACAAGCTATTTCAACAAAAAGTAATCCTTGTGGAACATCTGAAGCAAGAAAAAAACTGAAAGCAAAGACCTGTATTAAGAATTGAATCTGCGTACTTACTTGGCAAAAGACAAAGGCATTAAAAATTACAGTGTTTCTCACTAGGTCTGCACGGCCTGTCTTATAATGCTTCAACTTTAAAATGTCGTTCCCCTTAAATGTAAGTGTAAGGAGGACTATAACTTGGAACAAAGCCTGCAAGTTTTCAAGAGCCATCAATGAATCTTAAAATTCTTCACTAACTATTATGATATGAGATAATACTTGAATATTTTTCACTATTATGTTTTGAAATAATAATGGATTTCTTATTCACTACCAAAAAACAAGTGAATACATACTTGTGCTATAACATTTCTCCACATAATGTTTGTGATGAGGGGTTCCCTGCAATCAATATATAAACAATGGTGATAATTTGGAAATGCCAGTGTTTTTACACTTGAAGTCAATTTTTATGACGTAAACATCGAACGGTTACAATAAAATTGCAGCAGATATTTTCTCTACATATCACATCTATTCATCTTCCATAACAGAGCACACAACATCTTAGAAACTCTCGGATAAATATTCTTCCTTTAGCTACAAGAAATCCAGAATTGCATGCATGTTTTATTGAAAATTTTAGAACAAAAATAATCTGCATTCTAATTTAAATACAACTACTATGCCGGCAATCGAGAATCTGCATAGAAAACTGATTGATAAATAACAGAAATACAAGCCATTCAAGGGTAGTACTCCCTAAACAATACTTTCTATCCCGAGTTTATAGAGCATTGATCCATTATAATGGACTCACACAAGTGCTAAATACGCAAAGAATAATTGATGGGCTTCAAAGCTGCACATTTTCCACCGCATTGGATGAATTATTGGAACTCACTACAGTGATTGCACTCCTTCCGAGGAAGTTTAACTCCTGTAGTTTGTAACCTTTTGAGAAGGTTTTAATTCCACTCAGCTACTGGATGCTAATGTTTTCTTAAAAACCCAAAACCTGTCTCTAAATCATTTCTTTATTGTTTTATTTATATTGTTTTAATTCTCATGGCTATGGTGTTAGATAGGATCACACCATGCTTTCCCCATTTTGAGCAACTATGTCGTCATAGCAGTGGTAAGGTTGGATGCTTGATGTGAAAATCCTCATTTTCCCATAAGCAGTCTTTAACATGTCTGTCTTTCCATTGAATAAGGTACTCATTTATTTCTCTACCCCTAAGAGACCAGGTAAGCACTACATGTCTTCTTATTGGCAAATCCAATACATAAAATGTTGATGATTGCAGCGTCGTGTGACATTCTCTAGGTCATTCTCCTATGGACTAAGTTGAGATGATTTGTGAGAGAGCCCATGTGATGGGTGTGCATCAGACTCTGGACTGAGTTGTGATGATGTGTGGTCTCTTGTCTACTCCTCTGGACTGAGTTGAGATGACTTGAGATGGTCCCCTGCCTTTGCCTTGTACTCCTCCGGACTGAGTTGAGTCGGCTTGAGATGGTCTCCTGCCTTGTACCCCTATGGACTTAGTTGACTCAGCTTGAGATGGCTCTCTAGATGGTACTCCTATGGACTTAGTTGAGTTGATTTGTTGAGAGTGATGTCCCTGTGGCTGAGCACAAGTGGAAGTGTCCCTAGTGGCTGAGCACTAGAGGATGTGTGAGATCCCTTGCTATATTGTCAAAGAGTAAGACTTTGGTAAAACCCTAATTTGTGTTGTAAAGGGTACAAGTCAGCCCCACCATGTAAAGATAATTAATATTGTGTCAAATATTAATTATATTATTGAGTTATAGAGGTCGGCCCTATTGTGCCAATAGACACATCCATTTGATGTAATAGGTTTTGTATAAATAAGAGATCCCCATTGTGGATCATCTCTTTCATATGCAAAACGCATGGTCTGAATTTATGAGAACTGAAGTGCACACTTTTCTAGGCACTAGTCCTTCTTGGTCATAGAAACACCCTCTTGTGTGCTTTAGGGTTTCTGGTGTGGAGGTTCTTCTCTTGGCAATATAGTAATGGGATTGTTGGGTTTTTCCCTTGGTTGAGAAGGGTTTTCCCAGGATACTTATTGTGTTCTTGTGCATGGTTATTCTTCTTGTGATCTTGGTTTATTGTAGCTAATGTATTGTTGCTGCAGTGTTTATGGTTCAAGTAATGTTAAACAAAAATAAACCATGTGCTTGAGCCCAGCATTGAGAAAATTCAACAGGGTATCATAGCAGTTCTTGAAGATGATCCATTGCACATAAATGAAGGCAGGCCATGGAAGTTTGAGGCTGCTAGAACCCTTGCCGCTGGGTAAGGAAAGGGCTGGACCCTGTGGTGGAGTTTAGGACTGGCCGCAGGCCTATAAGCCTTGGCAGAGTCTTGATTAAGGTCTTAAGAAGGAGACCGCAGCATAGAGAAGCCTCTCTAAGGCTGCTATAGCTAGATGGAACCCTAAAACCACATACCTAACAGCAGCCAGGAGTAACCCTACTAGGGCTGCCACAACAAGAAAGAAAACACAATTTAAAATGACCCTTTTGTAAGATAAATTGCAGGTGTCCTTGGCATGTTCTTTCTGTGGCAGTTTGAAGGACTGCTAAGTAAATTCTGAGATAAATTATAGGCCAAGTCTATGGTAGTTTTCTGAGGTATATTTCAGAAAACTTATAACAGTTTTGAGGCCAAATGATTGACAAATATGAGGCACATATCCGAGTGGGTTAAGAGGCAAATTTCAGAGCATTAAGGTGATTTCTCAGTTCTGAGGCAACATACTAAAGAGATCTGAGGCTATAAGGGAGGATCTGAGGCTTGTCCTGTAGCAGAGATTAAGGTTGAGCTGACATCTGTTTCAAGGTATATTAAGATCTGTTCTGAGGCCTATACTACCTACAGCCATACAAAAAGACAGAAGTGTCAAGTATGCAGGTCAAGTAGAAAAGCCATCTACTGAAGGTAGTATGGTTTGTTAAGAAAAGTCATTGAACGATAGATTCCTTGCAATGAATTGAAGTACTGAGATTATGGTTGAGAGACATGAACATTGTAAATGTGGAGTCATAACTAGTATTCAGTAATAAGAGACATCGACAAGGAATGAAGATCGTAAAAGATCTTAACCTACCACAACAATCATAGATGGATAGAGAAGATGTACCTTGTTTCAATTGAAAAGAAAAGAATAGTCTCAAGTACTGATTCATTTCCATAGAATCAGGAAAATTATCAGGGCAAATTTGAAATATAAAGGCAGAGAGAAACTTGGAAAAAACGACAAATTTGACAGTTTATGGCTAGGGCCATATTTGATCAGAGAAATAGCAGGGCCGAATTCTTTTCATCTCAGCCATTTGGATGGCGAGTCCATTAACATTCCGAGGAATGGGCAACAACTCAAAATTTTCATCAGATGAGGGGCAACTTGGTGTCCAAAGGGACACCCTTTGTAACGTATCTCTAACCCTTTTCCTTGTATTTTACTTTTGTATTATTTCATTCATTATGCAAATGTATACTTAAATTTTTTTTTTCTGTACCATAGATTTCATTTGTTGTAAATTAATGATCTTGTACTTTAGTTATTTCATTTTGTAAATGTTGTATATAGCATTCATTGATTTAATCATGTATATATGTATTCTTATGTTGGTTATTAGTGAGCACTCTGTTGTAGGTGTTGGATTCTCGTATGCTCTCTGTCTCGAGTGAAAAGATCAAACACACATCCCCATGTGGAGCCAGATGTTGACCGCCTCTCCAACATAGGTGGTCAACTCCATGTGCCATGAAGAGATGCATCATCAGATGCTCATTTGTTGAAGAAATTTGGTTCTACAGGGCATGTTTGGCCCCAGCACTTGTTTTTGTAATTGGAATTTCCGCACCCCTGCGTGGGTTAATAATGTAATAGGTCTACATGAGTCATGCCTAGATCAGTTACCTTGGGATCGGTTCACTGGGAGAGTTCCTTTCATCGAAGGTTTTTTATCCTCGGGTTATCAATTTGTAATAATGAGTTAGAGGATGCAAAATGATGGAATAAAGGTTAGAGAGAGACCCCCTAAGCATAAAATAACCCTCCCAACCTTTTCCAACCTATTCTAACCCCTTACCCACCTTCCAAACTCAAAAGTTACGCCCCCTAGGGGGATTGACGTTTTTCCTTAGAGATTGATGTTGTGACTTGAGTGAGGGCCCCTCACTTGTGCTTTCCTTTCCCTTAACCCTCACATCACCTTCCAATGTGATCCCACACCTTTTCCCTCATCCCAACACTCCCTTTCTTGCCTCATCCCGAGAAAGTTGCGCCCTCCAAGAGGAGTTACGCCCCCCTCCACTTGGAAAAATCTAGAAATAATTTTTTAAAATTATTTTAATTCCTTCCACTCCCCTAGAACGAATCCCATAGCCTCCCACTTGCTTTTGTGTAATCCCAACACCTCCCACACTTTTCTAAACCCTAGATGGTGCGCCCTAGCCTGGAGATCTACTCTTATGCTTGGTGGTGGACACTTGGCATTGATCCAAGGGAGGTAGGTTTTCCTCTCCAAGTATAAATAGATCCCTCTCCTCACTCCCAAATCACTATATCTTGAGCTAAGGTTATGCTACTTGATTTTCCACTCTCTCTCTCTCTTTCTTCCATAGTTCCATCTTCTAGCTCTCTAGGGTTTTGGAGATAGTTTTCTCCAAGATCCTTTTTCTTGAGTAATAAAGAAACTTTGGAGGATTATTGGAAGAGTTATGCACATGCTTCTTCTTTCCATACTTATGAAGTAAACTTGTTCTACTATTTTGTTTGGTGGTTGCATCCTTGGATCCTAAGGTAAAATGTTATTTGGGTAGATCTAGTAATGCACATGCTTGTAGATCTATGTATTTGGATATGCTAGATAGGATTGAAATGTCATCTTATTAATATATGCACATATTGTCTATTGTATGCCATCATTGTTCAAGGTTTTTGCAGGTTTAGCTTCAGGGGTTTCATTGGGACAACCTCAAGCAAGAAAGCTCCCTTGAGACACACTCAAACTCCATCTATTTATTACCCTTACTCTTCTCTTATATTGCTGTTCACTTCCATATATTTCAGTTAACATAATCTAGTAGGATAGGTCATTTTATATCAAAAATTTCAAATTTTTCTTAAGAAAAATTTTTGCCCTAAAAAGGCAAAAGTTTTTCTTCATTTGTAGATTGGTTGTGTGTCATTTCCAACAAGGATACCTTGCTGGTTTTTGCAGGTACAGATCTGGTTGAGAGGGGTTTTGGCTACCCAAAGGCATCCACACAACACTCAGAGACCCCCAAAGGGATTGGTAGCTATTTCTCAACCTCCTTTGTCAATTTTTAGGCTTTCTTGTACATTTTTCTCCTTCTTTTGCTTGCTTGTAGTGGCTCACATTTGTGGGAGGAAAACGGTATGGTCCCCTCCCACGTGTGAACCTTGGGTAGTTAGGGTTTTAGTCTAGATCTTGATTTTTATCTTGCTTTTTGCTTTTCTCTTGCTAGACGTGAGGGTTTGTGAGATAAAGGGTATCTCCCAAACCCTAGGACGTGGGGTAGGGTTTGCTTGCTTGTCTTTGGGTTTGCTTATTTCTCTTTCTCCCTTTGCTTGCTTCTTGCTTGCTTGTTGGTTTGCTTCTTGGCTTGCTTCTTTGCTTGCTTGTTTCTTTCCTCAATAATTTCTTAATAAGCAAGATAATTAATTGCCTACCTTGTTGGGAGAGGAATACCCCAAAGGGTTAGGTTAGGGTTTTAATTTGTGGTTAATGATCTAAATGCTATAATTTTCTAATATCCTAGATCTAGATCTAATACACTTAATAACACTCTAGCTTAAGCCTATTGGGGCTCCTAAATCAACTTAACTAGATCTCATGCATGCTTAGTCCTCTACAAATGCTTATTTTTATGCTTAGATCTATGAACTAAATGCTTAACTAAGTGAATGGTGTTTTGTTTATTGCATTGATCTTTTGATGCCATATGCTTGGAGTAACTTCTTTCTTTTAAGTTGATAAGTAGGCACACATAAATCTTCTTCTCTTTCACACTTGATGCTCATATTTAAATGCTATTGAACATGTTATAAGTGTGATTACATTTCTTCTATTGGTTGGCAAGTTGTTCTTGCCTTTTGTTTCTTTTTCAAGCTATCTATATCGTGCATTTTAGTGACATATACATGTGTTAATGCTCTTGATCTTGTAACTTAAACAACGCATTTTTAAGGCCAAAGTGAGTTTCGGCCAAGTCACTAATCACCATTAAAAAGTGTCATAAAATCTTTAAAACACTCCTAAACACTTCTAAAAGTCTACCTAACTAATATATAAACTTAATAGACTCTTTAGGGTACCTTAGACCACCATATTCACCATCTAAAACGGGGCTTGAGAAAAACAACGGAGGGTATAGGCAGGGGACTGTCTCACGGCACATAGGATGTGTCCTCTCCGGGAAGTACTCTTGTTTTGGGATGACCTGTGAAGCTAGGGTGGCAACACTTATTGAGCATCCAACAATTATTTGACAATAGGAGGAGGAGGATTTGGTGAAATCTTAATAAAATTTGAAAACCTTAATAAAGCTTAATAACTTAACCCGGGACTTAACTTTTTGAAACTACTTGTGGGTTTAATATTTAAGGGTGGTTGGTCTTCATCTCTAATACTTGTGCTTATCTTTTCTTCTTCTTAATGTATTGATGATGATGATCTTGATGCTTTGATGATAATGTGATGTGATGCTTTAATCTCTTGATATCCTGCACAAATACAAATAGATAATTGGTTAGCTTGTTGTTGTAATCTATCATTCTTTAAATTGTAAATCTTGTAACTATTTTGAGTTTAATTATTCTTTGTAAATAATATTGTAATCTATTTGTAATGAACAACTGATGCAGGAGCATCCGCAATTCGTCATACGAACCAGCGCGAGGAGAAGAAGATGACAGCTGGACAAGCCAACAACCTTTTTGATTTTGAATTTTACCTTGGTTTTGTTGCGCCGCCGGTTCACTAAAGGCATTCAAAGCTGAGCGCACTTGTAATATAATGTAGATAAGAATGCATTTAACAGTTTTAAATGCTGGTAGATGGGGTTAGCTATAGATTAGACAGTTTCATCTTCCAGGAGGGAAAACGAATATAGGCACCCTCCGTGGTATTGTTGTATTATTATTCAGCATTAGCATAGAAGCAAGGAGGAACAGAGTAGAGAGCTTGTGAAGAAATTCCATGTACAGATATTGAATTAATAGGAAAAGACTTGATGCAATCTCATGGATGTGTTTGATCTCTGTGTGTTGTTGATATTATGCTTATGCATGTTTGCTTCTCTTTATGCTTATCTTTTATATGCTGCATATGTGATTGCCTATCAGGTTAGAAACCTGAGGGAATGAGGAACCGAGGTTCAATTGATTCTCTGCTTAAGCCAGGAGATTCCTGCATAGAGTGCAGTTGAATTCCTCCGTATAGAGTGCGTCGAGGAGGCTGAGCAGTTGAACTTTTGTTCTCTGTTGCCCAGGATTAGGTTGGGTTGTTCGAACCGTGCAGGTGAGTGCAGGTCGAATTGAAGACTCAGAGCCGAGTCTAAGAGAAAGAGGACTGGACTGTGTTAGCAGGATTGCACAGGTCTAGACGACTTCAACGCTTCGAGAGCTGTTGGAAGTCGAACACAGGAAGAACGTGAGAAGTCTCTGAAGGAGTCAAAGAGAGACAAAGCTCAGGAGGGATAGTCCCTTACGAGCATCTCAGGAACAGGCCTGGAAGAATACCTTTGTGTCGCTATGGGAACAGACTCCAGCGGAGTTCATACAAGACAAAGGTGGTGAAGCGGAGGAATTCCTCAAGAGGAAGAGAATCGACGACTTAGAGTTGTCAAGGAGAAACCCGAAATCCCGAGGACCGTCCGATCGTGGAGAAGTTGCGCGGGAGATCACCCGTGAGCACAGGTGGGGAGAACCAAAGTCCGTCGGATTCCGGGGTTTCGGCATTCGGAGGTTGGTCAGGTGAGAATTCACACCTCATAGAATCGCGAGTTGCGATTCCCCGAATCGATCCGAGTCGTTGATCGGAGGGGGAACACTTGGCATCAGATCCCGGATATCGACGTTCGGCGTTTCGGGGTTTTCGACCACAAAGAAAACTTGCATCGTGGATTCGCGATCCGCGAAATCCCGAAGAGGACGTGGCAGTGTGGGACCTGAAGGCTCTAGTGGAATACAGGCGGCAATATACCGGAGTTCGAAGGTGGGAGGCCCAAGTCTGCACGTGCTATCGGAGTTCGGGGTTCGGGACTTCGTGGTGTCAAGGATTTGTGACATCGCATCCCCCGATTTCCCGATAGGGAAATTCCCGAATAAAAGTTGTTGACCGTTGACCATCGGGGTTTCGGGAAAGTAAAGGCCCGAGGCCGTGAGCGTTGAACCCGCGAACTCGCGAGTCTCGAATTCCCGATACGAAAGGGGAGATCGCTGAAGGAGTATTGCTTTGGGTAGGAGAACTCCCGAGAGGAGTTGGAGAGCATAGACTCTCCGAGCCCATGGTTCGAGGAAGGTCCTAGCGGGAGCAGCCGTCCGCTGAGGGGCGACTTGCATCAACAACCCTCTAACTTAGTTGACCCGTTGCCCAATCTTTAGGTACTAGTCTTAGTTTCCCTAGGAAAAGGCTTGACTTACATACTAACCCTTACATCTTGCATTGTTGTTTGTGCATCTTAAGATTAGAATCCCCCAAACCTTGTAAATAATTAAAACTAACTCCCAGAACTTAACTCTAAAACTAATCTAGAAACTAGGGACTACCCCCCTTGGCTTCCCTAGGAGTGAGCCTAGACGGAAGAGGTTTTGGTCAAAGTGACAGCGTGGGCTGTGAACCTAGGCATTGTGCCTCCAAGGACACACTAAGTGAGCTGGACTTAGCTCACGTTTGCAAGTGTATATAAGGACGGCAACGGATCCTTCAACTTGCGTCCTCCTTTTGACTCCATTTTCCCTAGGAACGCACTGATCTAAGGCCTAGCGTGTGAGTATTGTGATCAAAACAAGTTCCGATACTTTGAACAAAACCCTAACTATTCTAACCCTAGCCTAAGACTAACCCTACTAACTAATTGCTGCCATCATCCTTTTGCTATTAACATCATTGTGCAGCTATCATTTTTCTTATGAGCAATTGAATGGTTATTTAAGGCATTATTTAAATGAAGTGTTAATTGTTACATTGAATGCCATGTTCCTTTAACATTTATTGAAGAAGTGATATTGTACATCGTTGCTATTATACAAACATTGACTTCGTCAATATTTATTACTCAATTGCTTATATATCAGATAGTCATTGATTATATGAAGTACTAACCAAATGAGTAAACTTGCATATATATATTTCTTGTTTCTTTGTCTCGGGTAGGTATATGTCCTTTTGGTTATGCTTCTCTTTATTGGCTGGTTAGTCGGACAATCTGCTCGGTGGTGACTTGTGAGGGGGAATTTATCTTTTAGCCTTCAATCCTTTACCTTCTCAAAACCCCAGGTCACCGGGGACGTCTCCCCTGGGCCTTACCTCCCTAAACAGAAAGAACCTTCCTATCGAGGTGACATTGGGTGGGATTGGTTCAGTTACGCCAGTTTGTCCCTTTACATCTATCTTTTATCCTAACTACAAACTGTGTGATAACAGACATAACAACTCCTCACACAAGAGGAGAGGTCTGAAATTTGCGCCCTAGTAAGGGATATTGGCTGAAATTGTGAGGCGCACTCTTGCATAAGGCTAATTTTTGCAAGTTGGATCAATCTTGAAAGCTTTTATGGTAATCTTGCATGGTATTTTCATAATTATTCTTGATGCAAGTAAGTAAAATCTGCATTTTTTGTCATCTATTGAATGGTTTATGTATTGTTTTATTTGCTCATACAAGATTATGAAATTGTATGGTATACTTAATGCTTGAGGTAAGGAACTTAAATTGCTACTTTCTTACTTTCTATTTGCCAAGCTTTTCATTGAATTGATCTAGTGACTAGTGAAACCCTAGAGCCCTAAATTGCTAGCACTCTAAGGTTTTGACCTAGTTATCTTTGCCTAAGTTTTATCCCATAAGAATACTAAGGAGAGAAAGGTGCTAGGGCCTAGAATTTCCTACACCCTATTATCTTGTTTCTTGAGGTAAATGCATAGGGGAACTTAAGTTACTACTTCTCCTATGCATTCACCCTCTTATACTTTTGTGCATTATCAAAATTGAATTGTAGCCTTTGAAGAAGCCGTCCACTTGACTCCATAATCCCTAGAAGGCACTAGTTCTCGCCTCTCTCTTGTTGAAGGATTGATTAAATACTCAAACACTCTTCTCCCAAGCTTTTACTAACTTTTCTAACCCTAGTTTAGCCTAGATCACTAACTTATTTATTGTTGTTATAAATGACTTCTACAACCATCTAAATGCAGCAATTGTTCTACATAATTGACTTTGAATGCTAGCTAAACACTTCTAAATTTTCTTGTGACAATTGATAATCATTTTGCCTAGTAAATGCTATCTTTTCATTGTCTTTTCAAGCAATTTTGAGGCATATTTCTTGCAGCTATTATAAAATACTTATTGATGTTGTAAACTTTCATTTTGCTGCAATTTTATATCAACTAGCATACATTTCAATGGTTTACTGTCTTATTGAAGCACCAATACCATTTTGTACATGAAACTACCATATTTTGTTGTCTTTTCTGGGCAGGTACACTTCATCCATTTACATTTGCTTCATCTCTAAAGACAAACTTACCAAGACCTTCTTGACTTGAGTGACCAGTGAGAAGGGGGTATCTTTTCATCCTTTCTTTAGCTTCATCAGCCCTTTAGGTCACTAGGGACGTCTCCCTTGGGGTAATCTTAACATACTCCTAAACAGAAATGGGTTTCCTATTAAGGTGACATTGATAGGTCACCCCCTTGTTACGCCAATCTTAGCTCACTTGCCTTGGGCTTTGGGCAAGTATAGATTGTGCGATAATAGGTCATAATTCTTTCTACCTCATCCACTTGGATGGTGAGCCCATAAAAATCCCAAGGAATGGGCAACAACTCAAGTTATTTTTCAAGTGATGAGCCATTTGGTGTCCAAAGGGACACCCTTTGTAACATATCTCTAACCTTTCTCCTTTGATTCTTTCAGGTTTTTCATTATTTAATTTACGTATATATTTTCACTGTATAGTCATTTCATTTATTTGATTATTGTCAACATCATTTCGTTTATTTGATTATTATTTATTCTTTTCACACATGTACTTATGTTGGTTATTGGTGAGAACTTTGTTTTGCGGATTCTGAGGTTCTTGCATGCTCTCCTTCCTGAAGATCAAGCACAAGTCCCCATGTGGAGCCAGATGTTGAACACCTATTTCAACTAGGTGTCAACTTCATGTATCATGAATATATGTACATGGTGGTATGACAAGTTTGAAGACTTATGGCCTAGCAGGGCTTTTTACACCCAACACTTCTTTCTGTGTCCAAGGAATGTCCGCTCCCTTGCGTGGGATAATTTTTTAATATGTTAGCATGGGTCAATTTTTATTTTTTTTGCTAGGAATTTATCATTAGGGAAGTCATTTCATCGAGTGTTTTTTTTCCGTCAAATAATTAATCTTGCTTTTCAACGATTTTAATTACTCTTGAGTTTTTCACTCAATAATCCTCCAAAGTGGTGAAAGGTGTTCTAATGATCGATCCCAATGGGTGATTAAGGTCTAAAGAAGTTTTAAATGACCATGCTAGACATATCATAGAGTCTTGTCGAATTCCATTAAGTTTTGATAGGATTTTTTAATAATTAAAATTTTTCGTAAATTGGAAATTTTAATTGTTTTTATGAAAAATGTAAAAATTTGGTCCTTGTGGATTTTGTATAGGGGTGTGAGTACTCAAATAAAATTGCTTATGACCCCCTACACCCTTGGACCAAATTTTCATCTCAATTGGACAATTTTGGTAGGTCATTGTCCATGAGGTGTCCAAGTCAATCAAAAGTTAGTAAATAATTGGCTAAGGTAAAAAGCCAAAAAAGTGTAAAAGTGTATAAAGTCATGAGAGAGAGTGGGGAAATGATTTATAATGTATATCCTGATTGGGAATAGTGAAAATCCACTTAGAAGGCCCCCCCATGCCAAGTCAACAACCAAAAGTGAGTCTCCCCAGTGAAAAGTGCGTCCCCCTTTTTCATGAACTTAGGGGAAAGTAAAAATTAAGGTGAAAAAGTGCCTAAAACCCTAAGTGCGCCCTTCCTATAGTATAACCTCATGTTTGAACAAGAGGAAAGGGGTTTTCTTGTAATGTTCCCAAGCTAAGGTGCCAAGAACATTGCGTTTTTCATTTGTTTTTAACTGTTTTCTGGTTGTGGCATTTCGTCAAACACTTTGACGTCTTAAGTCTTATTAGTTGCACTAGGGTTTATTTTGATGGTTGTTATGTGTGTTTACAGCAATAATCAAGAATATATAGCAATGAAACATACCTCAACAAGGTGCAATATCAACAACATAAGAGATAACTCAAAAATACCTCAGATCTGATATTATTCATAATAGAAGAAGATCCTGATACAATGGATCTACAGATCTGGTACAATATAGCTAAGAGCTAGTAGAAAAATGAAGATAACTCTCTAGCAAGATCAAGAAGAGAAGCTACAAACCTCCAAAGGCCACCTAGATACAATAGACGAATAACAAGCTGAGATCCCTGCCCTCTGAAGTGCCAAACCTCAAACTAGATAAGCTACGCCCTGCTGGGAGGCTGAATACACCCAATAATTTGACCCTCCTCCTATTTGGCACCAATAGCAAGCAAACCCCTCCAGAAGGGTAGATCTGGAGTCTAGAAGAAAGATAGAATAGATCCTTGGTAGAAGAATGGAGCTTGGGCTCTTCCCATGAATAAATCCACTCCAAAGTTATGCCCTCCTCTTGGAGAAATCGTTCCACTCTCAATATAAATCAATGCTCCACTAAAATACCTCTCAGAAGAGCCAAAAATGGCGCTATGGCCTCTACAAAGATAACCCAGTAAATAGATTCCCCCAAAACTCTTCTCCTTGGCCAAATCGAACCAGTCTAGCTCCACAAATGCGCCCCCTTGCTCGAAACCCTCAATGGTGTGCCCTCTCTCTTTCTGTACCTGTGGCTGGTGTAGAATTTCCTTGAAGCCGAGTAGATCTGATGTAGAATGGTGAGGGAGAAATCTTTCACCTCTGTGGCCAAACTTGGACCTGGTTGGGTGGGATCTTTCACCATCGAGATGATCTCTAGGGTTTGTTAAGTCAAAACCCTCAAAACCCCCAAGTGCATGGGCTAAATAGCAAGAAGGCAGATATCAAAATGATAAACAACATGAATGAATGAATAGAGGCCCTTGTCTCTCTTTTATCCTTCATGCTCACCTTGTCTGTCCAAAGTGATTTTTACTTCAATAATTATTAATTAATTAATTAAATCACTTTAACTAATAAATTAGCCATTTTACCTCTGAAAAGTACCTTATCTCTCCTTATGGCTTCCCTGGCCATTGAAAGTCACTTTTCATCATCCTATCCTGTAGTGTTGTTCCTCCTGATTCCAATGAGTTATTACACTAATAGGTCCCTCCAAGTATTATGCCCAATATGACCTCTTTAGTGAATTTAATTAACCTATAGCCCAAAATAACTCAAAATCATGGAAATCGTCGGAATGCAACGAAACCAAAGCCAAGCTGTGAGGAATGGATCATAATGATTAAATAAGATGAGCGATGCAAGTTGGACCCCAAAATACCCCTTAATATCTCCTGTACTCGCTATAACCTCCATCTGCTACTCTGGTCATCATAACACTCTGTAATATAATGATGTCCCAAAGTGGGGACATTACAGTCCTCCCTGCTAGAATATTGCTTGTCCTCAAGCAATAACTGAACCCATCCAAATATAATACCGGGGTCCCATGTCCACCTGTGGGACACACAGTAGGCTGAATCCAAAGACAAACTATCACGCACTCTGCCCCCTGGGTCTTGTTGACCGCCTCTCCAACATAGGTGGTCAACTCCATGTGCCATGAAGAGATGCATCATCAGATGCAAATTTGTCGAAGACTTTAGTTCTATAGGGCATGTTTGGCCCCAACACTTCTTTTTGTAATTGGAATTTCCGCACTCCTGCGTGGGTTAATAATGTAATAGGTTTGCATGTGTCATGTCTAGGTCAGTTACCTTGGAATTGGTTCACTAGGAGAGTTCCTTTCACCGAGGGTTTTTTATCCTCAGGTTATCAATTGGGCTTTTCAGCCTTATTGATTTCCCTTGAGTTTTTCCCTCACACTTGCAATAATTCCTCCAAAGTGGTGAACGACGTTCTAGTGGGTTTATCTTTTGGTAACTATTGTAGGGAATCATTGTAAATGACCATGCAAGACATCTTAGAAAGTTTCGTGGAATTCCGTCGAGTCTAGTATAGTTTTTTTTAGTTAATTAACTTTTTAATTAAATTTCCCTAAGTTTGGAGGTTTAATTATTTAATTAATTAATTATTTTTGAGCAATAATTGTAAAAACTAGGTCCTTGGACTTTTGAGAGGGGTATTTGTGCTCAAAAGAAATGGAATAGCACCCCCCACATCCATGGACCAAGTTTCATCTCAGACGAACAACTTTAGCCATGGGTTTGTCCACCCGGAGTGTCAGTCAGTCTAAAACAACAATTTTAACTACTAAAGTCCAAACATGGCAAAAATGTAAGTTTGTAATAATGAGTTAGGAGGATGTAAAATGGTGAATAATAGTTAGAGAGAGACCCCCTAAGCATAACATGACCCTCCTAACCTTTTTCAACCTCTTCTAACCCTTTACACCCTCTTTTCACTCAAAAGTTATGCCCCCCTAGGGGGATTGACGTTTTTCCTTGGTGGTGAACATTGTGACTTAAATGGGCCCCCTCTCATGAGTTATGATTCCTTTTAACCCCCACATCACCTCCGAGGGTGATCCCACTTCCATTTTCTCATTAATCCTCCTCCATTCCTTGCATTTCCCCCTTTTGTTGCGCCCTCCAAAGAGAGTTACGCCCCCCTCTTGTGGTTCTCTAAGAAAAATCATTTTTAATTGTTGGGGCCTCTTCCTCTCCCTTGGCACGAATCCCATAGCCTTCCCACTTGACTTTTGTGTGACCCCAACACTCCCACACCATTCTACACCCTAGATCTAAGATCTAAACCTTAGATGGTGTGCCCTAGCCTTGAGATCTACTCTTATGCTTGCAGGCGGACACTTGACATTGATCCAAGAGAGGTAGGTTTTCCTCTCCAAGTATAAATAGATCCCTCTCCTCACTCCCAACGGACCATATCTTGAGCTATTGTTATGCTACTTGATTTTCCACTCTCTCTCTCTCTATTCCATCCATTTTCATTCTTCTTCTCTTAGGGTTTTGGAGCAAGTATTTCTCCAAGATCCCATTTCTTGATACAATAATAAAAGAAACTTTGGAGGATTTTGGGAAGATCTACAAGTATTTGTGTTCTTACAAACATATGAGGTAAAATCGTTTTAATTTATATAATGGTTGCATGAATGGATATTAGGTAAAGTATTTTATTTAAGTAGATCTTGCAAAGAGTAGTCTTGTGAATCTATATATGTGGTTAGCTATATAGGGTGCAAGTTTTTCACTTTATTAGATTAACCCTCCATATTATCCATTGTATGCATGCTATTGTGTGAGTTTTTGCTTGTTGAACTTCAAGGGTTTCATTAGGGTGCCTCTTGGAAGAGTCTCCCTTTGAGATTTTCATACACTCCAAGTAATCTTCTTCTATTGCTCTTTCTCTTTATATTTCTGTTGCAATCCATATTTCAGCTAACATAATAGAGTTCTTGGGTCATCATAATCTAAAATTTTCACTAAAATTTTTCAAGCCCTAAAAATCAAGATTTTTCTTCACTTGTATAGTTGTGTGTGTCATTTCTAGTAAGCATAGCTTGCTGGTTTTTGCAGGTTCAGATCTAGTTGAGAGGGGTTTTGGCTACCCAAAGGCATCCACACAACACTCAAAGACCCCCCAAGGGATTGGTAGCTATTTCTCAACCTTGCTCCTTCATTTTCCTCCTTTTTTCGGTTGCTTGTAGTGGCTCACATTTGTGGAAGAAAAAGGGTATGGCCTCCTCCCACGTGTGAGCCTTGGGTAATTAGGGTTTGATATAGATCTTTTTTTTTTGCCTCTCTCTTGCTAGGACGTGAGGGTTTGTGAGATAAAGGGTATCTCCCAAACCCTAGGACGTGGGGTAGGATTTGCTTGTTGGCTTGTTAGGGTTTGCTTGTTTGCTTTTTCCCTTTGCTTGCTTCTTGTTTGTTTCTCTTGCTTGCTTGTCTCTCTTTTCGTCAATAATTTCTAATTAATAAGCAAGCTAATTAATTGCCTACCTAGTTGGGAGAGGAATACCCCAGAAGGTTAGGTTAGGGTTTTAACATGTGGTTAATGATCTAAGTGCTTAATGTTATAATATTCTAGATCTAGATCTAATACACTAAATAATTCTCTAGCTTAAGCCTATTTGGCACCTAAATCAACTTAAGAAGATCTTATGCATGTTTAGTTCACTAAATGTTTATCTTTATGTTCCATTCTTAGATCTATAATCATTGATGCTTCATAAGTAGATGGTGTTTCTCTTTGATGCATAGATCTTTTGATGCCATATGCTTGAAGTATCTTCTTTCTTTTAAGTTGATAAGTAGGCACATCTAAATCTTTTTCTCTTTCACACTAAATGCTCTTATCTAAATGCTATTGAACATGGTATAAGTGTGATTACATATCTTCTATTGGTTGGCAAGTTGTTCTTGCCTTTTGTTTTTCTTCCAAGCTATCTTAATTGTGCATTTTAGTGACATATACATGTGTTAATGCTCTTGATCTCATAACTAAATCAACACACTTTGAAGGCCACAGTGAGTTTCGGCCAAGTCACTAAATCACGATAAAAAAATGTCATAAAGCTCTTAAAACACTCCTAAACACTCCTAAAAGTCTACCTAACTTATATAATAACTTAATAGACTCTTTAGGGTACCTTAGACCACCATCTTCACCATCTAAAACGGGACTTGAGGAAAACAACGGAGGGTGTAGGCAGGGGACTGTCTCACGGCGCACAGGATGTGTCATCTTCGGGAAGTACTCTTGTCTTAGGGATGACCTGTGAAGCTAGGGTGGCAACACTTATTGAGCATCCGACAGTTATTTGGCAATAGGAGGAGGAGGCTTTGGTGAAAGCTTAATAAAATTTGATAACCTTAAGAAAGTTTAACAACTCAACCTTTGATTTAAAGCTCTAAATACTTGTGGGTTTAATAATTAAGAGTGGTTGATCTTCATCCTTGATACTTGTGCTTAACTTTATAAATCTTATTCTTGATATATTGATGATGATGATCTTGATGCTTTGATGATAATGTTATGTGATGCTTTAATCTTTTTTATATCCTGCACAAACACATATAAACAAAATGGTTAGCTTGTTGTTGTATTTTAGCATTCTTTGAATTGTAAATCTTGTATCTAATATTTATTTGATCAAGTTATTCTTTTGTAAGTAATATTGTAATCTATTAACTTAGTTGACCCCAAGCCCAATCTTTAGGCACTAGTCTTAGTTTCCCTAGGAATAGGTTTTCTTTACATACTAACCCTTGCACCTTGCATTGTTGCCTTAGCATCCTAGATTAGATCCCCTCTAACCTTAAGAAATTAAAATCAACTCCTAGAACCTAACTCTAAAACTTATCTAGTAACTAGGGACAACCGCCCTTGGCTTCCCTAGGAGTAAGCCTAGACAGAAGAGGTTCAAGCCAAAGTGACAACGTTCATCTGGTGACTCCACTTTTAAATAATTTGACGAGGTATTTTGCAAGAAGGAATTCACGGCTTGTTTTGCTTCATCCTTGAACTTGGAAGGGTTTGTGGATGAAGCTAGCTAGTTTTTCTTCTTGTTGGATCCTTAGTAATCTTGGGTCCCAGTCCTTTTCTCTAGACACTGGTTTAAATGATCTAGCTAGAAATGGGTGGTTTTTGTGTTCCTCTTGATTTGAAAGGAATTGTTGGTTACCCTCATGATATATCTGAAGATGTTATTGATGACATCCTTGACTTCCACGATCATGATGATGGTAGCACTTACGTCAGGGCTTTCACGCAATTTATTGAGAAATGGTGCGACCCATCTATTTATGAAGATGTCTTAATGCAGTTGTTTGCCTTCACTTTCTGTGGAGAGTTGGTTGTTGATTGGTTTCATTATTCGAGTCTTACAAAGTTCAAGATCATGCGGGAATTGCTGTTGGCCTTTTTGTACGGATTTGGGAGAAATCGGGTTAGCATTTACAATGAATTGGTTGATGATTTTATGGAAACATGGGAGAGAAAAAATCTTCTAGCTACTAAAACAACTAATTCAAACACAGAGGTTGATTCTCCACCAAATCCCATTGAGGAACTTAATGAAGTAGTTCAGAACATACATTTTCCCCATGAAGAACAATGTGAAGCCAAGAATGAACAGTTTGTGGCCCTAGAAGATCGATTGAGGATCAAGGAAGATGATTTTACAAAATCTTTTATTGAATATCCGGACCCCCTTGAACTTGAGCTTCACAGTGAAAAAGATGAGGAAGTTCATGGGGAAATTCTGAATGAATCCATGGATGAGCCAATCATTCATCTTGAGAAAATAAAGGAACTTGAGTTTGAAAATGTTGAATATCTAAATGATTCAAGTCCCCACCCTCCTCCCGAGGAACCAATCTTTTTGAAGGATAACTTTGAAAATCTTAAGGAAAACAATACAGTGGTTCCTGTGACATGTTCTTTTTCGACTTCTCTACCAGAAGATGAGTTAATGTAGAATTATGTGGAAATGGAAGGCAGCTTCAGTTTAACGATGTCATATCATTATGAGTATTGGTTGGCCTCCCACCTTGACAGTCATGAGCAACAAAGTATTCAGATTTTACACGGCCTGTCATATTCCAGTGTTTGGCTCAAGGGAAGAAAAATCATGATTGTCTGGCTGGTTCTTCTGCACAAAAAGTTCCAAGTTGATAAAACTTGGGAAGGGGTCTTCAGTGAGTCATCCTAGACAAGGATGTTTCAGACACTTGTGGCATCATTTCATCCATTGCGTGGGTGGTTGTAACGTATCTCTAACCCTTCTTTGTATTTTAATTTTGTATTATTTCAATTTATTATGTCAATATGTACTTAGAATTTTTTTCGTACAATAGATTTCATTTTGTTGTAAATTAATGATGTTGTACTTTAATCACTTCATTTTGTAAATGTTTTATATAACATTCATTTATTTAATCATGTATATATGTATTTTTATGTTGGTTATTGGTGAGCACTCTATCTCGAGTGAGAAGATCGAACACACATCCCCATGTGGAGCCATATGTTGACCGCCTCTCCAACACATGTGGTCAAATCCATGTGCCATGAAGAGATGCATCATCATATGCAAATTTGTCGAAGACTTTGGTTCTACATGGCATGTTTGGCCCCAACACTTCTTTTTGTAATTGAAATTTTTGCACCCATGCGTGGGTTAATAATGTAATAGGTCTGCATGAGTCATGTCTAGGTCAGTTACCTTAGGATCGGTTCACTGGGAGAGTTCCTCTCACCGAGGGTTTTTTATCCTCAGGTTATCCATTGGGCTATTCAGCCTTATTGATTTTCCTTGAGTTTTTCCCTCACACTTGCAATAATTCCTCCGAAGTGGTGAACGACGTTCTAGTGGGTTTATATTTTGGTAACTATTGTAGGGAATCATTGTAAATGACCATGCAAGACATCTTAGAAAGTTTCGCGGAATTCTGTCGAGTCTAGTATAAATTGTTTTAGTTAATTAAATTTCTCTAAGTTTGGAGGTTTAATTATTTAATTAATTAATTAATTAATTTTGAGCAATAATTGTAAAAACTAGGTCCTTGGACTTTTGATAGGGGTATTTGTGCTCAAAATAAATTGAATAGCACCCCCCACATCCATGGACCAAGTTTCAGCTCAGTCAGACAACTTTAGCCATGGGTTTGTCCACCTGGAGTGTCAGTCAATCTAAAACAACAATTTTAATTGCTAAAGTCCAAACATGGCAAAATTGTAAATTTGTAATAATGAGTTAAGAGGATGTAAAATGGTGAATAATACTTAGAGAGAGACCCCCTAATCATAACATGACCCTCCTAACCTTTTCCAATCTCTTCTAACCCTTTACACCCTCTTTTAACTCAAAAGTTACGCCCCCCTAGGGGCATTGACGTTTTTCCTTGGTGGTGGACGTTGTGACTTAAATGGGGCCCCCTATCATGAGTTATGACTCCCTTTAACCCCCACATCACCTCCTAGGGTGATCCCACTCCCATTTTCTCATTAATCCCCCTCCATTTTTTGCAATTCCCCCTTTTGTTGCGCCCTTCAAGGAGAGTTACGCCCCCCTCATGTGGTTCTCCAAGAAAAATTATTTTTAATTGTTGGGGCCTCTTCCTCTCCCTTGGCACGAATCCCATAGCCTTACCACTTGACTTTTTTGTGATCCCAACACTCCCACACCATTATACACCCTAGATCTAAGATCTAAACCCTAGATGGTGTGCCCTAGCCTTGAGATCTACTCTTATGGTTGATGGTGGACACTTGGCATTGATCCAAAAGAGATAGGTTTGCCTCTCCAAGTATAAATAGATCCCTCTCCTCACTCCTAACTGACCATATCTTGACCTATTGTTATGCTACTTGATTTTCCACTCTCTCTCTCTTTGTTCCATCCATTTTCATTCTTCTTCTCTTAGGGTTTTGGAGCAAGTATTTCTCCAAGATCCCATTTCTTGATGCAATAATAAAAGAAGCTTTGGCAGATTTTGGGAAGATCTACAAGTATTTGTTTTCTTACAAACATATGAGGTAAAATCGTTTTAATTTATATAATGGTTGCATGAATGGATCTTAGGTAAATTATTTTATTTAAGTAGATCTTGCAAAGAGTAGTATTGTGAATCTATATATGTGGTTAGCTAGATAGGGTGTGTTATCGCACGGTTTGTAGGAAGGGTTTAAGTAGCTTGAGTCAAGGCTTAAAATCGACGTAACAGGAGCTTCCCCACCCACTGTCACCTCGATGGGGAGCTCTTTCTATTTAGGATGGCTAGTCCAAGGGAGACGTCCCTAAGCAATCTGGGTTAAAGAAGGGCTAAAGGTATAATGGATCAAAGTGATAGATTCCCTTTCACAGATTACTGCCAATGATGAGATAGTCAAGAAGAATGTCTTCCATTGGATGGCACCTGTTTGCGAGACAAGACAAAATAAACTAGAATATGTGCTGCAGTGGGTTAGTACTTCAAAGATTAATGACTATCTTTAATTATATATGAGCAATTGCAATTAAAGACAAAAGGTTATAATATTACTCCTTCGATAAATACAAATTTATACTTGCATTCAATGTACAAAATCAACCTTAT
>JZKD02S2180819.1:15517-30692 GCA_000966675.3 Picea glauca
ATGTTTCATTTCTAGAAGAGAAATGTGAAAAGTTTATTGCATGATAAATAGATGGTTGCTCATGTGGGTGACTACCATCAAACATATTTGTATAAAGTGAGTAAAGATCTTCTGAATTTGAAGATGATGGGATTTATTCAATGAGGGATTCATCACAGACGAAATTATATTCATGATTTTCTGAAGGGGGAATGATAAATGGTTTACACTCTGAGACTAAGGGGTCTAATATTTCTGATAAGGATTCCCCCATAGTTGCGTCAGAGTGTTGGTCAGAGATCATCTATCACGTATTGTTTGTGGTCGGATATGAATTTTTTGAATGAAAGATGGTTTAATCATCCAAATCGCACTCTTCAGAAATAGAAACAAGATATGAAAATCAATAAAATGTTTATTCACCTAAGGGTTCATCACTTTCAGGAAATCTGCAATAAATCAGCATGACTCTTCGAAAGAAATCATCCACAGATTCATTTTTGATCTTGTGGATTTATGTGAGTTCATTAGAGAGTTCATCATAGGAACAATATTCATGAGCAACGATAAAAATTTCCATAAAATATTTTCTTCTATGAATTGATTTTGTTGGTAACATCATAAACCAAGATTTGATCTTCCCTTTGAATGTGACGATGAATAGTCGACATATTTCATCGTCATGAATAATCTAAAGATTTCATTGAGTGATTTCAAATTGATTGAGATGCATGAATGTAGAGACATTCCCTTCACCATCGAATTTGGGATTTGAAAAGAGATTGACTATCTTGACTGAGATGCCCCTGGTTGGTCTCAGAAGATTCAAAGGGTTATCCCATATAGAGGTACGGAGAGGATCCATGCACTGGTTAAAATTTAAGTCAAACAACTCCACATGGGCAGGCTTGTCATCCATCCCTCCTTCTAGCTCCAATTTTGTTGATGGGTCCAAAATTTCCCTATGTCAACAGCAGGGGTTACCCCTGATAAGAAGTCCCAAATAGACCTCCTATCATTTTCAATAGGGAACCCATCTAAATTATGGCCTGGTAGCCATTAATGGTTGTGGTTTTACCATTTGTGGTCTAGTCCACCAATGAAGGTGGGTTATGGATGGTTATGCAAATGGAATATGTATATGAAGACTATGTAAATGCATGTCTAATCTATTTCTAATTTATCTTAATGTCCTAGCTAGGAAAGAATTAACGTAAGTGAATGATTTGTAATGAAACTAAGCTATGCTTAAAACTTCACTCAAATAGTTGTTATGAAGGTGCAAAGTTAGAGGCACATTTATACACATGTATGACTAGAACATTCTAAATCACATCTATGCATACATCAAAAAATCATGTACTCAATGCATAAGAAAGAGTAACAAAAGTGTAAGAGTAACATATATTGCGTCAGAATAGTCCATAACAAACATGTACTTACAACCCATGTGAACATCATACATTCAGCTTGAAATAGTTTGAAAAAAACAATGATACACACAAGTTCTTCTCTCTATCAAAAACTGGCCCTGAGAGCTTCTCAATATTAACAGTTTCAACAATAGTACATCCAAGCTCCAAGGAAATCTCCCCAATTTCAATTAGCATTGTCTTCCCAAAATAATTAAAAAATGTACAATGTTTGAAGAGAAAAAAAAACCCTTTAATTGGGTACAATTCTAGTATTTATGCAAGTTCAATGTGACCCTTGGCATTTTGCCTTCATATGTGACCTTTCGCCTACCAACATTTGTCCTTGTTCTCTTTGTGGTTATGAGAGGACAAAGAAAGAAGATAAAATTCTAATTTGTCTTGAAGCATTGGTGGGCCATAATGGATTTTGGTTGTAGTGCACATCATCTATATTGATGATTCGTTTGGACATTGGAACATATTCGTTGTTCAAGTTTGACAGCTAATCATCATGGTGTTTATATCTCCTCTTCAGCCATTTGCATTAGATTTTATTTTCTACTCCTCTATCACTGCGGCATACACTATTACTGTTGCTTTGTCTCCCTTGGTTGTAGATCGCATTACAGGGATGTTGAGTACAACCTCTTCTAAGAATTGGTTATAGGACGCCATTCAACATGCAACATCTGAGTGATCTCGGATTAATCTTAAAAAAAACTATTAAATTCAAGAATTTGAACCCATAAATTGAACACTAAGTAATTCATATATCATGTAAACTTCCTTGAATAGTATTCTTGGTCTCTATGCTCGCAGTTGAGGCGTTGTATTCTCCCGAGGATGTCGATGAGGTGTCAGGTCTGAATATTGAAAAATGTGGAAATTTGACGAGGAATTTCTCAAATCACATAACTATGTAGTTATATATATTGGAAATAAATTTCCAATGATATAAATAAAGCGTGAAATAGATGCTTGAGTCAAAAGTTGTGGCTAAAATACGGAAGGCATCTTGGGGGGTTTACTCATTGTTTCAGAGCAGTTTACACAAACTCCCTCGCTGTGTATCAGAATAGTTCATGGGAACCTTTCTAGATTGAACTAGAGTTCATCACATAAAATTCTATGATGTGTTGGCATTGATTACATGATCAAATCTGGTGCTATTCGCATCAACAGGGAGAGATTAATTTATTTTTTCAACAGGTCGATGGTTGGGGAAAATTTTAAAGAACTAGAAAACACCAATTTCGGCATCATAACATTAGCACACTAATGGAATTGATGGAAAGTATTATGAGTCAATTTGCATGATTTCTAACCTCCTTCATAAGTTTGGATTCTATCATAATCAATATCAACCTTTAGCTTTACCCATAAGAACTGATGTCTTGGATGACCACTGCTTTTGGAAAACAAACTTGCTATTACTTTACTACTACCAATAAATGTGGGATAGAAAGTGTTTATGTAGTTCATCTCTATTTCAATGAGTTTCCCAATCATTATTTTTGTCAGGGTCAAGCATTCACGTCAATAATTCCCTATAACTTCATCCATATGTCTTAAGAGTACCAAAAATCTATCCATCTCAGGCACCTTACATATATGGGTAAGATTTAATTAACCGATCATAAATAAAGCATGTGTTGGTTGATCCTAATTATCTTCTTGACTCAAAGGTCTTATTTCGACCATTTTTGGACCCCATTACCTGGTGGGGGGGTATGGGGGGGCTTTCCCCACCCCCACCCCCACCCCCCAACTTCTTTCACCAAGGAGGTCCATAGTCCATATAGAGTTTGATGAAATATTTTGTCATGTTGTTAAAATGACTTCAATTAGGACTATTTTAAGTCTTGTGGCAGTAGAATATTTGCATCTTGAACAATTAGATGTAAAATCATTTTTCTCCATGGGAATTTGGAGGAATAGATTTATATACAGCAGCCACAGGGGTATGAGGTCAAAGGAAAGGAGAATTTGGTATGCAGGTTGAAGAAGAGCTTGTATGGCCTAAAGAAATCTCTAAGGTAGTGGTATTAGAAGTTTGATAGGTTTATGACATAACAAGGTTATAGTATATGTCATTATAATTGTTGTATTTATTTTAAGAGGCTAGAAAATGAAAGCTATATTATCTTGCTATGATATGTAGATGACATGCTTGTTTCAAGTTCTAACATGCAGGATATAAATGTGCTCAAAAAGAAATTAGCTAATTCATTTATGATGAAGGATTTGGGTGCTACAAATAAAATCTTTGGCATGAGAATAATAAGAGACAGGAAAAATCACAAATTGACGTTGTCTCAGGGTGAGTACATAGATAAGGTGTTGGAGATATTTATAATGAAAAATCAAAAACCAGTTAGTACCTTTGGCCAGCCATTTCAAATTAATCAAGGAAATGTGTCCAAAGACATAGGATCAGATAGAATGCATGTCCAAGGTCCCTTATTTATCAATAGTTGGTAGCTTGATGTATGTTATGGTGTTCACAAGACCAGATATTGCACATGCAATGGGAGTTGTGAGTAGGTATATGAACAATCTAGGTAAAGAACATTGGGAGGAAGTAAAGTGGATTCTCAGGTATTTGAGAGGTATCACTACTCATGCATTATGTTTTTGGGGTTAGAACATTGTTCTACATGTATATATTGATTCAGATATGGCGAGTGATAAAGATAGCAGGAGAAGCACCACATGGTATGTTTTTACTACAGGTGGAACTGTAGTAAGTTGGATTTTGAAACTACAAAAGGTTGTTGAACTTTCAACAATGAAAGCAGAGTATGTTGTTGCTATAGAGGCTAGTATATAGATTATTTGGTTACAGAGGTTTATGGAGGAATTGGTAAATAAGTAGGAGAATAGCAGGTTGTAATGTGATGGCTAGAGTGTCATTCATATTGCAAAGAACACAACCTTCCATTCTAAGACTAAGCATATACATATCAGGTACCATTTCATACGATATGTTTTGGAAGATGGACAATTAAAGTTGGAAAAGATACATACTAGCCAGAATCTTGCATACATGTTAACAAAGGTAGTAACAAGGGAGAAATTGAGTTACTAATCAGTTTCAGTTGGTCTTCAAGAATGAATATGAAGATGAGAAATTTTCCAGGTCCAAGGTGGATCATAGTCCAATAGGGAAAACAATAGTGAATTTGTTGTGATTACTCTCCAAGTGGGAGATTGTTGGTTGTGGAGCCTGATTGTTTTCCTAATTCATAGGTCATTTTTTAGCTATGTTTAGACACCATTAATTGATAGAGGGTATAGGAGGGATTTCCCCCCCACATCTGGAGCCAGGGGGGTCCAGGGGGGGTGGAAAGAAATTTTGTAGCCCTCTCCTAGTGACGGATTCAAGGGTAGTTGTTGGCCTTTGACCAAGTTTGAGGAAAGACTTGGCCATATTTGACCATTTTTGGAACTTTGATAGCTTGTCAAAGATGGAGCGCAAATGCAAAGCGGAGATCGTGGAAGCTAGACCCATTTCTTGGGTCCTTTTTGGGTTTTGGGGGATAATGTAATGGGTATGGGATGTCGGCCCATGGGTTTACCGATGTTTAGGCCTATTTTGTAAGGTATAAATAAGTAGCTAGGAAATGTAAGAGAGGAGAGAAGCTAAGTGCTATAAAAGGCTTTGTGTATACTGTGTGACCGACTTGCAGAGCTGAGTGCAAGTGTTGTAAGTGTTGAGTGCATGGATTGTAAGAAGGCTCTGTGATAGATCTACTCAGGGAAGGAGGATCTGGCGAGGTGCACGCAGATCTCTTGTCCTATGCGGAGTACAAGTTTGAGTTATGTGTTGTAATTAGATTGACCAAAGCTAATAAAGAAGAAGAATAATTTGTGGACGTATCCCCAGGGTGGGGGTGAACCATGGTAAACATGGGTGTTGTGCTCAGTGCCTCGACCTAATGTGTTTGTCTATTTCCATCTGTTGAGCTTTGATATGATTATGCTATGTGCTTTTCTATGATATACTTAGATAGATCTACTTTTCTTTGTGCTTCTTAGATGTATGGATGTAGGTTTGACATATATGAAAGTGTTGAGTGCTAGACCTATTTTGTTGTTGCTAAGTGCTAACTTATCATAGATCTAAGTGAATGTTGTGATACTCTATGCCATCTACGAAGTGCCATGAAGGTTAAATATTGATGAATGATCTATTCTAAAGTGTTTGCTAAGTGTTAGAATCATAGATCTGTGTCCCAGCTAAGGTTGTAGACACCTAAGTCTTGCAACCACCCCTACCTCTACCTCGGGTGAGAATTCATATGCTTCGCAGGTGTTGTCGAAAGGGTTGGTAGTTAGGGTTTTGTTGGTGTGTTTTTTAAGCGTTGAACCATGGGTCTACCCCTATGTCAACAAATGGTTCCGTTGTCGGGACCTGAAACTATGATTGTTGGGAACTAAGGAAGAAGAAGCTTTATGCAGAAAGTTCATCTTGAAATTGTAAAAGCTTTGTGCATGGACTGGTGTCGTAGTGCGCAGTGATCCACTTGATCCAAAAAGATCTGTGTTGAAGAAGGAAGGACAGATCTGAAGAAAAGAAGTTAGATCTGAACGCTTTGTTCTCTAAGAAAGGTTAAAGTGGAAGTTTCTAAGTCAAATCTACAAAAAGAGGTAAGATTTGTAAGCTCTGTGCTATGATAAAAGTAAGAATAGTTAAAATTTCTTAGATCTAGAAGATTTGTGACCTGTAGAAGTAAAAGAAGTGAAATTTTTTGTTTCTAAAGTATGGATTTGGGTATGCTTGATAGATTTTGTCCTATCTTGAAAACTAGGGCATTGTTAGATGAAAGAATGTTTGATATGAATAGATTTGATAAGAATAATGAAAAATATGTTATACCTATGCATAGAAAGAATTTTCGGACTAACCAATGGATGCACGATCCTAGAAATAAATTTTTGTAGGCTAACCATCATGATCCTAGTGCGTAGTTCAAGAAAAGTTGGGGAGCATGGAAGAGAAAGAGAGGATTAACTCTTTGTTACAGTTGCAAAAGACTAGGACATCTTGCTAATGAATTCCCTGGGAGAAACCCTAGTTGCCTCTATTGTAAGGCTATGGACCATGAAGTACTAGATTTCCCTATAATGATTACTAGAATTGAAAAGCTAAATATGGAGTAAGGTCAAGAGACTAAGATTATAGAAGAACCCCAGAAAGAATCAAAGATTATGTTACTGAAAATGAAAGAAACCCTGGATGAACATAAATATGCCAGTTTGTCATAGATCTTCAAAGAAAAGGAGAAAATCAAAGTAATAATAGCAGACTTTGACATTGACTATGCTCTAGATGAGGGAACACAGATGAACATTATGACAGAAAGTACTTGAGAAACCCTAGGAAGGCCTGCTATGGTTCCTTCACTAGGAAGAATAGGGTTGTTTAAAGGAAAAATGGTAACCCTATGTGGTAGAATTACCCAGATAGTTATGAGTACCCATGGAGCTTYGACAGAGGAMCATGCCCCATTTCCATMTTTGTTAGGAAAGATCTAGATTGAAAAGGACCARATCTAGAGAAAAGAAKAAAAGGAAGCCCTAGAATAGAAGAAGCAAGAACTCATGGAATTTATGACTAGAAGGATCACCTACTTGATGGAAGAACAAGAAAACAGATATCAGTTGTTGAACACTAGGGACCTRKATGTTGAAGCTATAAGAGCGTTAGAGGAACCACATAAGACTGAAATACCTAATCCATATGATGAAGGAATATTACCCTTGGATCTGAAGAAAKAACCTTAGCAACACAAAGACTATGTCGAGAGAAGATAAGACTCAGAATGGAAAAAGGATGACCAAGAYGAAGCTCACTAGRAAGAAGGCTAGGAAGCTAAGTAAGAAGAGAGCCAAGATCGAAAAGTTACAGAAGGTTCTGGAGGAAACTTYGTAGAAGGAAAAATCACAAGAATTGAGCTTCGCCAAGATATCAGAACAACAACATTTGGCACTTCGCCATGGCACARCAATATATTCKTTGGACCGATATACCCACTCGACTTCCACCCCGAATGAAAATAAAAGCATTAAAGGATCACTACCAGACCRTTGGACTACACCATAACGAATGGATCAACGTTCACGAAAGCTTCATACCCGTTGCAMCCAKATCATTGATGAATTTCCTATTTAKCTCRTCGCGTCGTGAACGAAGAACACTTTTTCCAACTGAAAACTCGAAGCCCTCAGAACTCRTAATTGTATACAATGATCATTGCAAGAAAATCGTTCACCCTAGTGCAGTGATTTGAGATCATCATGACCCCACTTATTTTTCCTGAGTACGTATGTCCGACAAGCTCACCGCRCTTGAGGAATCTGTCACAAAATTCCTTCTTTATTTAATGACTGAGAGAGTCATATCGAAAAGAAGAATGTCCACAAGATTCCAAGCCTCATCGATGAGAGGAGTGTAAGCCTCCYCGTCAACTGCTCAAGCTAGAACATCTCGAGCCAGYGCAGAGAGGAGAACTAAGCATAAGGACGACATAGCCAATGCAAAGTTAGTGCCATCCATTATACCAGCTTACATACCCCCTCTGAGCRGTGAGATTAATAGGGAMAATGTCCCTAGAKATTTTGAATATACCCTAGTAATTKCATATTTACTTAAGGGAGTACACACCTACCGTGCAGAGAAAGAAAAGGTTACAGCATTGAAGTTTTGTGACTTCAACTTGGGGGACCGTAAATTTTATARCATGCTTGCCTCRTATAARTACTTGATGCAAACTAAGGGCAAGAACTTGAAGCTCGTCCTGTAGAAATGGATGATGAACCTYGCGTAGTCTACTCTGCTAAACGTTATGAAAATACCGCACTGTGGCAKACACCATGAGGTCAATTCTTGTGTAAAGTTACTGCTAGCAAGTTACCACGGAGGATACCTGTGGTTAGATTGTCACATAACTGTTGATCTAGTGCTGATCAATAGGATCATCGAGCTTATCATGTAGGGCCCTGATCCCCATGAGTACTATCCTAGAAAGACCGTAGACCACGTTATTGTGCAGAAGATAAAAGAGGCCTATGGCGATGTTGAGAAAGGCGTGAGAGGCTACAAGGTAGATTCTATTGAAAGTGGTGTAGTGTGCCTCGCATGCCAACTAATCGTAGGGAATCTGGTATGTAAGAATCGATCAACCCAAGTATCAGAATTCATAGTTGACCTCAAAAGAAAGTGTGCAAAGGGACTATAGATGAACTAGGCAAAGTACCTGGTGAATCAACTGGAGATTGACTACAGAGAAGCTCAGGATCAGGGGCATGAATTCCCTTTTAGTTGGCTCCTCATACTGATCGCTTTTGTTGCATGGGAGCTACCAGAAGGCATAAATTTCCCGAACCTTGACCCTTTTGAGCCACTAGCTATGAAGTTCAGTACCTTGTGGTACTTGAACGACATGATCAAGCAATGGCAGTCGAATGTCATTCTCCACGCATATTATAATCAACTGAAAGAATCCATAATTTGTGAACCTCGCATAACCCTGAACACTTTACATAAGTTCGGACCTCTGATAAATTTTAACGTGGACCTCCATTTTATATACCTAACCCCACATGTTGATGAGCACCAAGAAAATATCCAGTCCTACTATAAGCTGATAGAAGAATACCTGGAAGAGATCACCAAGAAGTGGTCGGCAGACCTCCTTGTTTTAGCAGACCCCGCAGAAATTTCAAACATCGATAGCCCAGAAGCTACGCAAGATACACCTAGGCCCAGTAGAACAAAGAAGACAAAGGAGATGAAAAAGCCAGAGAGGTTCAGGATATAGATAGCATATCTATAAGGACGGCTTCCATTACGCCAGATGAAGAAGGTAATGATGAAGAGGGTGCAGAATCTGAGCAACAACAAGTTGAAGTACCGCCACCCAGGGATGAAGCAGACTCATCCAATAAAAGGAAGGTTTCACCTCTGAAGTATTCCTCCAAAAAGAAACCAAGAACCCCTGTAACTATGATGTGAACTGCCCTCACATTGGATGACTTTGATTTCATTGTTGTAGAGGTCAATGATGCTTCAAAGAAAATAATAGAGAAGCAGGAAGTGAAGAAGGAACAAATGTATAGCCAGATTGAGATCGTGCTCCAAGGATTACAGCAGGCACTCCAGTATAATTGAGAAATCTCTACTACGCCTCTGCCAGAAGGAACAACAGAAGAAGAAGGAGATGAATCAGTCCATCTCCACAAGATTGTTGATACAGTCAAAGTACACCTTCGACGTGCTCAGGAAGAAAAAGTGCAGGACACCCAGGCCCTCAAGAAGGCACAGGAAGAAATTGTTGAGCAACGTCAAGCAGTGCAACAAGAGAAGAATGCTCTCCAAGCAAAATTTGAATAATACCAAGCGAAGGTCCAAAAAGAGAAAGAGCAGTTGCTCACGAAGTAGATCGGAATTGAAGAAGTAGTCAACAGAGAATTTTTCTCTGTGACCAGCTTAGAGAAGAAGGTCGAAGAGCCCATAAAGTGTCGAGTGATGAAGTTGGCTGAAGTTATTCAAGAGCTTCAAGAAAGGGTTGTGGAATTAGAGCTTCAGACCATACCACAAAATTCGCAAGAAGTGCATGACCAGTGATAATTGGATGCTCAAAGTGCAGTTGAGAGGATCATAAAACTTGTTACAGAATGCAAACAACTAAGTAACAAAAGCGCGTAGATATATGAGAAACTATCTGAAGACCCAGAGTTGAAGAAACTAGAGTCCCAACTCCAGAAAGTGAAGTAGCATGCAGATACAGTACAGGCACATCTCAAGCTCTTGTCACCTATTGAGAGGATGAAGAGATCCCAGGAACAGTGAACTGCCCAACAACTTGTTCTTACCATGCAGAACAAAGTGATGGAAGTCACCCAGAAACTCTAGCCGGGACAGGAGGAGGCCTATATATTGTTCGAAGAAATTGAAGGCCAAGGAACACTACTGGAACAAGTAGTTGTTACAGTCGAGCAACAACTAGAAGGGCTTATCAGTGAAGCAGTTGTTCAGGAGTTTTTTGAGCAGGCAGAAGTAGCACAGATACAAGTCGAAGCAGCTCGAGCCAAGCTTGAGACCATTGAGGCAACTTTACCAAGATCTAAGTCACTCGGGATGAGTCACAAGTGAGTGTTGGGGGCCTTTTGGCCCTTGACCAAGTTTGAGGAAACACTTGGTCATATTTGACCATTTTTGGAACTTCGACAGCTTGTCAAAGATGGAGCGCAAAAGCGAAGTGGAGATCATGGAAGCTATACCCCTTTCTTGGGTCCTTTTTGGGTTTTGGGGGATAATGTAATGGGTATGGGATGTCGACCCATGGGTTTACCCATGTTTAGGCCTATTTTGTAAAGTATAAATAAGTAGCTAGGAAATGTAAGAGAGGAGAGAAGATAAGTGCTAGAAAAGGCTTTGTGTATATTGTGTGACTGACTTCCAGAGCTGAGTGCAAGTGTTGTAAGTGTTGAGTGCACAGATTGTAAGAAGGCTCTGTGCTAGATCTACTCAGGGAAGGAGGATCTGGTGAGGTGTGCGCAGATCTCATGTCCTATGTGGAGTACAAGTTTGAGCTCTGTGCTATAATTAGATTGACCAAAGCTAATAAAGAAGAAGAAGACTTTGTGAACGTAGCCCCAGGGTGGGGGTGAACCACGGTAAACTTGTGTGTTGTGCTCGGTGTCTCGACCTAATGTGTTTATCTCTTTCCATGTGTTGAGATTTGATATGATTATGTTATGTGATTTTCTATGATATACTTAGATAGATCTACTTTTCTTTGTGCTTCTTAGATGTATGGATGTAGGTCTGACATATATGAAAGTGTTGAGTGCTAGACCTATTTTACTGTTGCTAAGTGCTAACTTAATCTAGATCTAAACGAATGTTGCGGTGCTTTGTCCCATCTGCGGAGTGCCATGAAGATTAAATACTGATGAATGATCTATGATAAAGTTTTTTCTAAGTGTTAGAATCACAGATCTGTGTCCCAGCGAAGATTGTAGACACCTGAGTCTTGCAACCACCCCTACCTCTACCTCGGGTGAGACTTCATCTGCTTCGTAGGTGTTGCCGAAAGGGCCAGCAATTAGGTTTTTTTTGGTGTGATGTTGAATCATTGAACCCTGGGTCTACCCCTGTGCCAACAATAGTTGATCCATATTATTTTTGAAATGAAATGGAATAAAAGAAATTACAATGAAATACTCATGAAAATTACTAGAAACAGGGAAATACAACAATACTTGATTTCTATTAATGAAAGAATTGTAAAGAGAATGTAAAAATACAAAGTGCAAGACTCGCTAGAATGGTGGAATCTTTATCTATGAGAAGATATGTGAAATCCTTTTTATGATAAACATGAATGCCAAAACCCTAGACATATAAAAACCTAACCCTAAGATATGAAACGTCAAAAGTCATGTGGGCCCCATTTCAGTAAGTTACTACATTAACTTCCCATGGTCGTAACTTTTGCATATGATCTTCGTTTTAGGCCCGTGATATCCCAATGGAAAGGTATTTTCAAGAAATATGCATTATGCCATCAAAATTTGACTTCATCTACAGTTTGACTATGGCACGCCAAAAAAAACATTGTTTAGGGCCCCAAAATGGCCCTGGAAGTACAAAAATATGTGCTAACATGAAAACTTCCAAAATAAGCCAGTTGGATTAGGTGGGTGTTAACGCTTAAAAATGCAACAATGAATGTTATGCTCGCAAATGATTGCCAAGATTTATTATTTATTTATATTAATAATAAACTAGTAGGTGGGACCCCCTTGTTAGACTTATGGCACTATGGTGGATAAGAAACACTTATATTTTGTTTGCTTATGTGATGGTAGCAATGCAGTCTTCTACAGTTCATTTGTTCCAGATCATGATTTAAAATGTTATGGTAATATGTGTTGGTTGGATGATTAAAACATGGCATTAAATGGTTTGGATGATCTCTCATAGAGGATAATAATGCTTCCCTTTTGGATAAAAGAATTATAATTCAATTTTGGTTTTGATATTGTATTACTCATGGCAATAATTTGGGTAATCTCAACCCTTGATAATATGTCCATGCACATTGTACGAGTTTCATGTTGAGTTGTGTTCTTAGCAAGTGGTCATTTGAAGAATTTTAATATTACCAAAGGGCACGCACTTTGCAAAAGTGATATGGAAAATGTTTTTTTGGTTGATTAATGGTGCAATGCTATGGTAATGGGCTTGGCTCGTACTAAGAATTCAATGAAGTTGGAAGGGAGAAGCAACGTGCATTTACTGCTCGTCACTCAAACTCCCCTCAATCCCATCACCCTAGTCATTCTTTCATTGTTTTGGCTCTGGTAGTTTTTGTTGCTCCATCTTGATTGGTCGTGAAGGAGGTATATAGTCTTGTTGTTTTCCTTGTGCAGGATTTTCCAGGTATGGGTTTTCTTAATTTTCCATCCATGATAGTTAATCTTCCCTTTGAATCAATGTTTGGCTACGGTTGCTTGTGGTTTGTGTGATTCTTAAGTTGTTATGATATTTTTTAACTTTGTATTGATGTTTGCGTCCTTGTTTTATCATGGTGGTTGTTCTAGAATGTTGGCATTTAAAAAATAAAATGGTCGCGATCTTCTTGTTGTTTGTAATCCTTCGCATGGAATGATTGAATAAAATTTGCAGTGAAGCCTTCTTTTCCATGGCTTTGTATTCAAGTTGGCCTCTCTATTGAAATTGGTTATCATAGTCTGTCAAATCTCTAGGATTTGTGAATACCCTACCTATGGATTGACATTATTAGTCTCTGTGATTAAATTTACCCACGCCATGTTCAACTCTGTGGTTTTTTATGATGGAAGATTGGGGTATTTTGTGCCTTGTCTTGGAAAAACAATGATTTGTTAGCTACCTTTATATTCCCTCACCAACACAGTTTTCTGGAAAACATTGCACAGTATGAAGATAACGCCACCCAGAATTTTATGAAAGCATTATTCATGTTTTTTGGTCGAGCACGGGTTTATACTTGGTTGTTCATTTTGTAGTGTTGTTAAAGGGTTTGACTTCATTTGTGTTGTTTTTTGGAAGTTGCATTCTATTTTTTTGAAACCCTTACAGTTGATAGAATTATTGCATGTTATTGTTCTCTGGTAAATTTTGATAGGGAACCTACATAATGAGTTCTTTGTGCCATTCAAATGCCAAGCTCTCTAGTCGAATCGCCTGTTGTCTCTTCCACTTGTTGTCTTAAACCCTAAATATTACTTTTTAATCGTATTTACTCTAATTCGATGGTTGATGGGAGCACGGTGCTTGCCTGCGTACCTGGGCACGTTTTTTTTTGTCTCTTGTTTGTTAATTCTGGAATAAATTCATACACGCCCATTCATTTGAAGCTTGTGTTCAAGATATTGATTGTTTTGGGGTTCAATCATTATGTGGATTGTATAAAAGTGACACATGTGTGAGAAATATTTGAGGCCCAAATAAGAGTTATAACATCCATATTGATTGCGTTGAACAATGACTAAATAAATGATGGATATGAGTTAATTTTCAACATTGTATGTGTGTTCCTGTTGGTTTTATGGGATTAAGCATTGAATTTAAAGTTATGGTCATGGCTCAAAGGATATTGTGGTGTCTTATAGTGATTGCAATGTTGTTATTTATGAATGGAATACAATGATTATGTAGATACAATGGCTGATGTGATTAAATAATTTTGGTCATATAGATTATTGTATAAAATAATTTGAGTAAGGTATCTAGAGAGATAGTGGGGGGGGGGGGGCAGAGGGCCCATAGTGATAATAGTGGAGGTATTTCAATGTAAGGTGGACTAGGTCCACTATATTATTACATAAGACTTACTATGGTAGTTAGATATAATAAATGGATAATTAGATATAATAAATGTAAGAGGACTTCTTAGAAGCTTCTACTTCTAGAAGATTCCTCCTCTAGAATGTTCTTCGGTGATGGTAGCACTATATAAAGGGGTTCAAGAAATGTAATGAGATGTGAAGAGAATTATTTTATTGTGAGTTGTAGCTCAATAGGAGGATTCCTCCTCAAAGAGGAAAGTGAACAAGAGAGTATCTCTTCCATAATAGGATCTATTGTATGGTGTTGCCCTACCTCAAGGGTTTTGATATAGTGAAGTGGTGGTTTTCCATATTGTTATTCTATATTCATTTGTGGATCTATTGTGTATTCAGTATTTGTGGTGATTATATTTGTAGATCTACTCAGGTTCTTAACAAATGGTATCAGAGCACTTTCCTTGGCAGACATTTTGGGCAAATTTTTTTTATTTTTGCAAATTTTTTTTTTTTCGGAGAAGAAAAAAGAGGGCCGCGACATTACAGAAATTTTTGGTATATTTTTGTGAAAAATTTGCAGAAACAGGTTGTATATATGATTTCCTCTTATAAAAACACCCAATTTGAAAAAACAAATCGTCTGAAACAGAGTCTAGGAAGTCAAGATATTGAAGTTTTAAAATCTGCAATTTTTCAGGGTTTTTTCTGTGGACGGTGGCACAATTTTTTTTTTTATTTATGTAGCATCTAGAGGCCTAATTTGCCAAAATAAATTACATATCTGAGTTACTCTGAAAATTTCACCCAATTTCAAAAATAAATCAGCCGAAACGGAGTCCGGAAAGTGAAGTTATGAGCATTTTAAATTCAACTGTTTTTCAGGGTTTTTTGGAAAACGCCGCGATTATCTGCAATAACTTATTGTTCTATTTTTTGGGTTT
>JZKD02S2180830.1:0-10305 GCA_000966675.3 Picea glauca
TTAACCGGCACAGGGTTTGACACCCATTGAGTCAAATGAATAGGATAAATGAAACCTACCTTGAGCAATTTCTCAACCTCAATCTTGATGGCTACTGCTTTCTTAGGATTGACTGCATGAAGTTTTTGTGGAACATGCTTGGCATAAGTCAGACTCATGAAAAACCACTGGGCTTCCCTTCTCTGGGCTCGTTAAACTTACATCGAAGGATGTTACCATTGTGTGTTCTATCAACCGCATTTGCATACCTTACCCATTAGCCTTGTAACAGTTTGCTTCTGTGTCTTAACACCTTTGGCCACTTGAGGATTTTTTCCGAGTATCATTTCCCAGAACATCAGTCTTGTCCTTGTGCCTTGAGCTTGTATGTTTTCCGTACTCGTTCCTCCATTGTAACGTAATATTCCTTTATTCTTTTTCAAAAACTATCAAAAAGAACAAAAAAATCAAATATACCCCAAAAAGAGGATGGGAAAATTATTTTCTTTATTGGCAGGATAATGAGTCGCCCTTGGATAAAGCACATTTGTCCGTTTGATTATCATACTATGGGATGTAGTATGACCTTAGGAAGCTTTTCCTCGCTATATAGAGTTGTGTCCTCCACCATTTGGTTACTCTTCCAAACATATGGAGAGTTTGCGTTGCCTCCTGCTTCGTAGACTTATGATTAACAAGATATGTTGCCTGAGTCTTATCACTTGTCGTGCTATTATCCAAGGGAAGTTTGTCACTAAATCTGAATCGACCCTTCTGCAATATGTCTCTTGTTCGCATACCCAACCATCCTGAACGTCCAATCAAGTCTTTGTTCGAAATCATTTAAGCCTTCAGTCCGATCATCAAGATTATCAAGTCCATAACCGACGAGACGTCAAAGACCTCTGGGTAGTGCAGTCGTACACTCATATTACACTCCTACCCGAGTTTAGAAGATTTTGAAGTTGTTGCTTGAGATCTGAAGTACAGCCATCAGGCCGAATCAACTTCTGGGAGATGGATACTTTATATGTATATCTTTCTAATTTCGAGATGTAGCTCCACTGTGTATTATTCGTGGCTACTCTTTATAGTTTTTTAACATGGATCTATAGTGTATTTGGTTGGTAGCCATGGTTCTATTTTATCCAGAGCATGGGTATGCCCGCCTCAGTGAGACATTTGTTATTTTGCAGATGACACCTCCTAATTCCTGATTCTTGGGCTCACTCGTTCAACATATCAGTACAGATTGGTAAAAGATTGGTAATGTATTTCATCCATCAGATGCTCTTCTAACCTCATACATTAGGGGGCATCTGTTATAACCCTAAATTGTGCCACACATGCTTACCTGGCATCAGGCCAACTCATATCCCTTCATTGCCAAAACATCTGTTGAGAAACCTCTTTGAAAATCCTTTTGGGTTAAGTCACATGCGCCCTAACCCACTACTGCATGTGTTTGAACGCTGGCAGGCCTACTACAGCCCGCGTTTACCTAACAAAGCACAAAAACAGGAAATTTGCCGATGGGACAAAAAGATATGGGTCAGTTACCTGAAACTCCCAGCCATGCATGGCCGAGAGTTCGTCCAAAACCCTAGCTCCTTCTAGTCTATAAAAGAAGGGGTAGGGGTACTATTTGGAGGAGGAAAACTATAGCGAAGAAACTTTTCCCAATTGCTGAATCCATTTGTCCCAACCCTTTAGCCTTTCCTCAAGCCTAAGGAGAATTAACGCAAAGCAGTTGGAGGAAAAAGAAGAGGAGGAGCCTAGGATCAGGATCAAGGAACGATGGCCGGTCTCAACATTGATTGTAAGTTGATTCATTTTGAAAATAATAAAAGAATACTTTTCTCGTCCCAATGCATGAGTTATGTATGATTTGTTTAATTTATGCTTAATTTCTAAGCCTCAAGTAGAAAAGTAGCATACATGCGTAGTGGTTTGTCTTGATTGCAGGATGGTCTTTGGAAGGAGCAACGCAAGCAAGCGGGCAAAAGCACAACGGAGGATCTACACCAAACATCAGTAAAAAGGTTAGTAGTTCCTTTCCATGCATGTATGTGAAAAAGGGGTTTTAAGTTTTGGGTGGTAGGTTAAAAGTGATTTCTTTACGGTCATAATCTACATGCAAGTCTGACTCTAGTTTGCTAGTCCGTAGGGTATTTTTCCCAACAACAATATCCCACACATCTACAATGATGATATTTTGATGTAACTATGGAAGATATTCTTTTGTATTTTTATTGGTCAAACCTCGAGAAGGGTATTGTAATATTATTGTATAAATCGGCTCAAAAGAAATTATTATTTTATTATTATCCTTATTGTAAAAGTCAAAACAACCCCTCTTAGGGTTGCATCTTTTCGGGAGTCAAGTTATCTGTATAAATAGAGGTTGATTTCCTCTCATTTGTACACACACACACAACTCACCTTCTCTTATGTATTTGGAGCATAACAAAGGAGGTCTAACACGTGAGGTCTTGGTTTATTGGTCTTTGGTATCTTGGTCTTGGTCTATTTTTGGAGAGCTATAACATGACATTGTACCTGTTGAAGGAATCCATACTAAAGAATTGGTTGCTGGGTTTTCTACCCCATGGGGGTTTCCTAGGATATATCTTGTGTTCTGTGATTGTTTATCTTTTAGTGATCCTATTACATGCAATTGTTAATGAATGTTAAAGAAGATAACTGTAACTTCTAAAATTATAACATGGTATTAGAGCAAGCATGAATAAAAGACAATTCACATATCTAGAAGACAAAAGGAGTCGTTTTTCTTGATAGGAGTGGTTTCCAGACAAGACAATACCACTAACAAGTGTGCCCTAGTGGAGCACATCTTTTCCCTGGATTAGATCTTCATAATCCATAATTTTTAATTTAGGGGGATGACTACCAAAACCAATATTGATGAGAAGCTGGAGGGAGCTGACAACTTCAGATCCTGGAGGTACAGAGTATCCCTCCTCCTAGAAGAACATGATCTAGATAAATTCACTAAAGAAGAGGTTTCAAAACTAGATGGAGATGAGGCTAAAGAAAAGAATAAGAAGGATATGGTCAAAGCAAAGAGGATTATTGTAGACTCCATTAAGGATAATATTATTCATCACATATATTCATTATCCACTCCAAAAGAAATGATGGATGCCTTAACTTGACTGTTTGAAAGAAACAACATCAACCGAAGAATGGCCTTGAGAACTTAGTTAAAGAACATGAGGATGTAGAATTAAAAAACCATCCATTCTTACTTCTCAAGAATGAGCCATATCAGGGAGAAGATATAATCCATTGGTGATACAGTGAATGGATAAGAAACGGTGATGACCACCTTGAATGGCCTCCCAAGGTCATGTGATTTATTTATAAGGGATATGCTCAAGAAGGAAGCTACCCAATTTCAATAGGCTATGGGAAGATTGCAACCAAGAAGAAGCAAGGATGATAGAAAGAGAAGAGAAGATGGAAAATTATGATCAAGCTCTAGCCATCCACACCAGGAAATGAAAGAGTAAGAAATAACCTTACCCAAGAAGTTTCAAAAGGGTCAGAGAAATAACCCAAATATCAGATGTTTCTGNTATTCTTTTGTATTTTTATTGGTCAAACCTCGAGAATGGTATTGTAATATTATTGTATAAGTCGGCTCAAAAGAAATTATTATTTTATTATTATCCTTATTGTAAAAGTCAAAACAACCCCTCTTAGGGTTTCATCTTTTCGGGAGTCAAGTTATCTGTATAAATAGAGGTTGATTTCCTCTCATTTGTACATACCCACACAACTCACCTTCTCTTATGTATTTGGAGCATAGCAAAGGAGGTCTAACATGTGAGGTCTTGGTTTATTGGTCTTTGGTATCTTGGTCTTGGTCTATTTTTGGAGAGCTATAACATGACATTGTACCTGTTGAAGGAATCCATACTAAAGAATTGGTTGCTGGGTTTTCTACCCCATGGGGGTTTCCTAGGATATATCTTGTGTTCTGCGATTGTTTATCTTTTAGTGATCCTATTACATGCAATTGTTAATGAATGTTAAAGAAGATAACTGTAACTTCTAAAATTATAACATGGTATTAGAGAAAGCCTGAATAAAATACAGTTCACATATCTAGAAGACAAAAGGAGTCATTTTTCTTGATAGGAGTGGTTTCCAAACAAGACAATACCACCAACAAGTGTGCCCTAGTGGAGCACATTCCCTGGATTAGATCTTCAGAATCCATAATTTGTGATTTAGGGGGATGATTACCAAAACCAAGACTGATGAGAAGATGGAGGGAGCTGACAACTTCAGATCCTGGAGGTACAGAGTATCCCTCCTCCTAGAAGAACATGATCTAGATAAGTTCACTAAAGAAGAGGTTTCAAAACTAGATGGAGATGAGGCTAAAGCAAAGAATAAGAAGGATATGGTCAAAGCAAAGAGGATTATTGTAGACTCCATTAAGGATAATATTATTCATCACATATATTCATTATCCACTCCAAAAGAAATGATGGATGCCTTAACTTGACTGTTTGAAAGAAACAACATCAACCGAAGAATGGCCTTGAGAACTTAGTTAAAGAACATGAGGATGTAGAATTAAAAAACCATCCATTCTTACTTCTCAAGAATGAGCCATATCAGGGAGAAGATATAATCCATTGGTGATACAGTGAATGGATAAGAAACGGTGATGACCACCTTGAATGGCCTCCCAAGGTCATGTGATTTATTTATAAGGGATATGCTCAAGAAGGAAGCTACCCAATTTCAATAGGCTATGGGAAGATTGCAACCAAGAAGAAGCAAGGATGATAGAAAGAGAAGAGAAGATGGAAAATTATGATCAAGCTCTAGCCATCCACACCAGGAAATGAAAGAGTAAGAAATAACCTTACCCAAGAAGTTTCAAAAGGGTCAGAGAAATAACCCAAATATCAGATGTTTCTGCTGTCAGAAAATGGGACACATTGCTAGAAATTGTTCCCACATTCAGATACCAAGGAAAAATAGAGGAGGTAAAAGGAATCATGTTCATACAACTAAATATGATGATCCACCCAAGAAGTTTTCAAAGGAAGATGAATCAAGTGATGAGGAGTATGTTCTTATCTCACCCCTTATAGGAGATGTCACTCATGGAAGTGGCATTTAGCTGGTGGACAATGGTGCTTCCAATCATATGACATGTTATAAAGACTCCTTGTCTAAACTTACTCATAAGGATTCACCACACATGGTGAAATTGGGAGATGACTGTCCGTATCTGATCAAAGGCGTAGAAGAATCCTCCTACAAGTTAGACTTAGGAAAGCTAATGAATATGAAGGAAGTTCTCTATGTTTCTAGATTGAAGAAGAACCTTCTCTCAATTTTAGCACTGGATGAGAAGGGTTACACAGTTGCATTTGTTGATGTAAAAGTTCTTATGTGGCCTAGAGGGAATACTTTTGATGATGCTATGGTGATTGGAGTTCAAGAGGGAGGAATCTACAAATTGAAAGGGCGGTTAGATTCAACGTTAAATCATGACATTGTGAATCCCAATGAATTATGGCATATTATATTTTTTCACCTACATTACAAGGACCTACCGAGTGTGAGAAAGATGGTGATGGGACTACCAGAGATCTAGGAAAAACAAGCCGATGTGTGCAAAGGTTGCGCACAAGCAATAATGTGAAGCACTCCTTTCCCAACAATGATAGCAAAGACAAAAGAGTATTGGACATCGTACACTCGGATGTGTGTGGACTGATGCCAACAACTTCACTAAGAGGGTATGTATATTACGTGTCTTTTATTGATGATTACTCACGTAAAAATTGGATCTATTTGTTGAAGGCAAAGAATGAAGTGTTTGGAAAATTCAAAGAATTTAAGGCACTAGTAGAAAACTTGATAGAGTGGTAGATTAAAGACCTTGCAATCAAATAATGGAGGATAATTCAATTCAAAGGAATTCAAAGAATATTGCAAGGAAGTTGGGATTAAGAGGGAGATTTCTACTCCCTACAATCCTTAGCATAATGGAGTAGCAAAAAGGAAGAATCAGATGATCAGGGAAGCAATGAAGGATATCATCCATGATCAAGCTCTACCTATGCATCTGTGGGAAGAAGCAACAAAGACTGCAATGTGCGTGTATAAAAAAATTCCCACAAAGTACTTGAAAAAAAGACACCAGAGGAGATGTTTTCAGGAGAGAAACCATAAGTCATCCATCTAAGGATATTTGGCTGCCCCATATTTGTGCATGTCCCCAAGGAAAAGAGGACAAAATTGGATCCATCCAAAAAGAATGGCATATTTGTTGGTTACAGTGACACATCAAAGGCATACTGGATATACATTCCCGGTCACTAGAAAGTTGATATTAGCCAATATGTCACCTTCAATGAGAGTGCAACTTTCAACAAATCAAAATAGGACTGTGAAAAAGAGGTTCATGAGGAGGAGAATGAAGTTACTAGAGTTCCATAGGTAGAGGTAGTTGAACCAGATAAAGTCATTCATGAGGATAATGACATGGTAGAACCTTAGAGGCCAATAAATATTCCTTCTTGCAAGAGAAGACCATATTGGGCACAAGATCTCATTAGAGATGTAGAAAAATATGGTTCCCTAGAAAAATATATCAGGGAAAGTAAGAAGTCGAAACCATATTCCATGTATGTGGCATGCTTGTGTGATATCATGGATGCATAACCATCTAGTTATGAAGATGATGCATAATAGAGGGTATGGAAGGATGCCATGGGGGAGGAATACCAATCCATAGTAAAGAATGATGTTTGGGATGTGGTCCCCAGACTGAAGGATAAATCAATAGTAAGTTCAAAATGGATCTACAAGACAAAACATGCAGTTGATGGTAGTATTGAAAAGTATAAGGCTATATTTGTGGTTCGATTATTCTCTCAGAAGGAGGGCATTAACTATGAGGAGGCATTTTCTCCCATGGTGAGATATACCTCGATCAAGACTCTACTTTCATTGGCCACAATAATGAAATGGAATATGCATCAGATGGATGTGAAGACAACCTTCTTGAATGGTGAAATAAAAGATGAAATTTATTTGGAGCACCCACAAGAGTTCAAGGTACATGAAAGGGAGAAGCATGTGTGTAGATTGAAGAAGGATTTATATGGATTAAAGAAGTCACCCAGAGCATGGTATGGAAGGATAAACAATTTTATGATGAGCTTAGGATTTACAAATATTAGTGAAAATCTTAACCTTTACCTTAAGGTTCTGGATGATGGTCCAATGATACTACTACTGTATGTGGATGTCCTGTTTCTAATAGGTGTGGAAAATGTCATCTCAGAGTGTAAGAGAAAATTGGTTGTTGAGTTTGAAATGAAATATAATGGGATGATGCATTACTTTTTGGGTCTTGAGGTAAGGCAGAGAGAGGATGGGATCTTTCTAAATCAAGGGAAGTATGCTGTGGAAATCCTGACAAGGTTCGGGATGTTAGATTGCAAGGAAATGGCTACACCTATGGTATAAAATATGAAGTTGTTGTAGGATACGACTTTAGAGACTGTGGATGTTTCTTTATACAGGAAGATGGTGGGTTCATTGATGTACTTGATGAACACGAGACCGAATATATGTTTTGCTGTGAGCACCTTGAGTCAGTATATGGAGTAGCCCAGGTAGGTTAATTTGGTCATAGAAAAAAAATGTGATGAGGTACCTTAAGGGTACATTGGATTATGGTCTTAGGTATGTGACAAACCATGAGTTCAAGTTATATGGATATTTAGATTCAGATTGGGCTGGCATTATTCCTAATTAGAAGAGTACTTCGACATATTGCTTTAGTCTAGGCTCTAGTATGGTTTTGTGGAGCATCATGAAGGAATCATTGTAGCACTCAGTACGACTGAAGCTGAATATGTGGCAACATGTGTAGCATGTAGAGAAGCAGTGTGGTTTTAGAAGCTGTTGTCTAGGTTATTTGGTCTCAAATTGGAGGAAACCTGTATTTGGTATGACAACCTTAGTTGCATGAAGTTGTCATAGAATCTAGTGTTCCTTGATAGGTCGAAGAATATTGAGATCAGATATCACTATATCAGGGATATGGTGCAGAAGGGAGCAATGAGGCTCCAGTACATGACTACCGAGGAGCAGGTTTCATAAGAGTTGACCAAGCCACTGTCGAGGACGAAGTTCGAGAAATTTAGGGACAATCTTGGTGTGGTCCCTCTTCAGAGGGAGTGACAAGGTACATATGCATTTCATGGTAGTGGATGTCCTGGGGACATGTTGTATCTATTTGAGAGCTACCCACATGACTTGGATGCATTGGATGTGAAGTCACATGGGTGCACATGATGAGGTACATATGCATTGTGGGGTAGTGGATGTCATGTTGACATGTTGAACCTATTTAAGAGCTACCCATAGGCCTTGGATGCATTGGTTGTGAAGTCATGTTGTACTATGAATATTCAATGATGTATAGATTCATATATTCAACATTCAATGGTCATGAGATCATGTGGCAACAAATAATGCCTTCCTAGTTAAGAGGGAGTGTTGATATTTTGATGTAACTACATAAGATATTATTTTGTATATTTATTGGTCAAACCTCGAGAAGGTTATTGTAATCTTATTGTATAATTTGGATCAAAATAAATTATTATTTTATTATTATCCTTATTGTAAAATTCAAAATTCCCCTCTTAGGGTTGCGTCTTTTCAGGAGTCAAGTTATGTGTGTAAATAGAGGTCGAGTTCCTCTCATTTGTACACAAACACAACTCACCTTCTCTTGTGTATTTGGAGCATATCAAAGGGGGTCTAGTGCGGGAGGTCTTCGTTTCTTGGTCTTGGTCTATTTGTGGAGAGCTATAACGTCACACTGTACGGGTTGAAGGAATCTATACTAAAGAATTAGTTGTTGGGTTTTCTCCCCCACAAGGGTTTCCCAGGATATATCTTGTGTTCTGTGATTATTTATCTTTCAGTGATCCTATTACATGCAAGTGTTAATGAATGTTAAAGAAGATAAACACAACTTCTAAAATTCTAACACACAATTCCAAGCATCCACATACCTAGGATGAGAGCCTTCCATATGTTCAACATAACTATAACAGAGCCCTCCACATATCTATTGGCCATAACCCTTTTCAGGTTTGCCTGGGGTTCCAACCATTGACCCCCATTGATGTAGATCTTCCCATTCCATCTTCACCAATAAATTCTTCCCGTGCTTAGACCGAGGAAAATAGAGTAACCAATTTTGTTGAAAAACTCCAACACCTCCAACAACATGTTCATGATATATTGCAAATGACCAATACCAAGTACAAACAATGACATGATCAACATCGGGTTCCACACAAGTTTCAGGTTGGTTACAAGGTCTGGTTTCATTTGCAAAAAGAGTGCATCACAGGCCCCCATAGGAAGCTCAGACCACTCTGATATGGGATTTACACCATCACCAAGATTGTGGGTGAAATTGATTTCGAATTGAGTATTCCACCTTTCCTTGGCTTACACCCAGGATTTAATGTAGAGCTGCTTCGACCATATTTCCCACCTCTATTGGACACCTCAGAGGTGGATGAGAAATTGGATCCTACAGAACTCAATCATGATTTCATTGAGTAGGATATATTGGACCAGATCATGGACACCAAGATGAAAGGAACCCGCCAGTAGAACATACAACTCTATTGAGTTATCAAATCAAGCCAACTTCTTCAATAAAGAAAATAGCTCACCCAAATTCAGATTCAACAATAGTTTCCCCATCTATTGCGGGAACTTACGAAATGGGGACCATTTATTCCTAAGGGGGGAGTAATAATCTAATTGGATATCAATGGCCATGCACCTCTTCCACTAACTCAACATGGTTCTCCATATGGGCAGTTTTGTTATGATTTTCTGGGATTTTCTAGGACTTAAACTTCTTGGTTTATTTTGAGGCCGTCAACAAGATTTTTAGACAAGTGATCCCAATGAGGATTTATCTTTGAAAAAGCATGGCCATAATATTTTATCATATTTCTCAGTTATATATTTCTAATGAGCTACTATGTGCACCAAATGGAGCTCGTATGTGAAAGTTACACTTCTAGGAAATTGATGTAAAAACTAACGCCCAAAAATAACTTTGGGTTTTATTTTTAGAAAATACACCTTTTGGCATTTTCATCCTACATTTAGGGTTTTGTACCTTTAGGATTATTTATTTATGTTAAAAGGCCATATTTTCAGCCTCTTGTATTAACTTTTTACAAATGAGCGTAGCTGCCATCTCTCTCCCTTTAGAGATAAGCT
>JZKD02S2180841.1:24415-38581 GCA_000966675.3 Picea glauca
CAAAAATCATAAGTATATATAGGTCTCTTCACAAGGTAAAACTTCCTTGTGGATAATATCAAATTGTTTTACATAATCTGGGAGATATCCCAAAATCACCTAAACTAAGAAAATGGAATGCAAGTGAAATCTTTGAAACATCCCCTAACTGCTCATCAACTCAATTGCAATTTYGAATTTACCTGCAATAGAACACAAGTATCAAATTAGAAAGATATTTCAGTAACAAAACAYTAAAAAATTGATTCTACAGACTTAGCTACAGAATCATCTGATTCTGTAGCTAGTCTAAAATAGCATATAGGATCAGATAGAAATTAAACCAAATCTTTTCAAAAGAAACAAATCCAATTTAATTTTCTTTTAATAAATATCCAAAACGAATCACTATGATTCAAATGAGTTCATCATTCAAATTAACAAAATCGAAAAGGATGCAATCGGCACAGGGTAAGAATGCTCTGTTTTTTCAGTTGCCATAAAACCAGGTCAAACCATAATAGGATTGTTTCATAACAAACGAAATCAACGGTAAATCATATCATATAAAATACGATATAACACAATCATAATTGATACAATCATAATCGAACTCAATCATAATCGATTTGTTACTGCTGTATAAGATTCATATTGTTTCAATCAAATGCCTATAAGGAAAGGCTGTTACAATTATAGTCAACATGAAACATGCACAACATCATCAACAAACTTCGCCATAGATTTCGATCGTAGAGCGTTAACACAGTCAACAAACAAGATCACAATAACGATCACAACCATCACAAATCGACAAAGGTGATAATCGTAAACTGGGAAATCAATCGAATTGAATTGTGACTGAGTCAAATATAGAAACAAATCGTAATCCTGGGCATGATCATTTTCATTCAACAAATCAAATTTAAATAATATATTTGTTGCAATATGAACTGAGCTGATAACGCGGTCAAACAATGCGAATCGATTAGTTGGGTATAACAGTTATGACTCATGTCTATTCGCAATTTGGTTATGCCTTAACAAAATGATATTCGAATTGATCATAAGACATGGAATATAAAATCACAACAACTAACCATTATTGCCAACCAAATCGTATAGACTATAATCAATTTCGAATCGAAACATTAACTATGTTTGAAATTGAAATACCAGAAATAGCCTGTGTTTAGAAACAACTTCAATAATCGATAGAGTATTCAATTGAAGCTAAATTAAAACAATCAAATCTATCCCACGATCAATCGAATCAAAACCAAATCCAATCGAAACTTAAAACAATAACGAACTTTCGATTTATCAAAACAAAATTATATACAATAATGCATGCTTGTGTGACAGAGCAAATCCACAGTGTAAACAGAGCTGTGGGTTTATCATATAAACAGGTGATAATCATACCAGTGAGGTTGCTCGAGCTATGCCAATTTTGAATTGATGACCGCTGTAGCCGACTCCACGTTCTTAAACAAAATCGAACCTGTTGTTCGCTGTTTCTTATTAGTGGATGGCATCTTTGCCTTTTGACTGGTGAGCTTTGCAACTTGATCCTCCAGAGCATGAATTCTAGACTGCAGCATTGGCACGTCGAGGTAATACCTTTCTAACCATGAGCCACACTGATCACATGGTGGAGCAGCTGGTTCAATTAGAGCAGGAGGGGGTTTTGATGAGTCACCGGGGTTTTCACAAGGCATTTTGATGCCGGGAAAATTAGGATCATTTTGAGAGCAAGGTGGTAGGTTTTTGACAAAATCGTATGAGGGTTTGTCACACAGACCTTCAGAATAGGGATACTCACTTTCCAGGTAGCGTTCCACCTCCGAGTCAAAATATTTACTCACCATGATAGGGTCGGGGTTGACAGGAGGTCTCGGTTTGTTTCTGGCCATGCGAGAGATTAACCGGGCATTCTTCTTGCCTTTGAAATTCGCAATAGGTTTGGCCTTAGGCCTTTTAGCCATGGGTTTAACATTTTCCACATCCTGGGTGACAGAATTGGGTAGGTCAATAGGCGAGTCGGGTAGGGGTTTAGGTAACAGAGCACTGTAAGGCACATAGGGTACTGACTTGCTCTCGCTCACCATAGGTTTGTCAACCTGTGGTGGGCTTGAGTCCTCAAAGTTATTGCGATTAAGAAAATCATTCCAACAGTCTCGGCGTAACCCCAAATGACAAACCACAAGCATTTTAATTAACCCAAAATGAAATAGGTTGTTATCGGCCTGGTTCCGTTTGTATCTTTTAGACATTTTAAACAGACTCCTATGCAAGTGGCAAGGCATATTAAGCTCATAGCCCATGAAAACCATAAGTAGCCGAAGGTGGTACAAGAAAATGAAACCATACTTGCCCTCGCAGGTAATGAACTGCTTGGTTATCATCAACATGTCATGCCATCGTTGCTTTAGCATATTTGCAGGCAAACCTTTGTCACAGGAGCTCACTCTTCGTGACTGGAAGAACAATGTCCACGGGACATCTTCCACTTTGTAATTTTTTGACCATCTCTGTCCTACAGTAGGAAGACCGGTAGCTAAACTGAGAAATTGCTCATCAATTTCCAATTGCGCATCCCCAACCTTGGCTCGGCAGCCATCAAAGGTTAATGCAAATTGCCGAGCCACGCTCGGGTTATAGCCATCAAACTTTGGTATGAATGGGAGCCATCCAAATTCCTCACGGTCACTGTAAGCATTACTGAACATCAACAATGCCTGGCTACCATTGGGTTCAACCCTTACGACTGGAGCCATGGTGCGGGCGCATGGTAGGGTTCGGATTAAACACACAGGAGCAAAAATCGTTTGGGGTAACAGTTGAGAACGATGAAAGGGGATGCAAATTAATGTACGCGTGCGAGGGTGGTGGGATTATCCACCGCCATGTAGAATAGTAATGGCAAAGTACAACGTTGTTCAATCAATCATAACCAAAAATTCGGCCAACCCAAGGATTAAATGGTGGATATAATATACCAATATGCCATTGCATTGTTTGAAACCATGAATGTTCAACGTTCAATCAAACCCAAAGTTAAATAAAAAAACCAAATGTTTAACCAACGCGCCATGTATAATCAAACTATTGCCATTCAATATGAAATCATACTCATATGTTACCCATGCATGTGTTGCATAATGTGTAATCAAAGTTTATAACATTGTGACCAATGATTTTAAAAAATCGACAAGCTAAGAGCTTATCAGGATCACATCATATAAAACAAGATCAACCATGAACCTTATGAAATCAAATATAACTCATAAATTCACATGCTCAATACCTTCTCAATCAAATAAAAATCAAGTTGCACAATCAAAGTAAGAATAGGCAAATGGACATAGTTTGAAAAATCATTCCAGCCACTTAATAATAAACCACGTGTAAGTATCAATCAGAATATCAATGAGAAGATCATGGCAGTTCAAATATCGATGGAGGGATTTTCACGCTTTCAGTCATGAAAACTAAATTGAAACCAATTTCCAAATGTCGTATGAACTGAAAATATCGTCTATTTGCAAAATGCGACGTCAATTTGAAGTTCAGTAGATGTAGGTGCAGACAGCTTTTAAGGCAATAGAAAAAATTGTATTGGCTGCCAACATGCCCTCAAGGAGGAATTCTACCATGTTGTAAACTATGATGACCAATACACGAGATGAATGATTATGTGTTAGGAGAGAGACTAGACGGTGTTGGAGTACACCAACATCTTCCATACCTTGCACTCAAAGATAGGTATCGGGGACATTGAGAGGTACTTGGTTTTGAAGCATTGCAGTGGCCTAAATATGTGCATCTAGAAAGAGATGGATTTATTATACATCTCCTCACTCAGAGCCAATGATCGATATGTTGTCAAAATTGAACAAAAATTTAAGTAGTAGAATAAGTGAGAGTTCAATTCTATAAATACACGACAACAAAAGTATGGTAAAGGTGGCCCTAACTCACATAAAAAGGACAGAGAAAGGAAATCCAACATCAATACAACCAGTCTAACCATAAGAAAAGAAGGGTAATGGGAAGACAAAGAAGGAGACTAGAAAGTGGTGTGAGTTCCACAAAATCCCTGGGCACAACACTGATGAATTCCACTTGAAACAATCATTGTTGACCAAGCTTAAATAAAATGAGTTAGGCCCTGACTTGGTGTAACATCCCCAAATCCCTGTGGGAAAATGCCACATCCAAATTCAAATTTTGATACCATTAAATTTACTGATATGTTATGCATATGAACAGATTTAAGAGAAATAATAACAACATAACAAAATAATAATTCATACATATAAATTAAAAAAATTCCATAACATAACATCATAATTCGTAACATAGCATTTACAAAAACACATAAAGAGACTTATATTTAGTGAATTAAGCACCAAATGTGTGCAGACCTTCCACATTCCTCCCAGCCATATACCACACTGCTCATAATATTAATAGTGGGTCACCCTTTAGTTGGGGCTAAACTATACCCAGGAAAAGGAAGTCCTAAGCCAGTCTAAGGTCTATCAATCAACATCAATTCTCATATTCAGGTGTCAATTCTAGCAACCAACCCTATAGATACAACTAGGCACCCAGGGAATTAATTCCCAGTCATTCTCTCACCTAGATAGAATGCTCACAATCCTGAAATCCCGCTTCTTCGACCATAGAATTGACATTCCGCTTCTTCAACCATGGGCCTGGCAACCCACCTCTTCATACGAGACTGACAACCTGCCTCTTCAGCAACAACACAAGCCTGACAACCTGCATATTTAGCAACAACAATACCTGGTATAGGTATGGAAAATGGCCACAGTAGTGTGCCCCCTTTCAGGTGCGGAGGATGGAAATCATGGAATCATCACGAAAGAATGATGAATCAATGGGGGGGGGGATGTACTAAATCCCCCAAATATATATGCAAGTGCCATTTATGACACATATCACTCAAGGAACCCCCTTGTCCCCACTTTAGATACTTAGAATATATTCATATCCATAAATTTATCTTTAAGGAATATTAATATAATATTCCATTGGGATTAATTCCCCTTAGCTTAGCACTTTCATAGACTCTTAGCTCTTGTTTCCCATTCTAGTGGAGTTTATCCCCCTTCTCATTTGTTGGGTCAGTATGCAATAGTGACATCTTTTATTAATAGTATGAGCATGATTACAAATTAAAATATAGTCACGCTGGCCTTTTAGCAATCCATGCTCTCCATTCTAATAATCATATAGGCACTCTGGTCTATAATATCTTGGCTCACGAGCCTATAAAGCATATGTACAATTAAACTGGGGATTAATCTAGGGTGTTACACTTGGGTTATGATTCAGAACAGGGAAAGTGAATCATTGATGCAAAACATAATGGTGCCATTGTGTTGTTCCTTAGGTTGTTCCTTGCGAGGGAAAAATGCTAAGGCATCCTATGAGGCTTAGGTAAATCCTCCGCACTTTAGGCCACTACGTATTTCTTCTTCTACTCTTTATTGTATATTGGATACATTTATTTGATTGAAAAGTTAAAGTTTAAAAAGTTCTAAATTGTACTTGATGCATTAGAACTCGGTACCATTAAAGATTGCAACCTGCACCTCGTGACTCCACTGTCTAGCAACTCCACGGGTCTGACTCCATTGTTTTAGCTTTCTCTGAAAGGCAGACAGATGAGGTCTCACCCACAACTGCCTCTAGTTATGCGTGAATCTGATCTAGAGAAAATTATCAGAGGGGAAAATACCCCTCAAGAAGGTACTTTAGCTGTTGAACTAGGTGTTTCTGGTAATTTTCATTGTCCTCCCTTTGAAAATCCATTAGCTTCTTAGCATACTCCCATTATATCTTTTGTTGGAGTTTCTAGATCCTTAAATGTTGGTATTTTTCCTGTTGTTTTATCCTCCTCTGGCCTTGGTTTGGAAGGAGAAAGTTTCTACACTCCCGTCTCCCCTGAGGTTGTTCCCTAGCTCAAACCTAGGACTTGAGGAGATTTTCCCACTCAAGATTTTACTATCCCTTACCCTATCATAGATTTTGTAGGAGAAGCCTCTGTTCCTCCAAGTGCTCTAGCCTTTGGCCCATATACTCAACTATTTCCTCCTTCTCCCAGAACTATAGTCCCAACGTCTCCTACCCAAACTCCATCTCCTCCTATTCACACTCCAATGGTGGGAGAAAATCAACCCAGAAACGGAATGGAAGCTATAGTATCTTCCAGATATGCCCCTCTCATGTTAACTCAACCTCTAAATTCCCTTCCTGTTCGTGGCTAACTTAAGAAACTAACTAAGTTCATGGGCGAGGGATATATAACTGCAGAAGAGCACCTTATAGCCTTCTACAGTTATGCTGACAGTTATGCCATCGTAGATGAGGATGTGTGGATGAGGATTTTTGTCCATAGCCTTGATGGAGAGGCTAGGAAATGGTTCAAGGCCCTCGCTCCTGGATCCATTGATGGAATTGAATCCTTAGACGATGCATTCTTAAGGCATTGGGGAGACAAGATAGATTTCCTCTACTACATTATAGAGTTTGGATCATTGAAGAAAAAGGAAGGGGAATTTGTTTTTTATTTTTCAAAGAGGTTTAATAAAATGTATAATAAAATCCCTACTGAGATTAAACCCATTGAAACCTCTACTAGAATTACTTATGCTAATGCATTTGACCTTGATTTATGCCTCCTATTAAGAGAAAAAAGAGTTGCTTTCTTGGTTCATATGCAAGATGCATCCTTGGAAGTGGAATCCAACATCTTGGGAGTGAAAAAAATCAGGGTTAAGGATGATAGAGACAGAGGAAAGGGTAGGCATGGAGCTTCAACCTTTGGTTCCTTTACTTATCCCCCTCAAATGGATGAAGTAACCAAGTTACTGAAATCACTTTCAGCTAGAATGGAGAGATTGGAATTGGAGGGGAAGCAGACATACATAAATCCTCAAAATGTTGATAACAGAGGAAACTTCAAGAAGCCTAATAACAATTCTCCTTGGATTATCCAAAGGGAACAAAGGAACATATATAGAGATGATCAGAAAATCTAGACCCCTCTCCAAAATAATCTTGTTACGGATGATGAAGGAGAGGAAGAAGACCTTGATCCAGAAATCCACTATCTTGAAGACACGTCCTCTTTTCCTCACTTAACTCAATCAACATATGAGGAGTCTCTCATGGACAACTAATTAAATGAGCTAAGAAAGGGGGACAAGGTTAGCAACAACCCAAATAGATACAACCTCAGGTCCAAAAGGAAAGAACGAAAGCATGATGTTCCTGATCAGCCTACCAGAGAAGAAAATCCTGCTAAATATGTAGTAGACAACAATAGAGGTAAACAAAGTCAAACCCCTTATCCAGTGGTCAAAACTCTTGTCCTAGAAGTGAAAGAAATTCCAAAGCCCACATCCCCTTTTAATTTAGAGCATGAGATTTAGAAAATTAGGATCCATGTACCTCTTTCAATACTAGTGAAGCATGAAGATTTCAAAAGGAGCCTCTCTAAGTTGTTACTACCCGAACCCTCAAATCATCCCACAGACTCAATTAATTTGCAAAATGAAAATCCAACAGTCATCTTAAGTCATATGGTAGAATATAGAGACTATTCATCCCCTCCCTTATATACCTCACTGAACATACATGATAAGGTGATGCATAATTGTCTAATGGATTGAGGGGCTTCTCATAATCTCATGCCCAAAACTACCATGGAATAACTGGGATTGGGAATAACAAAATATTATCATGATTTGCATTCTTTTGACTCTAGGAAAGTACAATGTCTGGGGGTCATCAATGACCTAGTTTTGACCTAGTTCCAGCTTCCCATGAAGAGTGTGGTCATGGATATTGTAGTAGTTTATGTCCCTCCCAAGTTTGTCATGCTTTTTTCAAGATCATGGATAAAAAGACTTGGAGGAACCCTTCAAATGGACCTCACCTATGCTACTATTCCTGTGTTTGGGGGGGGGGAGCATAGAAGGATTTATAAGGAAGCTCAATTTGTTAGAATATAGTGGATGTGCTTGCTTAAGTGTAGACAATATCACTATTGTCACCCAACATAGGTCGAAGCCACCCCCGAGCACCTTAACCTTGACAAAGAATAATTCGGAAGAAAAACCCCAGGTTAGATAGCCAAAAAATATAGCACACCTCTCTCCAAGGATAGCGCACCAAGAAAGAATAGAAGAAACTGATCAAATACTACAAACCCAGAGAAGACCGAAACCATAGACTGGTGGCAATAGCTTCTCCAGAACTTGCGCACAAAACTGCCCAACTGTAGTGCGCACAAGTGTGCTACTGCAGTTCTAAGAATGCCTTCTAGACTGAATATTGGCCTCTTGTATTTATACTAAAACTGGCAAACTGCTTGGACTGACTTCTCATTCGGGGTGCCTATTTACTTAGTATATATTATTTCCTTTAGCCGACTTCTTCTCTTGGAGGCTGATAACCTAATACAAATTATCCTCTTGAGTCTACTTGTCTTCTAGGGTTATTAGCCAACTAATTAGGGTTTCTTCTTGCTTCCTGGAATATTATTTTCTCGCCAGGTTTACACATGGAGGTAAATACCTCCCACAACTACCATAATATCAGCACTCCCTCCTAGTTAGGGAGGTATTGAAGGTAACGGTATTGAGCGAAAACATACCATTCACCTGGTAGCGTCAACATAGTCATATAGACTATATCATGATTAGATAATGAGAACCATAATCACTATTAGTTTCATTAGCTGCATCATATCTCAAAACCATACTCCATCTGAGTAATCAGACATGATGATGGATAAGTCACTCACTCCAAAGAGTGACACAAGAGCCATTCTTCTAATCAGGACATATGTCCTAGAAGAATAAATGTCATGAACCATTCTCCGTCTAAGAAATCTCTTTCCATTGATCATCCATCTAGTTGATAATCATTTCCAACACTACTGATAGTCTTCAAGGAAATCAGAACAATGTCATTTAATAGAACACAATTGTGTCTATCCAAAGTAGTACACAACTACAATCTAGTGGTACACTGCCACACCAAGTAGCACAAAGATACTTGATCAATGACATATAGTCACAATCAGTGGAACACATCCCCCATAGTAGTATACATCTATTGTATGGAGACATATAGTCTCCATAACAATCATATCATCAACCTGCACAAAAAACATTGTTATGATATAAACTAAATCATCTGGGCCATTCTTCCATTCAAATATGTGAGATCTGGAAGAGTGTATTCCCTCTGAAGGTAAAACATCAACGATGAGATATATGGACTATTCTTCTCAAACAAGGAAGAATAATTGTCCCTATTTCTGAGCCTGAACCATTCACCTATCTGGGCCATTCCTCCGACACTAAACAAACTGCAACCTGGAGAGAATGAGTCTTTCCTAGGGAATCCCTATCCTTGATTGTTGAACTTGGACCATTCATCTATCTAGTCCATTCCTCCGACACTAAACAAAGTGCATCCTCGAGAGAATGAATCTTTCCTAGGGAATGACTATCCAGACCATTTCAAAAGGAAATGATTGTCCTACACCAATCTCCAAAACAAGCCATTCTTCGAAACTGCTCACAATTGTGAGCTTCGAGGGAATGACTGTCCAGCGAGGTGGACCACTCTTCTTGACCACTACTGAGAGTGACCATCAAGAAGAGAGATTGTCCTAGAACATTACCTATGTTAACCAAAAAGGGAATCGATGTCTATGGTACATTAGAAATCCATCTAACCATTTTGATTACGAAAATGACCATTCGATCTAGACCATTTTCTAAACTGGAAAATGCCTGTCCATCAAAAATCTCAAACCACTTTCCAAACTGGAAAGGAACTTCTCATCCGAGACCATTTTTCAAACTTGAAAAATGAATGTCCATAAATCAATAACACATCAGTGCTCCCTCCCAACCTGGGAGTCATCTCTTCCTTTTTCAATAAGGAAGTCGTCTCCTATGAGATCCATCTTGAGTATGCAAACTCTTTCATCTTGGATAGAGGATTTACCAAAATGTTTGCTTATCTGCTCATCTGTGGAGATATATTGAAGAACCACTTTATCTCTTTTGGACTTCATCATGGAGAATGTAATGCTTGATCTTAATGTACTTTGTTCTTTCTAGAACACTTGTTTTTTGAAGGCTTCATATAGCTCTGATCATCATAGTTGAATTCATGTCTTTTGTTTCTTGCTAGCTCATAACATCGTGCAAGGGTCAAACTGGAACATATCCAAGTGGTACTTCTTTTTCCATCATGAGAGATTTTTCATGGATTGGAAATCCATCATCCTTGAGTTCTGAGTAACCATTCTGATATAGTATCTCTCTTATAGAAGGTTTTTCACCACACTTCTATTGTGCATTAGAGGTTCTCCACCAAGTTGTCTTCTTTCATTTGCATACAAGGTTCTCTTTCTGGTATACCTCAAAGCCTTGAGGTTGCTCTTCATTCTTTATTTGTTCAATTATTTTGGAGAACAGTCTTTGCATTCATCTAATGTAAAATCCAAACCATGGATATTGTGGACGATATAATGGCTCATGTAGAGGTATATCTGGTTTACTGGAACAAACAATCATCATAGTCTTCTCCCTCCATCTGGGAGAACCTCTAGTTCTGGATCTTGCAATGATTTCATTCATAAGTCTTCCATACACTGTTCTTCATCACAACTTTCAGTTCCTCTACTTGATTTTTTTTAGTGGGTTCATATCAGTTTGGTAATCTTGTGATTTTTGATACAATGACTGGTTGTTCTGGATTTTCTTTCTTTCTTCGAATCTTTATGCTCTTCCTCATGTTTCTCTTTAGCTCTTAGGTCCATGGAGTTTTCTATATATTCCATGCTCTGAAGATTCCAAATTCTTCCTTTCACCATAGGATGATGGATGTGGATGGACAACCAGGGATACTTTAAGGCTTATTCTCGAAGAAGGCTTCTTCTAAAGTGAAACTGAACACGTACTTCTTTTCATGGCTGCTACCATGGATATATACTTCATCATATTCAATGGATCATAGGATTAGCTCCTCCTAATCCTTGCTTCATATATAAATGCATGTTCTTATTTTGGAATATATAATAAGCTCCGTCCACGCTTCCATATGCATCCTTATTGCCTTCTCCAAACTGTCACAAACCTTTTTCCAATTTCCTCTTGATTGTTGACTTATTTTTGTCTTTACTTCTTCTAGGTTTCTTCAAGATTGATTTTGATTTCAGATTATCTTGCAGCTATTACTTATGTAATAGCCTCCACATGAATTGTTACCAGGGATTGTCGATGTACTTCATCCTTTCATGTGGATTGCCTTGTCTTACAGTCATTGTGATAACAATCCTTATCTTGTTGTTCTTCCATAGGTATAGTTTCTCTTTGAGCATGATATCTTCTAAGAAATGGATATGCAAGATATGTACAAAAGATATTGTATATACAAGAACTATGAAGAGTATTGTTACTTTGTCTTAGAAGAAGAAGTATGTTTTGTCTTTCTTGGATTTCTTTGAGGGTTCCCTTTCTTTGGCAACTGATGCTTCATGTGTTTCCTTCCTTTTCTTTAACTCGGGACAATGATTCTTGTAGTGACCATACTTTTGATAATTGAAGCATTGTATTCTTGACATATCTTTCTCTTGATTTGGTTTCTTCCTGGAGCCAAACTTCTTCTTGTTCCTGAAATCCTTCAACCATGTTGTGAAGGCTTGATCATCGTACTTATTTTGGGGTTTCTATTTTTCACTAATCCTTGATTCTTCTTGTGCACAACAAGTCCAAAGTTCTTCAAATGTAGGATACTCCTTCCTTGTGTTCATGCTTGCGGAAAATGCATCCCATGTCTTAGGAAGACCGTTGAGTGCTATATTTACCAGTTTCTTCTCTGAAATGATCTCTTCAATGGATTGTAGTTGATCTCTTAACTGAGAGATCCTCACAAAGTATGATATTGTGTTGTCATCATCATTCATCTTCATGTCACGTAGCTCATTCTTCAAACTCATTACTTGTCCAATATTTTTGACTGAGAAGAGGTTTGTTAGGGCATCATACATCTTCTTAGACAAATTAAGATGAGAGATGTAGGGTATCAAGTGGTATTTTATAGAATCCACTATGATACTCATAGGATTGATTTCATTTTATTTGAACTTCTCCAAAACTGCAATGTTCTGCGGTTCCTTCTTTTTTCCTTCTTCAAACTCTAGTTCCACAATATTTCCTTTCACGATATCCAACACTTTGTTTTTGGCAAGGATGAGATCAACCCTTGTCTTCCATGCTCTGAATTAAGAAGCCCCTTATAACTTGTTCTCTGATTTCATAGAGTAAGTCAGGGCTGCTTTGACTTGATCAACCCTAGATTTGACCAAAAATCAAACTTGACATCTTAGCTTGTTGAGAGTACCAGGAGGTGTGCTAGGCTAGGGCACACTAGTCTATCTAGAAATTAAGTCAATCCCTTCACTTAAGGTTCCTCAATGAGAGGATTAGGGTTTCTGCAACTGCACCTGCTACTAACCCTAGTGAGAATGATTTGGTAACTACTCCTGCTAGAAACCCTAGTAGCAGTTCTTCAACGAGCTTAGTATCCTTATGGATATGCTCCCTTCTAGTGGTTAGATTGAGTGAAGGAGGTGTGGGCCCATAACCTGTTAGAATATAATGGATGTGCTCGTTTAACCATAGACAATATCATTATTGTCACCCAACCATAGGCTGAAGCCACCCTTGAGCACCTTAACCTTGACAGAGAATCATTTGGAAGCAAAACCCTAGTCTAGATAGCCAAACAAGATAATGCACCTCTCTTTAATGATAGTGCACCAAGAAATAATAACAAAAACTGATTAGAAAGTCCAAACCTAGAGAAGACCGAAACTATAGACTGGCGGCAACAAATTCTCCATAACTCGTGCACAAAATTTCCCAACTGCAATGCGCACAAGTGTGCTACTTCAGTTCTGAGAATTCCTGCTAGATTGAATACTGGCCTCCTATATTTATACTAAAACTGGCAAACTGCCTGGGCCGACTTCTCATTCTGGGTGCCTATTTACTTAGTATATAATATTTCCTTTAGCCGACTTCTTTTCTTGGAGGCTAATATCCTAATACAAATTATCCTCTTGAACCAACTTGTCTTCTAGAGTTATTAGCCAACTAATTAGGGTTTCTTCTTGCTTCCCAAAATATTCTATTCTCGTCAGGTTTAAACATGGAGGTAAATACCTCCCACAACTACCATAATATCAACACCATTGGCCTATATCATTAGTAATGAAATGAACCCCACCAATCATCCTATCTTTTCACTTGACATTGATTTGTGGTCTAGTTTATTACAACTCATTGATACTTCAAAGCCTCCCCTTGAAATCCGAAAACAATCCACTGCTTTTTATGAAGTTTCTTCCCCCATGACCTACATTTGGAAATAGTTATTTGACGGAGCCTTTTCCAGGGAGGGTGTTGGTGCTAGAATGGTATTGGTTTCACCAACTCAAGAGACCATACCTTTGTCTTACAAGCTATAATTTGAAACTACGAATAATGTGGCAGAGTATGAAGCTCTTGTGTTAGGTTTGAGGGCTGCAAAAGACATGGGAATCAAAGAGATATGTTTGTTTGGGGATGTCGAGTTGGTTTTAAATCAGGTCAGAAATATTTACCAAGACAAACATCCTAGTTTGAGATCTTATAGGAATGAAGCACGAGACCTAATTGACAATTTATTCCTATCTTTTAACATTTCGTTCATTCTGAGAGAAGAGAATACAATGGTTGATCCTTTGGCTATTTCAACAAGAAATCTCAGAGTTCCCCTGCCACCCAAGCTTGAGTATGATATAGAAGTAAAATAAACACCCTCTATACCTGATGATGCTAACATATCCGAATGAAACATTGGTACAGAGGAAAATCCGAAGTGTGTTAGGTTGTTAAGAACCAAACATCAATATAGCATAGAAAAACCTCAAGAAAAGTACTCAACGCCTTGAAAAAGAGATAATATCAGATAATAAGCCTCTTCAAGGTGGAAACCTCCTTTTACCCCACTTAAATGTTCAAGTACAAGATGATTCAAAATGAAAATGTCTCCTTGGTATATATAGGAGACTAGGAGGTT
>JZKD02S2180852.1:18017-35944 GCA_000966675.3 Picea glauca
AGGGAACAAGGAACAGTCGGTCAGAAACCTGCCAACAAACAAGGAAATACAGTACAATAATATATCATCACTGAGGTAGGAATTCCCATACTCAGAATACAAATGACTCAAAGAAAAGGGATGACGAAAATAATGTGTAACAACAGGCTCTCTGCGAGGCAAACCGAACCCAGAACCCTTAAGTACTTCATAGTTGACGAAGCTCAGGAGGGATAACACTTGCAGAGTGTTCCTTAAACCAAGGTGGATTACAGAGGAAGGGACAAAGGTTTGAAACCTTTGGAGACTGAAATTATTCAAGGACTAGAAGCAGCGAAGGTTCCAGAGGAAAATCGGTCGATATTGGAGGAATGCAGAGATGAGGATGGACAACCGTTAGATCTACAGAAGTAGAGCTAACTTTAACGCTTCGTGCCCAAAGAAATATTTCGGCGTTTCGGGAGTTGGGGGTTCGAAGGAAAGGACCTTACAACATGCAAGTCAAGAAATGTCGAACAACTCAAAGAGGAAATAAAGTCATCCATCAGAGGGACATGTGGCTGTCGATCGACGTTTCGGCACCCGGGAAACCAAAGGGCAAGAACCCTTGTTTTCGCAAGTCATGAAATCCCGGTATACGAAACCCTGAATCAATTAGTGTGAATATCCATCAACAGTTTGGCACCCGGGAAACCAAAAGGAAATAACCCTTGTCTTCGCAAGTTGTGAAGTCCCGGTATATGAAACCCCGAATCAGTTAGCATGAATAGGCTTCGGCGTTTCGGCACCCGGGAAACCAAAGGGAAAGAACCCTTGTCTTCGCAAGTTGCGAAATCCTAGTATACAAAACCACGAATCAGTTAGCGTGATTAGGCTTCGGTGTTTGGGCACTTGGGAAACCAAAGGGCAAGACCCCTGTCTTCGCAAGTCATGAAACCTTGGTATACGAAACCCCGAATCAGTTCAGTATGAATAAGTTTGAGAAAGCTAGGATTTGATCGCGACCATTGATCATCCCAAAAATATCACAACCATTGATCATGGCTAAAGGTCACATCCGTTAATCAGAGGGACACGTGGCTGCCAGTCGAAGTTTCAACATCCGGGAAACCAAAGGGGCAAGACCCCTTGTTTTCGCAAGTCGGGAAATCCTGGTACCCGAAACCCCAACGCGCTCTATGGTAGAAAGGAGGAGTCTCGAAAGGATCTGGACCGTCCATCGGAGGAGACGCATGGTGAGTGGTCAGAGTTCAAGGAAACCTCCGCAATCCCATGGGCCATTGGATCTCGTAGAACAATGAAGGGATTAAGACTGGGTGTCTTTCAACACCCCTAAGCTCAGGAGGGATAGTGACTGTCAGATCTAGATCAACAAGGGTTGTTGATCTCCTACACGAATCCCCATACCAGAATTCGGGGATTGGAGTGACAAGAGTTTTGGAATCGTTGCATCATGAACTCCTGGTTCACGAAACTCTGAAAATATCTGGACTGTTGGATCCAAATCAGCGAGAGTCGTTGGATCTCGTACAAGAACTCGTGTATCGGGTTTCGAGGTTTGAAGAGTCGAAAGACTTGAATCTCTTTAATTTTGAACTCCCGGTTACCGAAATCCTGATACGGCCAGGACCGTCGGATCAGGGAAAGATTTGCAGCCGTCGATCTCAGCGAAGGTAAGATTTCGGGTTTCGGGGTTTGAAGAGTCGAAAGACTTGACTCTCCTGTATCGTTGAGTTTCAAAATGCGAAAGGCGCCTCTTGGCTTGGCCCTTGGTCATAACCAACAATCAAATGGAGGTGGATAAGGGAAGAGATAGCTTACACTAAGCCCCCATAGGAATTCGTGGATTCTGTCCCTCAAAGAAAATAGGCGAAAAAATTATTTTGCCATAGTGGGTATGTGACAAATTGGTATCAGAGCATGGTTACAACACTTGGTCTACTTTGATTCATGTACGAGCCATGTAAGGAGACAATGTTATCTGCATTTTTCTCTTTATGAAGAAGGACTGCAGAATGAAACCATAAATTGGGAATTTCTTTAACCCCTCTGTTAAAATGGTAACTACTCTTATAAGAGTAAGGATGCACTGATCAATATTACTGATTAGACCTGAGTGTGAATAATATAGGTGGAATAAATTGTGCTATGGAGCTATACGAGCCAGAAAAGGGACATGAATTGAGTTGTTCTGTTACAAGTGTGACGATGGCTACCTACTAAAGCAGGTAGAGTCTCTTACAATTGAGATGGCTGGTTAGGTAAGAATTAAGATCCAAATGAAGAACTCCTTCATGATTTGGGAAATCTGGTAAGGACTGGTAGGATCCTTATAAATTTATGATTACTGCATTATTAAAAGACTAAACCCTGAGCATATAACTCCTCATGATTGAGAGGACTGATGAAAATATGTAGGGTCAGATTACCTGGCCTATAATGGTTAGAATCGACAACAAGGATAATTTGTTTAAGCAAGATTAAGGGGAGTCCTTTGGGACTGTTGCTAATTCCCAAGAGTGACCCTTGTTGGTTGTTCCCATAAAGAGAGGGTAACATCCATATGAGTTATGACTATGATATTAGTCCTGTAAGTAACTTAAAATCTCAGAAGAGATAGCGGGGAAATTTTGCCGAACATGCGTATAAGAATCAAGCTTGTGTTAAAGTTTGAAAACTCTAGAGGTTGAACACAAAGGTTGAATTCCAGAAGAGTTGATGCCAAGTTCGTGGCTGGAAGTCATTGAAAATCTGAATGGACGGTGGAATTCTCGGAGGGAGGAATACCAAAATTCCGTGAACCGTTAGATCTAGTAGATCAACGGAGAAGATAAGGTTGATAACCTTGTATCACTCACAAGCTTAGGAGGAATAGTATATGTTAGGTTGGAATCAACAAGAGTCGTTGATCTAGAGCTTCGAGGTTTCGGCCATTAGGAAATGATGGAGCGTTGTCCATGGATTCTCTGAAACATGGGATCCTGAAGCGTGTCTAGGATTTGACCCCAGGTTCCGAGCGAAGGGTCATGTGAATAAAAGAGCTGAGAAAACCTTAGCCTTGGTCTTTCGGGTTTTCGGATTTCGGGGATCGAGGAACCAGAGTCCCTTGCAACAGGAATCCCTAAATTGCGAAATGCGAAGCACCTTTTTGTTCGAATCGTGGTCACCGCCGGTGGTCATGTGTGGAGAAGGTGTGAACTAGTATGATGAATACTTAGTTGTGTTCAATTGTACTCGAGTGCATGAGTTTAATGCATTGTGAAGCTTCATAATAGGAAGCCTGATATTAATACCGGTAAGGTATGAATGATATTAAACGTGCAAGTAATGTACATGTACGATGTAAGAGTGTAAGTATACTAGAGGCCCGATATGATTGCCTTGATGAGTGAAATGTGAAGCAAGTATTGCTCTTGTCCAGATTAAATGAATACTATGGAGGCATAGCTGACTCCATTTTGGGGAGTCATGAAAGTTTTGTTCCAAATAATATCCTGAGGGGAATGTATTCCATTTCCTCAGGAAGTACCAATATAATTATATGAAAGGGCTTGGAAGGAGCAACGAGAAATTCGCAAAAAGATCATAGTCATTGATCAAGGAGTGATCTGGACCATTGATCGTCCAGAGAGAATTTCGCAATTTCAGGGATCGAGAGAATGGAGGTGAAAGGTATTTCGACTTTGCGACACATGAAAGCCCGATACGTGAAACCCCGACGAGATCTGGGTCGCCAAATCGTGGAAGAATCAGGACCATCAGATTGAGAACTCCGAAATTTCGCAATTTCGGGGATCGAAGGATTCGAGGTGCTTCATAACAGAAGTCCCGAAGTCGCGAAACGTGAAATCGCGACATAATCACAACTGTTGGTTGGAGAGCTATTGGTGACCATTGATTTGATCTGAAGTTTCATCATTTCGGGTATCGAGATTTTGAAGGACGGAGAGTCGATTGACTCGTATCGCCAATACGTGAAATCGCAACACACCTTTTTGGGTTAGTGTGTGGTCACAGGGCATGGTCACGTGGAAGAGACTTGTGTTTAAGCACTTGTACATGCGGGCCAAAAATTGTGAAGACCTGTGGATTGTTTCTTATAGATTCCAGCAAGGAATCAAATACTGTTTCAGTTCGGTCTTAAGAAGATCCTAAAACTGAGAGGTCACGCAACCTTGGGAAAGAAAGGGGGTCTGCACCATATAACCATGATAGCTACATGCAGGCTTAGGATTATGAAAATGTTTAAGCATGTCATAGATGTAAGTTAAAAAATATGCATGTTTATATTCCTTAAGGGGAATATTTAGTAAAAAGCTAAAGCTAACTCAAGGTTGAGGCCATCACAAATGGTGATGGATATGCAACAAGGAAGTTGCATGCCGAAGGAGTTCCTGGTGGAGGAACTGTGTAAGGACTTTGTCAGAAGAACATATTCACAACCCTAATAATTGTTGAATGTTGGACAATGGGCTACAAGGCCTGTCCATATATATAAATCCTGGATTACATTTTGAAAAAATCATGTAATTAATAGAAGACTAACAACTAAATATTGACCATCCTGACAACCAAATGGAGGTGTGTAGGATGCACATGTTCATGATTCATTGTGAGCAAAGAGTTGCTACTAAAGCATGCTGAAGTATCCTAAGAAGTTAGGATGAGCCTAACCCAAGGTTGCTCAGAAAAAGAGCAGTTGTGGAAACCAGTATAGTCGGTAAGAGGCAAGTAAATCCCCTGAGTGTGATTAAATGAATAAATGAGTACGTTTAACTGATAAGGCTTGGTTGAAGCTGTGATTAAGAAAAGCCAGTGAGACCTTAGAGATAACCCAACTGGGCTGAAAATCCCCAGGCGATGTAGAAAGAATTTGAAGAATGGGAGAGCCCTCAATTCTTTCCTTGCTGTGCATTATGTTTCTATGGGATGAGAAATCTAGTACATTGATGAACGGAAATTTTTTGACACCATAGTGATGATGGTTGTAATACTATGAAAATGATTGAGGACTATTGTGTTGCACTCATGAAAACATTAAGGATAGTGTGATGAAGTGCATACGAACATGCTGGGACATGTCTAAAAATATTTTATTAATTTAAATGCTATGGTACTTGCATTTTAATTTACATGACAACTAATGTGCCTATGGTGTATGTTATGTGTAGAAAGAAATAAGATTGGAATTGTTGAGAAAGACAATTACCAATAATGAATGACCTCAAACAGAGAATGACTAGGAGAAGGCTGGGAGTGAAAGATTGTTGACAGGGCTGTAAAAGTCCCCATAAAGCACTGTTGATGAGGTAGAAATCAGAAGGAGAGTGCTAGAATTCAAGAACTGGTATAAAGATATTCGTGGCTATGTGGCACAAGGTATGAAGGGATTTGGTAAGAACCCCTTCTGAGATATTTTATTGTCTTAGAGTTATGAATGAACTTTGAAAGGAAGTTGTATGCCTTGGATACCCGAGTAAGGTATGACTCAGGATGAAGAACTTGAATAATGGAGGTATGAACCTATGGTGGTAAACACTGTTTGTAATCCTTGGAAGAATTCATGAATTGATATGTCATGAATGCATTAACAATCAAGGAATGCGTAAAGGAATTCATGTGAAAATTTTGAGCTCATATGTATTGATTTGGGATCGTGATCGGCCTATAGCAGGCAGTATGGTCCTACTAGAAGAATGGAAGAAAACGAATACACCATGTGAGGAAAAGGTTGGTTAAATTCTAGCGCCCCATGGCCAAGAACCGGTCATGAAGTGTGACGAACTTGAAAAAAAAGAAACAATGCAAGAATGCATTGGGTATGAATGTGGCCATGGATATTGACACAATTGTTAAAACCCTTTTAAAATGTTGAATTACATTTTGAAAAAAAAAATTGGTATTTTGAGATGAGACTAACAGTTTGTTTGGCTGTGGAAAGAATGAAAGTGCAGGAAGCAAAGGGGTCTTGGATATGGCAGCATTGTAAGCCCATAAGGAAGGCCAATTGCCTGTTGAGCCAAACTGTTATGGGAAGGAAAGTCCCATAATTATGAATCTGGTTCCTGTGTGAAACAAATATGAAAACAAATCGCGAGATTGGAAAATCTGTGGGTGACAGATTTGCAATAACATTCTGAAAGTTAAAATTTATAATGATGTCTCGTGAATTTTGTATACCTGTGATACAGGTGAGAAGAAAAGACATGTCCAGAAAGGAACAGATGAAGGCTGTCAAATTTGAAGATGATGAAAAAGGGCTACTGCTGAGCCATGAGAACCCCTTGATAAGTCATGATCGCCTGAAATAAATTATGTTGAGGTAACACAAGCCAGAGGGACACCTTGGCAGAGCAAGTCTGAGGGACACCTCGACTGTAAGACTCAATAGAGTCTTTAAAATTTTCCTGTGCGAGAAAACCTCGGCTGAGCAAGATGGATCGCTCGAGTTATTGTATAATAGTGAAGTGGATGCCTGAGCCTGGGCCTGGAGGATGAGTGACCACAAGGAAGAGGAGACCTTAATAATTCTTTTAAACTATTGGGATCATGCACACAGTAGGTGGTTTCCCATGTGGAAAAACCTTGGAAAGGAAGATGAAATCATGATAACTCTTGTGAACTATTGAATTGGAATCATGCACCTAATGGGTACGTCAAGGAAAGTGATGAGCATGGACAACAAAACTACCATATGGATACAGATCCACAAACTGCACAGATAAGTATTGTGCTAAGATTAGGAAATTTTCCTTTTGAAATTTGAACAACTGTAAGAGGTTTTTGCACAAAATTGTGAATTAATGTGCTTGTTGTCCAAGAATTATTGAAGGCAGATGACGAAGACTAAGATCTTGAAAAAGGACCTGACCGAGGATGAAGGTCAAGACTTCTGAAGTGACAAATTGGAAAGGCATGACAGGTGTTTTGAGAAAGAACACTGAGGACAGTGTTCCTTTAAGGGGGAGGGAATTGTAACACCCTATTTCCCCCAATTTGTAATTAATCATAAAACAGGAATTACCATGCTAATGCATGAGGAATATGTAAATGTATTATCGTTTGAGTTTCCAATAACTGACTGTGTGGGTGAAGCCTTGAAAGTACTGGCCATGATATCACTAGAGGAAAAATGTGAAAACTATACAAGAGGGTTCATATATCAAATAACCCCAAGTCTCCCTTGATAATGATGACAAACCTCCTTCGAATCCCAAGGAAAGAAAATCAATCAATGAAGAAAGGACCGGTGGTTGAATTACCAACCACCCCCATGAATGGAAACATGGGTTGTCAGCTTGAGGTACCGCGGGGACCTGCAGACCTGAGCTTCCTTCTAACAAAAGGAATGGGATAGGTCGGAAAAACCTTCCAAGGTAAGGGGGACAGTGGACAAGAGGAGCATAAGCTCGTAAGGGAGATGCTCCAGTGGAATCATGAATAGAAGGCTACGAGCTTGATGTGGAAGAGCAGCTGAGAAACCTCGCTGAGGCCATAACCGAGAGAGAAAGCTCCGAGTTGCAGAAAACAGGACCCGAGCAGAAGCTGGGACAGAGACATAACTCCTAATAACTATGAGAATTCCCTGGTGATATCATGGCTTGGCACGGGGGTGGCCAGAGCGCTAAGAATGAATGCCTTTGAGCCTATGGTCGGGTGGAAGGACGAACACCCACAGTCAGTTGGTTGGCGACAACCTGTAATAGATAAGTGATTTCTTACCCTATGTAATTTATCTGTAACTGTGTATGAACTGGCTATACTATGTATGTTGCAGGAATCATGCATATGTCTTAGTGGATATAATGTATTCCTTCTATCACTACTTGGTTGTATAATTATGCCAATAAGAAAGCATATGGTTAGGATATGTTTTACACTCGTAAATACTTGTGTCTTGTGGTGGCATAAGCCCGAGTCATGAACTGTGTGTTCATCGACCGTGGACACAGTTTCATGTACGCATGTAAACCTTCCTAATCCTTTTGAGTCCCTTGGAGGATGAAGCCTGTTAAGCTCAGGAGAGGTAGTGAAAATATGCACAGGCTCTCTACGAGGCAAACCGAACCCAGAACCTTTAAGTCCTTCATAGCTGACGAAGCTCAGGAGGGATAACACTTGCAGAGTGTTCCTTAAACCAAGGTGGATTGCAGAGGAAGGGACAAAGGTTTGAAACCTTTGGAGACTGAAATTATTCAAGGACTGGAAGCAGCGAAGGTTCCAGAGGAAAAGCGATCAATATTGGAGGAATGCAAAGACAAGGACGGACAACCGTCATATTTATAGAAGTAGCTCTAACGTTAATGCTTCGTGCCCAAAGGAAGATTTTGGCATTTTCGGAGTCGGGGGTTTGAATGAAAGGACCTTACAATGTGCAAGTCATGAAATCCTGAGCTCCTCGAAGAGGAAATCAAGCCGTCCATCGGAGGGATACGTGGCTGTCAGTTGGCGTTTCGGCACCCGAGAAACCAAAGGGAAAGAACCCTTCTCTTTGCAAGTCGCGAAATCCTGGTATACGAAACCTTGAATCAGTTAGCGTGAATAGGCTTTGGTGTTCAGCACCCAGGAAACCAAAAGGAAAGAACCCTTGTCTTCGCAAGTCGCGAAATCCCAGTATACGAAACCCCGAATTAGTGAGCGTGAATAGGCTTCGACGTTTCGGCAACCAGGAAACCAAAGGGCAAGAACCCTTGTCTTCGCAAGTCATGAAATCCCAGTATAGGAAACCCCGAATCAGTTAGTGTGAATAGGCTTCGACATTTCGACACCCGGGAAACCAAAGGGCAAGACCCCTCATCTTCGCAAGTCACAAAACCCTGGTATACGAAACACCGAATAGGTTTAGTATGAATAAGTTTGAGAAAGCCAGGATTTGATTGTGACCATTGATCATCCCGAAAATATCACGACTGTTGATCGTGGCTAAAGGTCGCAGCCATCAATTGGAGGGACACGTGGCTGCCGGTTGGTGTTTCGACACTTGGGAAACCAAAGGGGCCAGATCCCTTGTTTTCGTAAGTTGTGAAATCCCGGTACCTGAAACCCCGACGCGCTCTATGGCAGAAAGGAGGAGTCTCGAAAGGATCTGGACTGTCCATCGGAGGAGACGCATGGTGAGCAATCAGAGTTTGGGGAAAGCTCCGCAATCCCGTGGGCCATTGGATCTCGTAGAACAACAAAGAGATTAAGACTGGGTGTCTTTCAACACCCCTAAGCTCAGGAGGGATAATGACCGTCAGATCCAGATCAACAAGGGTCGTTGATCTCCTACACAAATCCCCATATTGGAATTTGGGGATTGGAGTGACAAGTGTTTTGGAATCGTTGCATCGTGAACTCCCGGTTCACGAAACTCCGAAAAGATCTGGACCGTTGGATCCAAATCATCGAGAGCCGTTGAATCTCGTACAAGAATTCACTTATCGGGTTTCGGGGTTTGAAGAGTCGAAATACTTGACTCTCTTGCATTTCGAACTCCCGGTTACCGAAATCCCGATACGACCAGAACCGTCGGATTAGGGGAAGATTCGCAGCTGTCGATCTCAGCGAAGGTAATATTTCAGGTTTCAGGGTTTGAAGAGTCGAAAGACTTGACTCTCCTGCATCGCTGAGTCGCGAAAGGAGAAAGGCCCCTCTTGGCTTGGCCTGTAGTCGTAACCAATGATCACATGTAGGTGGATAAGGGGAGAGCTAGCCTGCGTTAAGCCTCCGTAGGAATTCGGGATTCTGTCCCTCAAAGAAAAGAGACGAAAATTTTATTTTTCCGTAGTGGGTATGTGACAAATTGGTATCAGAGCATGGTTACAACACTTGGCCTGCTTGGGTTCATGTATGAGCCACATAAGGAGATAATGTTATCTACATTTTTCTCTTTAAGAAGAAGGACCGCAGAATGAAACTGTAATTTGGGAATTTATTTAATCCCTCTGTTAAAATGGTAACTACTCTTATAAGAGTAAGGATGCACTGATCAATATTACTGATAAGATCTGAGTGTGAATAACAGAGGTGGAATAAATTGTGCTATGGAGCTGCATGAGCCAGAAAAGGGACATGAACTGAGTTGTTCTGTTATAAGTGTGACGATGGCTACCTACTAAAGCAGGTAGAGTCTCTTGCAATTGAGATGGCTGGTTAGGTAAGAATTGCAAGATGAAAGGCAGGTTACTCCAAACTGCGGATGCATTCTCCCATAATTTGAAAGGCGTTAAGTGACGTGACTTTTTGGTATCTTAGTTCAAGTATAGAAACCATGGGTCCTAGTGCACGCGTGGCTCTAGTTGAGAAGTCTGAAGACTTAACAGTCCGAAAGAATGGTTCATAAGGGAATCAAAGGAAGAAATTTCAAAAGTTTTATAATGTCGAGGTGACAATACGTAATGACGTCACCAAAGGTGACATGGAAGTGTTCAGAGATTAATGGTTCAGGGTGTTGGGGATGTTTGGATGTGAAATCCTCCGAAGTCTCGAAGCTCTGACGCTCTGAAGCTCCGAAGTCCCGGAGCTCAGATGCCTGAGGTTCCATAGTGAGTACCAGTCGTTGGATGATAGGTAGTCGTGGACTGTTGATCCACCCTACTTCACAAGTTCGTCAATCCATAACTCCGAGAGATTTTTTGTGATGTGCTTTGAAAAATTCCAAAGCCGGAGGCCCGAAGTCCCGAATAAGCACCTATCGACCTAGCGCTTGGCCAAATCCCGTGGTCGCATGGGTTGGGGTCTAAGAGAAAGAAGCTAGTGCTCGAAAATTATTGCAGAGCAGAGCAGAGATTAGAAAGAGAAGATCCGTGAGGATTCTTGATTGATCGAGAACCGCAGAGTGAAATCTGAAAGTTTTATTTGAATCAGATTGGTTCATGAATACTATGGAATTTGTTAAGGACTGATGGCCTCAAAATTTTGGTTGACTGCACAATGTCTTTGCAGAGTTAATGATTGTCAAAACCAAACCGAATTATTCCACGGTGCAGCAAAATGGAGAAGGCACGAAATGCTTTCAGTTCAGAGAATGAAGCTAAAGGAATGGATGTCCATTTGGGATTTGGAGGATCGAACTCCAATGGGCATGGAGAAGAGACATATAAGGTACAAAACATGATGAAAATCATTGAAATATTGCAGAAATATGTCCAGACTCACCGAGCAGATAAAAAAAAGTTCATGAAAGCCAGGAAACAATAGGGATAATTCAACATAAAGTTGATACAGAGCCTGGAAAGGATAGAAAAGAAATTGGATAAGGAGAGCGACTCCAATAAATCAAGAAGTCACGGGTTTCTTGATGAAAAGAGGAAATCAAGGAGTGTTTCCAGACACCATCGTCACTCCCAAGGGCACTCTAAGAGGAGGGCACATACTAGTTCAAGCCCATATCCTACCAGAAATGATAGGAGATCTGGAGTGGATGAACTAAAGGGAGAAATGAACAAGATTAAACCTCTCGTGTTTGATGGAGAGCACCGGAAGGAGGAAGATGTTGAGATATGGATTCTTGACATGAGGAAATATTTCCAACTGTGGAATTATTCCTTTTGTGCAGAAGGAAGAATTGCAATGTATCAACTGAAAGGAAAGGCATCCATGTGGTGGGATCAACTTGTGCAGGTGCAACACATTAAAGAGAAAAATGTTACTTGGAAGGAATTCAAGAATTATTTCGAAAAAAAATACTTAACTAAGAGATACTATGACAGAAAGATGAAAGAGTTCTTTGAACTCAAGCTGGGTAGCATGACCATTGATGAATATGAGTGAAGGTTTTTGGAATTGCTGAAGTATGTTCCTTTCATCAAATATGATACTGTCAAAATTAAAAGGTATTTTAGTGGACTGCCACCTTCCATCAATGATAAGATCCAGTATGATGATCCTAAAACTATGGAAGAAACTATAAGGAGAGAAAAATAATTATATGAGCAGCAAAGAGAAAATCCCACTTTCTAGAAGGCTTGGGATGACAAGAAGAAGTTCAAGAAAGAGTAGAGGCAGAAGGGAAACAAACCTCCCTTTTTCAAAAACAATCCTCAAGGACAACCATATTTTAGACATAAGAGAATGGTTGAGGTAGGGGGACAAAGGACAAAGCATACTCCCATTCAATGTTGGGGTTGTCAAGGAGACCACAACTATAGAGATTGTCCCCACAAAAATAGCAAAATGAGAGTTGTCCACAATGTCCAGCAAGAAAAAACATTGGAGGACATGGGCAGTAGAATACCAATGATCTATGAAGACCTGGACAACAATCAAGATGAGTTTAAATCACACATGATTGAAGTTGAAGGTATGATCAATAACCATGCCTTTACTATTTTAATTGATTCAGAGCCTAGCCATAGTTATATAGATCCCAAGATGGTGGAAAGTTTGCATTTTCCAAGAAACAAGCATGGAAAATCTTGGTTAGTGCAGCTGGCTACAAGAGCCAAAAGAAAAGTTACTGAAATGGTTAAGTCACGTCTCATGGAAATGAATGGACTGAGCACAAGGGTAGATTTGAACATCTTACCTTTAGGTTCCTATGACTGTATAATTGGGATGGATTGGTTGGATCAACACCATGCCATCTTAGAATATCGTAACAAGGCATTCACTTGCTTGGATGAGGAAGGAAACACAAGAAAAGCGTAGGGAATCCCAAGGGAAGTGACAATCAAAAAAATCTTAGCAATGCAGCTGAAAAAGTGCTACAGGAAGGGTTGTCAAATATTTACAGCCCATATGGAGGAAGCACCTAAGGATAAGGTGTCAAATATTGAAGACCTTGCAGTCCTGGAATATTTTGTAGATGTATTCAAGGAGGTACCAGTACTACCCCTGAAGAGAGATATTGATTTCTCTATAAACCTGATGCCGAGTGGCTCCAATGTTGAAAAATCCTTATACAATAAGTAGACCAGAACTGAAGGAGTTGTGAATGCAGCTTGAATAACTTCTAAAGAAGGGGTATATACACCCAAGTGTGTCACCTTGGGGTGCCCCAGTCTTGTTCGTGAAAATGAAATATGGGACATTGAGATTGTGCATCGATTTTAGACAATTGAATAAGGTTACTATAAAGAACAAGTATCCTTTGCAAGGATCGATGATCTCTTTTATCAGTTGAAGGATGCTAAGATATTTTCAAAAATAGATCTCAGGTTAGGGTAGCACCAGGTAAGGATAAAGGATGAATACATCAGCAAGAATGCCTTCAGAACAAGGTATGGTCATTATGAATTCACAGTGGTTCCATTTGGGTTATCAAATGCGACCGTTGTTTTCTTGTGCCTAATGAATGGTGTATTCAGAGAATATCTAGACAAGTTTGTCATAGTCTTTTTGGATGACATCCTAGTGTATTCCAATTCGGATGAAGAGAATGAACATCATCTGAGGATGGTGTCGCAAGTGATAAGAGAGAACCAACTGTATTCCAAATTGAGCAAGTGCTCATTCTATCAAAAGCAGATCCATTATTTGGGACATATCATTTCAAAGGATGGGATAGTCGTGGATCCTGAGAAGATAGAAGCCATCATAGAATGGTCAACGCCAAAGAATGTGACAGAATTCAAATCCTTTATGGGTCTAGATGGCTATTACAGAAGGTTCATTGTAGGGTTCTCAAGGATAGCTCACTCCATCACTTCCTTGCAACGGAAGGAGAAGAAATTTCAATGGATAGAAGAATGTGAGAGAAGCTTCCAACAATTGAAGAAGTTGTTAACCAGTGCTCCAATCCTAAGGATTGCAGATCCAAATGAAGATTTTGTAGTGTGTATAGATGCATGCAAAGAAGGAATGGGGGGAGTACTCAACCAGAATGGGTTTGTAATATGTTATGAGTCCAGAAATTTGAAAGAGCATGAAAGGCTCTATGCAACTCATGATTTGGAGTTGGCAGCCATAGTGCACACTCTAAAGAAATGAAGACATTACCTCATGGGAAAGAGGTTTGAATTGAGGACAGACCATAACGGTCTGAAGTATTTGTTTGATCAACCAACCTTGAATGTTAGGCATAGTAGATTGTTGGAATTCCTTTGTGAGTACGACTTTGATATCAAGCATATCAAAGGAAAGGAGAACAAAGTGGTTGATGCACTCAGCAGAAGAGTGCATGAACTACATGATACAACCATTAGCATGTATCAAACTGATATTAAAGGAAAAATTTTGGAAGCTGCAAATGCAAATTTTCAGTACATGGAATTAGTGGAAAAGCTACAACAAGGTAAGATGCTATAGAAAGTGGAAGATTATAAATTGGAAACTGATAGAAAACTCTTGTACAAAAATAGAATTTATGTACCTAATTTCCAGGAATTGTGAATTATGATCTTGAAATAAATGCATAATGTGCCTTATGATGGGAACCCTGGATATCAGAAAACAATGGCAACAGTCAAGAGACATTACTTTTGGCTAGGTATGAAGAAGGAAATTGCAGAATACATCGCCAGATGTGTGGAGTGTCAGAAGGTCAAAGATGAACATAGGCACCCAGCAGGGTTACTACAACCATTACCCATTCTTGAGTGGAAGTGGGAAGTGGTGACAATGGATTTCATCATAGGATTACCCAGAAAAAATAAGCAACATGATTCCATCATGGTGGTGGTGGATAAGCTTATGGAATCTGCCCATTTTATTCCATTGAAGACTATTCACAAGGCAACTAATTTTGTTGATATCTATATGAGGGAACTAACACGATTGCATGGTATTCCCAAGACAATTTTGTTTGATAGAGACCCAAACTTTACCTCAAAGTTATGGAAGGGTTTATTCAAAGGGTTTAGAACAAATCTGAACTTCAGCACAACCTATCATCCTGAGTCTGATGGGAAAACATAAAGGGTGAACCAAGTGATAGAGGACATGCTAAGGATGTATGTGATGGACACACCATCTAAATGGGAAGACTACCTACACTTGGTAGAATTTGCCTACGGCAATGGGTATCAAGAATCACTGAAGATGAGCACGTTTGAAGAAATTTATGAAGAAAGTGAAACACCCGAGTAAGGTGGGATAACTTAGCTAATAGGGCAGTGGTTGGGCCAGAGTTTCTATAGGAAATGGAAGAGAAAATGCTGAAGATTAAGAAGAATTTGAAGGTTGCCCAAGACAGGTAGAAAAGTTATGTCGATAAGAATAGAACCCACAGGGAGTTTAAAGTGGGTGATCATGTTTTCTTGAAAGTGAAAGCCAATGGAAGTTCCCTGAAGTTGGGAAATTGTTCCAAGTTGGCAGGCATATATTATGGGCCATTTGAAATCCTAGAAAGGATTGGACCAGTTGCATATATGCTTGCATTGCTTGCATCCATGACTGTACATAATGTGTTTCATGTTTAATTGTTTAATAAATATATACCTGATCCTAATCAGGTGATTGATTAGAATGTGATTTAGGTGGAGCAGGAAGGCATCTTGCAGGTGCATCTGGTGCGCATATTGGACAGGAAGAGAAAGCAACTCTGGAATCGAGCCATAGGTCTTGTAAAGGTCCAATGAACCTGATATGGTCCTGAGGACGTGACATGGGAGCATGAGGATGCTATGCAGGTTAGAGTACCTGCATATTTTTGAAGAATTTGAAAATCTTGCTCATATTATGTAAATGAGTTGCACTGAGGACAATGCAAAAATAAGGGGAGGGGATTGTAATACCCCAGGCCAAGCCCCTATGAAATGTATTGATGTTTGTAGGATGGTGAGACAAGTGTTGATAATCTGGTAGGATTATGTGTTATAGGCCGAAGAACCTAGATGTTAAGGCTAATAAGTTTGATTTTTGTATATGTAATTATGAAGATCATTAATAATAATTATACATCGTTGTGTGTAGACCGACCACGAAGAAAGAGTGATGGGGAACGAAGATCCACTAGGTAGGGAAAGGGATGGGACTGAGAGGATAGGAAAGAGGGGCTAAGATAGAGGGCTTAACCCAAGAGAATATCATAATATATTCCTGAAAATATTGACATTGTGAGGGCGTTGGAGAGTGGAACCGCATGCACGTTCCAAGTATATATTTTTATATGTAATTCCTAGTTGTAGCATACTTGACTTATACCTAATTCACGCTTGCTTACCATTAAGACTAAAGCTTAGGCTGGAAGTTTAAACATGGTTTTTTTATATATTTTTTCATTTATATATTCAAAAATAAGATTTTCAAGAATAAGAAGTGTAACTTTTTCACAATTTCTTCTGCATTTTTTGAATATATAAAATTGAAATTTGATTAATATATATAAATGTAATTTGAGTTATAAATAATGTGTATATTTTTATTTTATAGGATTTCAAGAATAATAATTATAACTTATTTTTGGTAGCTTTCACCATTTCTCTTGGAACGATCTCATCAAAGTGGATGGAGTAATTCCAATTTGATTAGTGGCATAAACAAATGAAAGCACTCTTCAGTTTTCAGTGCTTAGATCATTGCTCCAATATGAAAACCTCGGGGTATGTTTTTTCTCTGCACATGTAGGGTTTTGAGATATCAAGAGTGTTCTCTAGGGTTTTTAATAAATAGAAGTTGGATGTTTGTGTTTGGCAGGGTAAACATATTGTGTAGAGAAAGTGCGAGAAGCCATGAATTAAGTTAGCTAAAAGAGAGAAAATGAGGTGATGCGCATGTAGAATCTATGAATTAAGTTACAACATCATGCTTCTTTAAAAGACTTTGGGAAATTTAGCAAAAATAATTTAAATTATGAATGCGATCATCTTCGATTGTGTTTTTTCTGGATTCTTTGCCATAACATATAACCATGTAGATCATTCTTTGTCAATATGTTGAATTTAAGTCATATCAAGTGTATGCTAGGCAATATTAAATCGCTTTGTTATTGGGTGCTACAACTAGGAATTGATTTCATGGATCACACATGTAATTGGTTTCAAGGATATATATGTAGTTATCTCTTGCAAGGTGTCTGCAATTTTTTCTTATCCATTTCATGGTATTGTTTGTGCTAGGATATCAAATAGTGCCATAATGAAGCTCATTTTTATATTAGAGAATTTTCCCTTAAGTAGTTATGCCACGGCATAGGAGTTGAATAGGTAGGTTTAATATTTCTGCTTGGGTAATATTTGTACTAGGTTTATTTAACATAGTGATTATGACTGCAAGAATTGGCCCCTTGTTACGTTCGTTCAACAACAATGAGTTATAAACAGTTTCCAACGTACAGTAGAATGTTTAGCTATCATTGTCGTCTCTAAATTTACCCACTCAAACAATCAATAGGGAGGCCAATCAAATCCCTTTAATTTTCCAATTAACAATAAAAAAAATTGAAATCATGGAAAGAAAGATCTCATAGTATCTCTTGTTAGTGTTAGATCATGATGTTAGCTAAACAAATTCTCCTTCACTGATTTATTTCATTATTGAGTGCAATCAACTCCATACAAGTAAATCAAGGACGACTGTGAGTTACCATAATGCTATCCTCCACACACAGTCCGAACTCCGTTTAACTCTTTCAATTTTCTTCAATTTTGATAGACAGTTGAGTCTCTGTTGACAAATGTCACCCAATTTAATGCTCCATACTAAATAATCTAGACATTATATTCTTCATTATTAATTAAGCAAGTCATATATTAAATTCTGCTTTCATTTACCGTGAAGAAGATAAACGATATGGATAGTCGACTAAGAGGTGAATAAAAATTATAACAGATTTATCAATACAATACAAACTTGGTTACAATAATAAGCATTGTTACATTGCAAAGTTATTGTGAATAGATGGTTAATGAGAAATATGAATATATTGAGCTTGATTCCAATAATAAGCATTATTACAAACGAATTAATGTGCAAAATTATTGTGAATAGATGGTTAATGAAAAATATGAATATATGGAGATCATTCACTTATAGTAATCGAATCATAACACATGTCATTAAATAACATAAGTTTGAATTTATTATGA
>JZKD02S2180874.1:30501-41594 GCA_000966675.3 Picea glauca
CCCCCCCGAATTGTTGTAAACCCAAGACGATACATCATGTCCATTATTTAAATGAATTTGCACTCATTTTACCTCCATAACATAGTTATCCCAGAGTGGGTACTAATGATCTGGGACCCTAACACTCTCACCTGATAACCAACCTTGGTGTCAAATAGAAGTAGTGCATGGATCAACACACATGTTAATACTAATTCATCTCGAACCTCTGAGAGAAACATAGACTTCCCTTGTTAAAAACGAATCGTGACCACAGCCCACAATTGCATTGATCCCAGCCCATACCTACACCATGGATCCTACTTTCCATGCAATTCTCTTACCTATAATGTGTATGATTTGGATGATGCTTTTCCACTATACAAAAGAGTTTGGAACCTGTTTGTTTTCCCTTCTTTCCCATTCATTGATAGTCATCAGAGCAGTGTACTTTTCAACCAAGGTTTCCCAAAGGTTATCCTTGGTCAGAAATACCAAGAGATATCTAGCCGCTAAAGTTGGACCAAAAATCAAAATGTCCTTAAGTCCCCAACCGCCTAGATGCTTAGGCTTGGAGAGAATCTTCCAACTAACCAGGTGTGAGCCCAAATACTCCTTGTTTCCCTTATAGAGATTATTAAAACAACATTTCCAAATGTGACTCAAAATATTATTGGGAACCTTCACCAGAAGATGTCAATAGACCAGGATAGCTTCAATAACAGTCTTGATGAGAATCAGCCTACCACCTCATGAAATCCATCTATTGCACCATAGATAAATTCTCTTCTCAATCCTACAAACTAGCCACGTTCAATCCGCTTTGATGTATTTATTGGGCTTGATATTAAATCCCTCCTCCAATTTCCCATAAGGGAAATTGAATATATTTGAGATTTGATTCCTCAAGTGTAGATCCACCCATGGAAAATAAATAGTTGATTGGTTAAATTTGACCACCATTTTAGTGGCATCACAAAACAAATCCAATATTTATTTAAATACCCTGCCATCAATCCCCCCGTGTTAACAAAAGATGACCATATGATCCACAAAAAGTAGGTGTGTGAGTTTGTCATTTCTACCATATAGAATCCCTTTGAACCTGTTTGATGTTACTACATCTATTATAGCTATGCTTAATCCATCCATTACCAATAAAAATAGATAGGGAGAAAGAGGACACCCCTGATGGAGGCCAAGTTGGGGGGTTGAAAAAAGGAGAATTGGATCCATTGACCAGCCCAACATAGAACATTGTAGTGGCACATGTCATTACCCACTTAACCATACATAAGTCAAAACCAATTTGCAGTACTAATAATCTCATGAATAACCAAGAAACATGATCATAATCCTTTGTCGAGACGATTTTGATGATCGAGATTGACCTCTTTTGTGATTTGATGGAACAGATTCCTTATTTTGCACGTTTGATGGCTTCGTGGATAATCCTTCCCTTCACAAAACCAAACAACTCTTGTGTAATTATTGAAGACATAAAAAAGTTTGATTTTATTCGTAATTAGCTTGGCCATTATCTTGTAGACTTCATTGCCAAGGGAAATTCGTCTGAAGTCATTGAAAGAAATAGGATTGTTTACCTTTGGAATCATTACCAAGAAAGTTGAATTTATGCTTCTAAAACATATGCCCAATATTTTAATCTCCTTCATAACACATAGTGTATATGAACTAATTATTTCAAAAAAGTCTTTAAAGAAATCCACATTCAAGCCATCCAAGTCGGGACTTTTATTTCTCTTAAAGCATGATATAGTAGCAAAGAGTTCCTCCCAAGATATTTCTTTGTAAAACTCTTTATTGTCATCATCCTCCACTAGACTAGGGAAATAGGATGGAATCATAAGCATTTTCACCACCTTAGAATGTTGAGGTTCCCTGTAAATCTTTTAAAAATGAGCCACCCCAAGGGACGTGATATTCTAGAACCCTCTTAACTTGTTACCCTATAGATCCATTAACTCCCATATATAATTGTAATTCCGCCTATGTTTGGTGTAATTTTGGAAGAATTTTGGTATTATTATCCCTAGTCGATAACCACAAATCCCAACTTTTCTTCCTCCAAGTTTTCTCCTGCTCAACTAGTATAACCTACCTCTTTGTATCCAAATCTTTACCATAATCTAGAAACACTTGTGAACACGAGCCGACCAATAACTACTTATCCCAATATTCCAATTCTCCCTCGATCTGGTTGGTATCAACATCCAAACCCTTCCTCCTTTCCTTAGCCCATGAAGACATAACTCACTTGATAGCTTGTAATGACGAAACAAATTCAGAACTAGGATTCTCATTTGACTATGAAATGAAAGGTTTCCATTTATCCTTTACCAGATCTCCAAACCTTTCCAGATTTTCCCAATCTGAATTGTATTTGAATGGGATGCCCAGCTTCCCCAAGGATCTATCCAATTCCAGGTAGATCGAGAAGTGATCTGAGCACCTAATCCTGCCAACCTATGACCAAACCACTACAACCCCCTGCAAGATATTTTGATGGATCAAAAAGCAATCCAGTATTTTGGAAATCATTTCCAGATCATATTGATTGTTACACCAAGTAGGTGAAAAGAATGTGGGTTCCACATCCACCAAACATACCAATTAAAAATTGTTGAGAAAGTAGTTATTTAGAACATCCTCTCTGGGGAAAGAACCCCATATTCCCTCCCTACTTGTATTGAAGTTCATACCACCCCCCATTATCAAAGAGTCTGATCAAATATAGGATGTATCAAATAATCGATTCCAATAATATTCCCGACCGACATAAGGCCCATAGATATTGAGAAAGGAAAAGGGTCGATCTAACTCCTTACTAAATAGTTCAATGTACAAATCAGACTGCAGAGTAAATCAATTTAAAAGGAAAATATTGGCATTGTAAATAGTGATCAAACCTCTAGATAGACCTAAAGCATCAATACCCCAAAAGGACCACCCTCAAAGAAACTTGACCAACTCCTCAATTATTGGATCACCGCAACCCATCAACTCTTGAGCAAAAAGAGTGTTTGACTTATCAAGCACAACCAGACGCTTAAGGAAAATATTTTTGGCCATTCCCCCTAGGCCACACAAATTTGCAGACATAACCTTCATGATGATGGTTCCAAGGGGATATGACATGCTCTAAGGATAGCCAAAATAAGTCTTTATTTCCCTTGAGTGACCTCTGATGAGACTTTCTCCTTGGCATGTTTAATTGTATACTTCCTCCCAACTCTGGTCGATCTTGGGTCTTTAAAAGAGTTAGTACCATGTTCAATTGAAGGAGTGAAAAGTGTGAAGGGCCTTGGCCTTAAATTATAAGGCTCTCGACTAGAAGAGGAAGAGGAGGAACCCACCCCTCCTACAAAAGGAAAATGGTGTAACCCCCCTTTATCATAACACGGAGGACTATCTGACTTTGTAGGAACCCAACCCAGAACAACCACGGATGAATCAACTAGATCCCTCGCCTCCAATGACCCATCATAGCAGTTCCCTTCACTAGAACAAGCAGGACTTGAAGCATAAAAAAAACGAGTGGGATGAGACACACTACTACATATGGTGTTGAAGTCCAACACTGTGTTCCAAAGTTACAGACAAAATCCACCTTACCGTTAGACGTTACTCACTAATTCTCAAAATATTGTTATATTTTTTCTTGCTCCCCCGACATTCGTCGAACGTACTACGTAGTTCGTTATTAGTCGCACTTCCAACTATTATTCGATGGTTTTCAAGATCGCCAATTCTACAACGCTAACATCACCATCATGACCAACCATCACCCTGTGGCCTACCACTATGGCACCTATGTGGCACTGCCATATCAACAAAAAATTTATCTTATGGGTATGTTTGGCTCCTAATTGGGCCTTAATTATACCAACTAGGGGGATAAAAATGTATGCCACAGGCTTATTATATCTGCATTCTCTCGATTGAGACGTTAATTATGCCAGCTAGGGAGGCTAAAAATTTCCAACGCGGGCTTATTATGCCAACTATAACTCAAGACGTTAAGTAAACATGAATGGACAAGAGATATGATTGGAAAGTACAAGGATTAATGGATGAACATAGTGCAGATTCGAAGTTTGCATGATGTTGGCAGGCTGGAAAATACCTAACCCATATCAATTATGCTAACAAATAGGCTATCATCGAATTTCAAGTCAAATGTTAGTTAATGTGACCAGTGAAGTCAAATGACGGTTGGTCCTTACTAGTACTGCAATGTCCGAGAGTTACCCCTTTGTATAATGAAGGGACACTAGTCCATGGAATTATAAGTATCCCGTTAAGTGGTTAAGTCTGTATAATCCAAATGCCCCAGGGGTTTTTCCGGATGATGAATCCATTTATGCCTTTAGAAATGCAAGTTAAACAACATTAAATTATGATTTTACCCAAATTTGGATCAACGGATTCAGGTGAAAATGTCAATTAACATAGAACATTTAGACTATGCCACCATGGGGGAAACTTGGGAAGTATTCAGGTGGTTGGCTCAGAGGTCACAATACTTTACCCGTATGTAGGCGGTGCCACCATCCAAGAAGAAGCACTATGCATCAATGTCGACAGTCCAGGAGGCCCCAAGACAGAGAAAGGGGGAGTCCCCAGCGGCTATGGGATGACCAAAGGAAATTGACCAAATATTAAGGGGAGGAATCAATGATGTCGACAATTTCAAGGGAATGCAATAGTACAAGGAGACATGAGACACAGTAGTTCGCTAGAAGGAATATGTCCGAGTTGATCGGGCCAAATGGGCGTTGACGATGTTTGGCCCAAGTTTAGAATATCTCGACAGTTGCCTAGCAATAAGACCATAACAATTGGTAAACATATACCTGATTTGTATCAATATTATCCATCCCCACCATAATACTCTGCCTCAAGGTCATCCCCAATACTTTCCCTGCTCTTTTCCCCCCTATTGGTACACCCTCCATATCCACAACACATTTTGTATCTTCCATTAGACCCTTTAATGCACTACCAATTTTGGAACCTATTTGCATTGTAAGTTGATTTAGTACCACCCCACAATGTGAAGATGGTGACTGGATAAAAAACCCTTCTGAGTATTGATTGCAGTGGAAGATTGGCTACAACAAGGTAGAGTGAGCCTCAAGTACTAAGCATTGTCTCAAAGCTCTAACAACTAGCTCAAGGACATGTGAATACAGGTAAAGTTAGTTATGATCAACTTATGTAAGCGACCTATGGGTCAAGGTGGTCCCCATGGGGAACATAATATATAAGGTTATAACAACTGGTTCGAGGACTTGTGAATACATGTAAATTTAGTTATGATCCGCTTATGTAAGCGACCTATGGGTCAAAGTGGTCCCCATGGGGAACATAATATAAGGTTGTAAGTAGATAGATAGCAAAGAAGAGGCTTGTTAGAGATTACTTAGGAGGAATCTTCAAAGAGGAGAAATTTGTAGAATTTGTATTACAATTTGCCCAGTTTTGAAATGGATATTGTATCTGTGATGCATGTCATGTAAAGATCCTTTTATATTTATGAGGAATTAATGGAAGATCAGTAATGTTTTTTACTCATACTTATCTTATATGTGATGCTTGTTGTGATATTTAGTGATTATCTGCAATCTTTAAGTGACATTTAATTCATCTTTATAATAATGTCTAGATCTACCTAAAAGAAATTATATTTCATATTTTTTTTAGGAGACAAAAATTATTGTGTTGATATTTCTAGTGCAAATGAAATACACATTCATGAGATCCCTTCTACTTTTAACGTTAGTAGCCAATTCCTTTATAGACTGCCTCTATTAGATAAGACTATGGCCTATCCTTATGACTTTGACACTTACAATCATCCTTATACAGGTCACTCATTAAACAAATATTTCCACAACTTCATATTGATACTAACACAAAACCATGAGATAAACTCTCTCAAACTTTACATTTAAAAAAAAAAAACGAGACCAAAAATACATTGATCAAAAAAGACGTAATAGTATCAAATATGTAGGAGTATGGTCCTTAATCTCATGAACAAGAAAGAAAAATTCCTCCAAAATGAGTGCCTCCTTTGATAATTGATCAACTTTGTGGTTGAATTCTCGGTAGACATCATGAGCAAAGTACAGCTCTATTTCTTTTCCATAATCCTATTGAAAATAGGCCCCAGCTCCAAGTTAGAAATGTCACTTTTACAATTTTCCCAATCCATCATAAGTTTGGAGTCACCAAAGATGTGTAGCCTCTAAACCTACTTGTCCACTGCAAACTTAAGTAGGATCCAGAGTGCATAAAGTGTTGCTCTATTGTTTATGACCAAACCTACCCAATGTTGTATTGTACCTTAGATTTGAGTTGTGCAAGTTGTTGGGGATGTGGTTTAACATAGTAGACCTATTCAAGTTCTTTATTTTGCAATTGCAAGTTTAAAAAGGGTAGTTGTGTAAAAGAGTCAAAGTTTGTCTTGTAATTTGCAAGGTCTAAACTGTACTAAGTGACAAATGAAAATGCACGTCCAAGCTTCCATGTAGTTACAAAATTTGTTTTATATTTTTTAAGATGGAATTACATAAATGGTAATTTTACCTATGCATCTAAAGGTCAATTGAATAACATGAGAGGTTGCTTTTATGCACCTAGAATTGGGATTTCATGTAAATTTGAATGCAAAACTACCTCAGCTTTAATGCACACCCTAGTCTCAATTTTGAGAAAAAATTAGTGGTTCAAATTTTATACGTTGTAGTTTGTGATTTTACACTTGTCTATCACATTATATTGGAAATTTCAAACAGAAACCTACCTGATGTGCATAAAGGCTATAAATTGCCTTCTAAAACCAAAGGGCCAAATTCTTAATGTTGGCTATATGAAATTGCAATATCTAAACTGTACACTCCAAAAGGGATGATTTCTATGCACAAAGATTCACAACATTTTGATATCAAAGGATGGTGGGTTATGAGAGAAACCAAGGTCAGCTTTTCATTAAGAGACATAAAAGACTCTTATGTGAAAAAATAGGCAAGAGATGCCTAGTAAAACCCTCAGAATGCACAACATGTTTGTAAAAAGTAATCCAAGGTTGTATTATACCTTAGATTTGAGTTGTGCAAGTTATTGGGGGTGTGGTTTGTCATAGTAGACATGTTCATGTTGTTAATTTTACAATTGCAAGTTTAAATAGGGTGGTTGTGCAAAAGATGTAAAGTTTGTCTTGTAATTTGAAAGGTCTACACTATATTAAGTGACAAAATTAAAATGCACGCCCAAGCTTCCCTATAACTCCAAAATATGTTTTATAAGTTTTAAGATGGAGTTACATAAATGATAAATTACTTGTGTATCTAAAGTTCAATTGAAGAATAGGAGAGGTTGCTTTCATGCACCTAGAATTGGGATTTTATGTAAATTTGAAGGGAAAACCACCTCGTCCTCAAATGCACGCCCTAGTCTCAATTTTGAGCCAAATTTAGTTGTTCAACTTGCATAAGTTGTAATTTGTGATTATACACCTATCTATAAAATTGTATTGGCATTTTCAAACATAAACCTACCTGGTGCGCATAAAGGATAAAAATTGCATTGTAAAACCAAAGGGTCATATTGTTAAAGTTGGCTATATTGAATTGCACGCCCGAAGTTGGTTGAGGCCCCATAATTTAGGATCTAAGTTGTAAATTGATCATTCCAATATTTATAACCTTTTTGTACAATTAGTAGTGCATTTACACTCCAAAAGGGATGGTTTTTATGCACAAAGATTCACGACATTTGATGAATCAAAGGATGGTGGATTATGAGAGTAAACCAATGTCAGTTTTGCATTAAGAGTCATAAAAGACTCTTTTGTGCAAAAATAGGCAAAATATGCCTAGTAAAACCCTTGAAATGCACAACTTGTTTGTAAAAAGTAACCCAAGGTTGTATTATACCTTAGATTTCAGTTGTGCAATTTGTTGAAGATGTGGTTTATCATAGTAAACATGTTCATGTTGTTTATTTTCCAATTGCAAGAAAGGGCGGTTGTGCAAAAGAGATAATGTTTGTCTTGTAATTTTCAAGGTTTAAACTGTACTAAGTGACAAAATTAAAATGGGCGCCCAAGCTTCCCTAAAGCTCCAAAATTTGTTTTATAAGTTTTTAAGGTGGAGTTACATAAATGGTAAATTTATCTATGCATCTAAAGATCAATTGAAGAACAGGATAGGTTGCATTCATGCACCTATAAATGTGATTTCATGTAAATTTGTAGAGAAAACTGCCTCAACCTCAAATGCACGCCCCAGTCTCAATTTTGAGCCAAATTTAGTGGTTCAACTAGCATAAGTTGTAGTTTGTGATTATACACATGTCTATAAATGTATATTGGCATTTTTTAAACATAACCTACCTAGTGTGCATAAAGGATAAAAATTGCATTGTAAAACCAAAGGGACAAATTGTTAAAGTTGGATATATTAAACTACACGCCCAAAGTTGGTTGAGCCTCCATAATTTAGGATTTAATTTGTAAATTGATCATTCCAATATTTATAATCTATTAATACAATTAGTAGTGCATTTACACTCCAAAAGGGATGATTTCTATGCACAACGATTCATGACATTTTGATGAATCAGAGGATGGTCAGTTACGAGAAAAACCAATGTCAGTTTTTTCATTTTCAGCCATAAAAGAGTCTTCTGTGCAAAAATAGGGAAGAGATCCATGGTAAAACCCTCAAAATGCAAAAAATGTTTGTAAAAAGTAATCCAATATATTATTAGTTTTAAGATGGAGTTACATAAATAGTAAATCTACCTATACATCTAAAGTTCAATTAAAGAACATGAGAGGTTGATTTCATGCCCCTAGAATTGGGATTTCATGTAAATTTGAAGGGAAAATTTCCTCAGCCTCAAATGCACGCCATAGTCTCAATTTCGAGCCAAATTTAGTTGTTTAACTTGCATAATTTATAGTTTATGATTTTACACCTATCTATAAACTTATTTTAGCATTTTCAGACATAAACCTACCTAGTGTGCATAAAGGATAAAAATTAAATTGTAAAACCAAAGGGAAAAATTGTTAAAGTTGGCTATATTAAACTGCACCTCCAAAGTTGGCAAAGGCTCCATAATTTAGGATTTAAGTTGTAAATTGATCATTCCAATATTTATAACCTTTTTGTACAATTAGTAGTGCATTTACACTCCAAAAAGGACGATTTCTATGCACAAAGATTCACGACATTTTGATGAATCAAAGGATGGTGTGTTATGAAAGAAACCGAGGTCAGTTTTGCATTAAGAGTCATAAAAGACTCTTTTGTGCAAAAATAGGCAAGGGATGCCTAGTAAAACACTCAAAATGCAAAACCTACTTGTAAAAAGTAACCCAAGGTTGTATTATACCTTAGATTTGAGTTGTGCAAATTGTTGGGGATGTGGTTTATCATAATAGACATGTTCATGTTGTTTACTTTGCAATTGCAAGTTTAAAATGGGTGGTTGTGAAAAAGAGCCAAAGTTTGCCTTGTAATTTGCAAGGTCTAAACTGTACTAAATGAGAAAATGAAAATGCACGCCCACGCTTCTCTGTAGCTCCAAAAATTGTTTTATAAGTTTTTAAATGGAGTTACATAAATGGTAAATCTACCTATGCATCTAAAGATCAATTGAAGAACATGAGAGGTTGCTTTCATGCACCTATAATTTGGATTTTATGTAAATTTGTAAGGAAAACTGCCTCAACTTCAAATGCATGCCCTAGTCTCATTTTTCAGCCAAATTTAGTGGTTCAACTAGCATAAGTTGTAGTTTGTGATTATACACCTGTCTATAAACTTATATTGGCATTTTCAGACACAAACCTACCAGGTGTGCATAAAGGATACAAATTGCATTGTAAAACCAAAGGGACAAATTGTTAAAGTTAGCTATATTAAACTGCACACCCAAAGTTGATTGAGGCTCAATAATTTAGGATTTAAATTGTAAATTGATCCTATATTTATAACTTTTATGTACAATTAGTGGTGCATTTACACTCCAACAAGAATTATTTCTATGCACAAATATTCATGACATTTTGATGAATCGGAGGATGGTGGGTTATGAGAGAAACTAAGGTCAATTTTGTATTAAGAGACATAAAAGACTCTTTTGTGCAAAAATAGGCAAGACATGCCTAGTAAAACCCTCACAATGCACAACCTATTTGTAAAAAGTAACCCAAGGTTGTATTATACCTTATATTTGAATTGTGCAAGTTGTTGGAGATGTGGTTTATCATATTAGACATGTTCATGCTGTTTATTTTGCAATTGCAAGTTTAAAAAGGGTGGTTGTGCAAAAGAGACAAAGTTTGTTTTGTAATTTGCAAGGTCTAAACTCTACTAAGTGAAAAAATTAAAATGCACGTCCAAGCTTCCTTGTAGCTCAAAACTTTGTTTTATAAGTTTTAAAATGGAGTTACATAAATGGTAAATTTATCTATGCATCTAAATATCAATTGAAGAATATGAGAGGTTGCTTTCATGCACCTATAATTGGGATTTCATGTAAATGCACACCCTTGTCTCAATTTTGAGCAAAATTTAGTGGTTCAACTATCATAAGTTGTAGTTTGTGATTATGCACATGTATATAAACTTATTTTGGCATTTTCAGACATAAATCTACATGGTGTGCATAAAGGATAAAAATTGCATTGTAAAATCGAAGGGCCAAATTGTTAAATTTGGCTATATTAAATTGGATGCCCAAAGTTGATTGAAGCTCCATAATTTATGATTCAATTTGTAAATTGATCATTCCATTTTTTATAACATGTTAGTACAACTAGATGATCTTCTATGCAAAAAGAAGGGATGCATAGTAAAACCTTCCAAATGCAAAAACTATATGTAAAAAGTAAAGTAATGTTGTATTATACCTTAGATTTGAGTTGTGCAAGTTGTTGGGTACTAAGTACTAACAAGACCTTAATTAGTTATGATATGGTTGTGAGGTCGTTACTTTGAGATGTAATATTAATGTACATATCAATTTGGCTTGATTCCTTTTCCGTTTGTTTTCTTTGTCTTTTTGTTATTTTC
>JZKD02S2180885.1:0-17505 GCA_000966675.3 Picea glauca
TAGTCATAGCATCAAGAGGAGAAAACATACATGTGGATATGATAAGTGTAATAAAAATTGCTTGCGACACAGACTAACTTGATAAGACTATTTCCACACTCAATCTTGACTGCAACATGACATAACTCAAATTCAATGAGCAATCAGACATCATTCATCTAGTCAAACAGGAAATGTTTAACCATTTAAAATTAAGAGAACCTGGCTAACAGCCATAGCAATCAAAGGATCTGAGTTTGAAAATTTTAGGAGGGGCCCTAAGCCCGTTGGCTTGGGGAAGGTGTTGAGGCCTCGACACCATCCAAAGGGCCTTTACAAAAATATCCCCTTCGAGTTAGCAAGAAAAATTGACTTAATAGACATTGAGGTCATAGATGCACCTTTAGACTAAAATTTCCTCCTTGGATGTGGTTATATGTACACTATGAAAGTGATCATTTCATCATTGTTTCACAATATGTTGTTCCCTCAAAATGAGAAGTTCATCACCGTAGATTAACTCATCCATTATGAACCTTGACCATTGTCTAAGCTAGACAACATCCTCCCCCCCATAAGGGAAAGCTAGTATCCTCTATCATATGTTGAGATAGGCCCTTGGTTATTCAAATATTATGCATTACTTGTGGCATATCACAACGAACCACCTTAGGTTCATCCAATTGATTCAACCCAAGTATGCACACTTATGTCAATCAAGGTAGTACCATCTACCACTCAATATATTTAAAGCTCATCGTCTACATTTGGAAAAACATCTTCCATTAATGAGCCATCTAATCCCATCACTCACATCCCTTTCTTCTTTCCACCATCAAGAATTGTGGGACATCCAATGATGTCCACACTTAGCCTCCCAAGACTCACCTTGGGAATACTTGTGTGGTACTTATCATCCCCAACACTCACATCAGCACCAAAATTATCATCTCACATAGTTTTACACCGTATAGAACTAACTATCAGCCTAACCAAGACAATAACCAACAAGATAATTGGGGGAAAGAACAAGAAATCAGGGGGCAATGACCAAACCATCACTTGTGTCCCTCCACCCTATGCTCTCTATGATTCCCAAGTCCATGCCATTAATCTTTGCCCCATGCTACCAAAATTAATGAAACTTCTTCACCCACCTAATGTTACACATCAAAATTCCTCACTTCGATAATATCACATTCTCATTGTCGTAAGTGTCTCAAGTGCCACACTTTTGTCACAAGTGTCATAAATCTTGTATTTTCATTATGCATATGTCGCATTGCGAACGACACCATGGAATTACTTGATACATCCTCTAGAACATGTTGGAAGGAGAAACCGCATCATTTGACAAACTAAACAAAGTATTTTTCCTTGAGAATTGGTCATCTTGATGAATTTTTGGAAAATCACCGCTCCCCTACTCATATGCAGGGAGTGCTAGTGCTCTTTGTCCATCTAGCAGGGATCGTTGTAGCGCTCAGTTGCCCGTTTTGAAGGAGCGTCGATTGGTTGAGAAAATCATGGGAAGAAATCCCCATTTTCTCTAAGGACAGCTAGAGGTGATTCAAGTTGGTTTGGCTCGAATCTAAGCTTTAGGTTGCATCTAAGGGAGATGCCACAACTGATGGATTCATATCCTCAACTTATACCAAATATAACCAAGGTGGTTGAGCCTCTCAAAGCCTATAAAGGGAGGCATTCTCATGGTGAACAAGGAAAAAATAATCAGCAACAGTATTGACATTATGATTGTGGACCTTTCGAGCTAGGGGTTGGACGAGGAGGACTTGGAGAGGTTGTTGCAACTGCATCTACACATTGTAAGTCTCTTTTTAATGTTCTCATTAATATATGCTTGGCCTATTTCCTTTAAGTTTGTGTATTATTGCATATGCTTGTCTATTATGGATGAATTTGGTTTAAACTAATCGCGATAGAGTAGGAAGTCTTTGTTTTCTTTGTTGTCAATTACATTGCAGAATCGTGACATGATAAGGAGCTTAGAGATCAAGTTCATATTGGATTAAGCGAGGAAAAGCTTCAAAACAAGGCACATAATACCTTCTCCCTCTCTTTCTTTTGATTAGTTTAACTATATTTAAAGGGATGTTAGTGTCCATTTGCATTTTTTTGTCTTAGTAGTAGGGGTATTGAATCCAAGGGGATATTCACCTATCAGCAAGGGGATTTTCCTATAACAGAAATTGGCGACTCCACTAGGAAGCGAAGCTTTCAGTTTTGGTTTCTTTCCTTGGTTTGTATTTTCCTTTTTCCCATTTTCAAATCTCGTTTGCTAGTTTTATCCATCCATACATCTGTTGTCTTGGCTAAAAGTTGTCTTACTGAGTCTTTTGATCGAACTTCCAGAGTTTTTAATTTTTTGGGATTTTCCAAAGGTTTTCTCAGAACCCACGCCCTATCCAGTTATAGTCAAAGCAATTATTGCCTAATTGGTGCTCCCCCAGAGTGTGTTAGGGAGATTTGTAGCGCTCTAGTGTTGTTATAACCAGAGCGCCTATTTTTCCTTGCCTTGAAAAATTGTTGATTGTCTTTTTCCTGGGTGTAGTTCTTTGGTATTTCCCTCTAACTCAGATCTTTTTTTATCTATTTATGTCTTATGTTGGGTTTACAACTTGCTTCTTTTAATTTTTTTCAAATCTTTCATTGGATTTTGTGTTGTATTTTCTTGTCACGAAATCAACCTTTTTTCTTCAAAATTTGGTTTCATTTTGATGTCTTTTCATTCATCTGATCGACTAAATATTTTTATAAGGAAACTCACTGATCTCTTTACTGTTTTAATTGATCTCTAGCCTTTATTCATTTCCGGAATATTTCTCAAGCATGTTTTGTTGTTTTTGGTGTTTTTCTTTGAATCATTAATTTGTTTTTTTTATCTCTTATTGACTGTTGAGAGTGCCTTTAGTTTGTGTGATTTTGCTTCCCATTTTTTCAAATCCATAATAGTGAAATCTGTTTTTATTATTGAAACAATAAGCATTAAACAAATCATTCAATTCACATTGATAATCAAACAAAAGGATATTTTTGCATTGGTTTTTGGATACCGGAAAAGATTTCTTTACATTTTAGCACTTATTTGGATTCTTGTTGAAAACAAATTGCATGAAGTTTTTGCATTCTTGTGTTTGATAGTGAAAGAAACAAACTCTTCTCCTTCCTGTAAATAGAAGTTCATAGAAGGAAAAGTTTTTTTTATCATTCTTTTACTTCTTTTGGATTCGAGTCATAACATCATTAGTTTCACTCTCATTTACCTTTGTGTCAAGAACAACCACTAAAATCAACGCTAATTAAAAAACAATATAGAAACTTTTTTCTTTTTAATCTCTTTACACCAACAATAGACTAGGACTATCACTTTGGAATAGGTTGTGATAATAACTCTCCAAAGCATTCAAGACAAACTCAGAATCTTGTGATAGGGACAATAAATCCAATTTCCGTATAAGCATAGATGGGATACCCCTCTCACATAGGGGTTATGCATGAGGTCACATTCGAGAGAGAAACAAAGATTATCCCTTCGAGACTTAACCATTCATAGTAGTTAGATCATATATTTGAGGTTCTTCTTGAGGTTCAACTATCTTCATTTGGTCTCGAAGCTTCATTAATTTTGAATCTGTTTAGGGTCCTCTGGAGTTTTATCAATCCACTTGTCCTCATTTCTCTTGAAGGATTTCAGACTTGATATCCTGCCCATATGTTCACACTTGACTTTTGACTGTACTCACCCAAAGGCTGAGTCTGATTTGGTGTCCTTAGTAGCCATAATAGTTATGGCATGTACATGAGGTGACGATGAAGGGAAGTCTTCACTGTACCTGTAACAGACATTGGTCAAACTCACTCGGGCTCCTTGGAGGGTAACCCACGGGTAAAACCGTGAGGAAGCTTGCACCAAGGTGTAATTCCATTAAGTAGGTCTCCAACTTAACTAACCCACCCGCTTATATCCTATCGCCTTCTCAGTTTGATCACGCAATGTTGGATTCCATCACCAACTAGTACGTTCATTGAGAGAAGGCATTGTTTCCTTGTTGGTTTTTCTATATTTTTAGCGAGTGTTTTTTATTTACTTAATCGTCTTTAAAATTTGAGACTGTAGATGATAAAGGTCTTTGTAGATCACGTAGGATGCAAGGGTTTCCTCCAAAAGTCTACGAACCCTTACCTCCTAACTCACCCGACGACACTTATCGTGAAGAGGTTGAGACCCATTCAAACACTAGGAGTGTTGCTAATCCTTTGTTAATGAATCCTAAGAGAGTTCTGGTTATGGTTGAGGAAGGCACCCTTCCTATTAACCAAGATTTACAAGTTCCTATTGAGCCACTCCTTCTCTGTTTGGACTCTTCCGGTAACATTATAGCAGAGGATTACCCTCAGTTGTCGTCCAGGCAATATATTGAGACCAATATGGAATCTAGACAATCAGATTTTAATGACAAGTACATGACTCATGTTTTTCTTTCTGACATAGTCAATCCGCAATAGAATCTTGTTCGTTCTATATGGAGAACTCCATCAAGATGTGACCTTTTCGAAAAAATCAATTTTAGTTGGCCACCTTTTGACCCTCTTACCTTTGCTAGTATCGAGGTAGGACTGCCCGGTCAGACTATTGACCGTCCCATCGAACAAGAAGAAAATCTTGGTGCCATGTCAATACAAGCTCAAAATAATACTGACATTGTATTGCCTATTCATATACTAGTTACCTTGACAGTTACTCCTACTACACCACATCTTCAACCTACAGCTCCTTATATTCCACATAGAATGTAGAACCCTAGTATATGCATCATAGAATGTAGAACCCTACCACACACACACTCAAATATGGTACAAGTCCCAACTAGGGGGAAACCATCATTTAGCGAACCCATCCCCCTCGGGGGACAACCCCCCTTACACATACCCACTAGGGGGAAACCCCCTTTTGTTGGTCAAACCCCAGTTGATTCCCAATCAATGGTAGAGAGACAACCTTCTTTCACTAGAAACCTTCCAAAATCCTGGGGACCACCCCAAGGATGCACGTTTCATCAACCATATCAAGGAGGGTCATCATACCCCAACCCACAAGGAGGAATACCGAATTCTAATCCTTCTAGATTACATTCTGTACAACCTTTCATGGGGGTCCTGAATCCCACTTGGGGTGCTCAAGGACAACAATCTTATCCCCCCCAAGGGCCAATTGTTTACCCCCCTCAAGGGAAAACTATTTATCCACCTCAGTCTAATCAAATGACCTATCCTCCCAAGGGCTATATTGTTTATCCTCCCTGGGGCCAAATGGGTTTCTCTTCTCCTTTCATGATCATTCCTCAACAGATGAATCCTACATATGCTAGTCAACAACCACAATACATGGGAGGGCCTACTAGCTACAACTATCCATCTCAACTAGTTTACGGTCCTACTGGTGTCCCCATGCCGCACTAGTATCATCCTCAAGTCAATCAACAACTACCATTCCTAGCCACGCTAGATCTACCAGATCTATCACAGTTGACAAATTATCTCATATTACACTTTCCTTCCTGGCTAGCAATTCCTGTTAAATTACCTTCTAACATCCCAAAATTTGATGGTAAACCTAGCGAAGACCCTAACAACCACGTTATGACATTTCATCTATGGTGTTCATCAAACTCACTTATGGATGATTGTATCTGGTTACTTCTTTTTCAGCGCACACTTACAAGTTCAACAGCCAAATGGTACATTGAACTCCAACGTGGTGCCTTCCAAACTCTCTTGCCATGTATTTTCTCATGCATTTTCAATTACCCATTTGTTACGAGACTAGTATATAACTCTTTACCTCCCTTCGTCAAACTAACTCATTACATGTCTCTGATCACATTCATGAGTGGTGACGCTGATGAAGGTTGATCAAAGAAACCATTCCTGACCAATTGTTGGTTGAATGGTTCACTAAATCTCTTTTACCTCCAATTGCTCGTGATGTATCCATGGGTGGTTTTGTCACCGAGGAGGAAGCCATTTCTCGAGCCCAGTAACTAGACTTGGTTTATTCCCAATCCGATACTTTGTATGAATTGATACCTAATGCTCCCCGCACATCAACTGATCCATAAAAACCATCTTCCACATCTCATACAGATGGAATTATCAGTTCCCTGAAAACCCAATCTCCATCACAGTCGATCGGCTTGGCTAATCACTCAGTTCCTGCACCCACTACCGGTTCGAATTCACTCTCATCCACCTCCCCCCCTCGACTCAAATATCTGATGTGAATATAGTTCAATCTACTTCTCCACAACAATCAAGGGGGAAGAAGAAAATGAAAAATAAACCAAAGAAGAACACTAATCATAATGAAAATCCAAAAACACCAACTCAACCACCTGCTACTGAGAAACAACCACAGTGAAAACCAAAATTTCCATGTCTCATTTGTGGTGATGATCATTACACACGAGATTGTCCTCATCGTGACGAAGTTGCAAAACTTTTCAAAGGAAATTCCCAATCTGTTGTGTTGACACAAACTTTTCCTCAGCAGCAGTCCCTGGTTGCGTAAGCCCCTGCTCCTCCGACAAGTGGAAATCCAAATCACCCTCCTACTGAGGAAGCTTCATTAATTGCCTACATTTATATTTTTAATGGGATCGATTTAACCACTCGTACTACAACATATGACACTTCGGATAAACTCGATAAAGAGAAGGTCGCTAACGGTATTACGCTAGATCCACCATCCACCACCATTGCTCCTCAAACTGGGCCACTTCAGATTGAGAAACCAAATTTTGGCTCTATCGTACATCCGCCCAAGAGAATTATTCGTAAGACAACTTTTAATCCTAGTTCATGTGCCACCCAAAACTACAACATCGTTGAATATTTGGCCCAAGCACCATGTGTTATGTCAGCTCTTGAAGTTATACAACATTTCCCTAGTCAACGTAGAACTCTCTTGGCCGCCATTGGAGCAATAGATCATGAGTCGTCTAATAATATTATGTTTAACCTAGATACTTTCAAATCATGACTCTCTCACCATATTTCTTTCTAGATCGATGTTGTTGTCCACAATCAACATATTCATTGCACAATCTTGGATGAGGAAGCCTCCACATGTGTCATGTCGTTAGCTTGTTGGAAAGAGTTGAAATCTCATGGTCTTAATCAATCCCCTACTATGTTATGAGCATTCGATGGGTGAGGCTTTCATCCTCATGGGCTCTTGCAGTCCTTACTTGTTCAATTGGGAGGCAAGATAGTCTTCGTAGATGTTGAGGTAGTCGATGATCCCCTCAACTAAAACTTATTGTTAGGAAGAAGTTGGTTTTATTCCATGACTGTTGTCGCTTCATCGGTGTTTTGATGTGTATAATTCCCCTATCAAGGTAAAATTCTGACTATTGATCAGTTAGATTACTGCACCCCCGAAACTCACACTTCCACAGCCAACAACATTCCTTTTTGGGGAGATTCCAATATCACTTGCGAAAGTGTAGGAGTAGGCCTTTTAAAAGACTCTTCACTTATGGGTACCTTTCCTACACCGCTTCCTCCCACTTCACAACATATTTCCACGATCAATAAGATCTTGACTATGGCATATCAATCCTACGAATCATCTGATCTCTGGATTGTGCCTAGTCCTTTGGAATTTGACGCACTAGGTGACACTATGCCACTTAGTCCTACAGAGGCTATGCATGATGTTGTCCATTCCACCTCTCCCTTACCAGATGACCAACATCTAATCGTGTCTACCACTTACTCGTTTCCATCTTGGTTAGATTCCTTATCCTCTATTTTCGATTACATCCTCTGGATTTTTCCATCATATGAATCCATTATGGAAATGCTTAGTATCGAAGAGGCACCTTGTGATGATAATCACCATCGTTTATTTTTTCTTCCTAGTTTGGGTGAAATTGAGAAGGATATACACTCTATCTTTCCTGACGGTGTTGTCAATTCTCCCCGATCTCCAATACTCACCCAGGACACCATATTCAAGGGGAATTTGGGAAACATCTCTTCTACGGTTGCTATCGACATCTCAATCAAAGAAGGTATTATGGAAAATGTTCATCTTGGTGTCAATTATTCACCTGAGGAAGTGGAAGATTATATCATTTTGTTCAAAGAATTTAGCAACATCTTCGCTTGGAGTTACGAAGAAATGTCAGGGATCAATCCATCGATCATTGTGCATGACATAAAGACTTACCCAGGTGTTAAACTTGTATGACAAAAACTTCATCCGGTTCATCCTAAGAAAATCGCGGCCATAAAGGAAAAACTTGAAAAACTATTGAAGTCTAGTTTTATTTATCCTGTCCCCTTGACCGAATGGATTTCTAACATTTTTTCGGTCACTAAGAAACAAGGGATCATTCGTATTTGCGTTGATTATAGGGATCTTAATAAGGATTGTCCCAAAGACAATTACCCTACACCTGTCATTGATCAAATTATCGATAATTGCATCGACAACGTTATTTTTTCTTTCATGGATGGTTTTTCAGGATACAACCAGATTGACATTCTATTGGTTGATCAACATAAAAAAGCCTTCATCTGCCCTTGGGGGACGTTCTCTTATTGGAAACTACCTTTTGGTCATAAAAATTCTAGGTCTACCTTCCAGCGGCCCATGTCGTATGCTTTTCATGACATCAAACATATTGTGGAACCCTACTTCGATGACTTACCCACTCATTTTTCTCATCGACGAGACCATATTGGTCACCTACGGGCCATTTTTCTTCGATGTCGGTTTTACCACATCCATTTGAATCCTTATAAATGTATCTTCATTTTCAAATCAGGGCGACTCCTTGGATTCGTCGTCTCCAAAGATGGGATTATAGTGGGTCCCTTAAAAGCTAAAGCTATTCACTCTTTACCCCCTCCCAACAATCTAAACCAACTACAAAGTTTGCAAGGGAAGGAAAACTTTATTCGTCATTTCATTTATAATTACGTCGAACTTACTAAAGGATTTATGAGATTGTTGTAGAAAGACACTCCTTTCATATGGGATGACACTGCTCAACGCTCTTTCGATTCCCTTAAGCATGCCTTAACACACACGCCTCTCTTGCACCCACCAGATTATGAAAGAGACTACATCATTTATTTGTCTGCCTCTACTACCACTATTGTTATGGTTTTAGTTCAAGAGGATAATAACGGTGACAAACATGTGATCTATTATCCGAGTAAGAGTCTATCCGGTCTCGAGCTCCGATATTCGCATGTTGAAAAATTGGCTCTGGTTGTAGTTATTTTTGTCCAAAGGTTTTGCCATTACATCATATTATGCACTACCACGGTCATCGTAGACTTGAACCCCATGTACCATATCTTAAATTGTCAAGTCCTTGGGGTAAAATATTCCAAATGGATCGTTATTCTCCAAGAATTCGATCTCGAGTTTGCAAAATCAAAAGCTAAAAAGTCTCTAGTCTTTGCAGAATTGATATGCGATCTTCCTTATACTGATGAGGATATTAAGCCCAGTGATTCTCTTCCTGACAAATCATTGTTCCTCATTAGTACGTCTGACCCTTGGTATGGAGATATTATTCTCTATCTCCAAACCTAATGTTTTCAGCCTGACATCTCACGTGACGAACGTTGTTGTATTCGACACCATTCTAAACTCTACCTCATCATCAACGACACTTTGTACTATTGTGGAATTAATATTTTCCTACAACGTTGTTTAACCCACGATGAGGCTAAATGAGTTTTAAATGACTGTCACCTTGGATCTTATGGAAGTCATCTTTCCAGGATGGCTACTGCCCAGAAAATATTACGTGCATGTTATTTTTAGCCTTTTATATTAAAATATTGTATCGAGTTCATCAAACGATTCCCACCCTATCAACTCTTTCATAAAAAAGTACGTACCCACCCTGCTCCACTACATCCCATTTTTTCTGTCAGCCCCTTCACAAAATGGGGCATCAATTTTATGCAATGCAATCCCACCTCAGTCGATGGGCATGTTTATATTATCGTTGTCATCGATTACTTTACTAAATGGGATGAGGCGATTCCTACATTTATTAAAGATGGTCGTACTGCAACACTCTTTGTTTTTAACCACATCATAACTTGATTCGGTGTCCCGCAAGCTATTGTGACCGATCATGGCTCACACTTCCAAAACCATATGATGAGTGAGTTGCACGTCAAGTTGGGTTTACACCATGAAAATTCATCGCCTTACTATCCTCAAGAAAACGAACAAGTTGAAGCCATCAAAAAATTCTAAATACCATGCTCCAACGCATGGTGGGAACAAACAAAACCTCTTGGCACTTGCAACTTTTCTCTGCACTATGGGCCTATCACACTTCGGTAAACTGCAACTGGATTCACACCATTCTAGTTTCTCTCTGGCATAGAAGTGGTGTTACCAATCGAATGTGCTATACATTCGTTGAAACTTACTATGGAACTCCTACCTCACACTTATGTTGAAGAAGAACGATTCATGTATTTAACTAAGTTGGATGAAACATGTAGCAATGCTACTCTCGTTAACGAGATGTATCAAAAATGAATGAAAAGTCAATATGAAAAATCCGTTCAACCTCGTGCTTTTGCATAAGGAGATTTGGTCCTAGTTTATGGCCAATCTCACAATAAGATGGGGACAGGAAAGTTATAACCTCTGTGGCATGGGCCTTATATCATAAAACATGTGCTGCATAGAGGCTCCTACAAGTTAGTCGACTACGATGGAATATCTCTTGGTGATCCTTGAAATGGGATTTACTCAAGAATTACTATGCATAGAATATCTTTCATGTGTTCTTTGTACTTTATTGTACCATATACTTTTGAATTGGTGTGTTTTTTATTTTTGCGTGCACGAGTTTTGTTTCATTTGCTTACACTTTGTCTTGTAATGGCATGCGCTGATGACATCTCCCTTTCCCATCTTTTTCAAGTTTGTGGATGATGCCAGTTGATACACTCAGAACATTGCTTCTGCAGCTTGGATCATCTACCACTCTGGCGAGATGGTGAGTGCGCCTACCTCGGATCCGTGACAAATAAAATGGCAGAATATCACACTGTCATCGGACTCTTAACCGAAGCCTCCTCTCTGGGTATAACTCGTTTGATTATTAACCTAGACTCCCAACCCGTGGCATGTCAGCTTAATCGGGAGTATGTCGTCTCCAACCCAGTCTTACTATGTCTCCACATAAGGGTTCTATGTCTCTAAATATCGTTTGATTTTATCCAATATAGACACATACCGATAGAACTCAATACCACTTTGGATTCGTTAGCAAATTACATGTTGGATCAGTATCTTTCACATACATAAAACATTTTTTAAAAACATAAAACATATGAACACAAAAAACATCACATAAGATACAATGTAACATCGATAAGCACTGCAAAAATCATATGTGTGTGTGTGTGTGATAGAAAAATTTTGTTTAAAAATATATCATCAAAATGTACATAACGGGGAAAAAATCTTGGGCCTTCATGCCCATAAAATCGTCATAAAAGACTACAAAATCAAATGAGGACCCTAATCATCCTCCAATATCATGTTGTGCTCTATATAGCACACTACTTCTCGTGCCACCTGATGAAGAAAATGGTTGAGACTCTTGGGAACCCCAACTGTATGTCATTGCAAATGGAGAGGCACATCCCGCTTCCTGAGGGGTGGGACACCCATGGTCAAACCTCAAAGTTTCCTCTCTACCTCTTGAAGTCCTCCCACCATATCATTGTTCTCAAATGATACCTATGCATCTCTATGATGCCCCAATGTCAGCATCTCCACCGAACATGATGTGCCTCTGTCTGCATGATGAACCAAAATAATTTAGATTCCTCATTGTACAAATCAAAAAAAATATAAAATATAAAAACAAAAATAGGTGGCAAGGTTTAGTTTCCTACATGATGCATCACATTGGATTCCCTCAAGAAGTATCACGTCTGTGCTACCTCAGAAGTCCACCCCAACATAAGGGAAGTCCTCGATAACCACTATTTATCTCCTCCACCATGTGAAGAAGTCAGCAGTGAATTGGAATGTTGAAGGCTCATTCCCGAACCTAGGGGATAGGCTGGTCCACCTCTCCATCTGAGGCTTGGTGACAGGACGTGTTATCAATGCAACATATGGTTGCATCTGAGGAATTTGTTCTAAGAAGAACAAAACTAGGAAAGAACCATACCCGAACTACTTTTGTCTACCAGTCCTGCACTTGGATATTTGTTCCTTGACATTTCAAAGGAACCCTGCACTCCAGTTGAACAACCTGGGCTCTAAACATTGTAGGGAATACGAGATATGTGACTTAGAGGCCAAGTGAGCACTAGTACTACCCGCCAATTTGGTGATGGTGAATAGAATCGATTGAAGTGCCAAGTCTCTTACATATTTTATCATGATTCGACCACCTACCAACCGCGATCCAGGTATACAATGCTTAGCAACATACGCCTCAGTTGGCTGAGGAGTTTCTCGTTGTTCGGACAAGAGAATGGGTTCCTCTCTCCTCGAGATCCTCGTTAGGAAATAAACATAATCTAGCTCGATCTCAAGTGTGTGCGGTCTAATGTGAAACGCTTGCTCATCATCGTTCCATAGGTCGATAAAATACTCAAGCAGTAGTACTTCCTTTCCCATGTTTTGGAGCTTGAAGTACTTGAGTAACCCACAGTTTCGCAAAGTTTCCCTCATTTGAGGGTTTTGAATACCGGTAATATAATCAAACTCATGTGCGCGCTCTTTCCACTCTATCATGGCTAAACAACCGATGAAATCTGCAAATGCAACATTTAATCATTTGTCAAATTTTTATGGAAGAAAATTGTTTCAATTTATCCCAAAAGACAAAAGAATTTTGAGTTCTTCACCTAGCGCTCCCTCAAAACTACATACAGAGCACTAGTGCTCCCTAAGCATGTGCACCATTGTGTTGAAATCTCATTCAGCGCTCCCCTAAGTGCTTTGGGGGAGTGTTGATCTGGTTCGGTGCTCTAGGGATTCCTAAGGAGCCCAGAACACTCAAAACAGAAGCTAAAACACAAAAAAAAAACCATAAAAAATGATGAGAAGGGAAAGATGACCAACCTGGTCCGAACGAATCTCGAAACAGTCACTCACAGCTCCCGCAGTTGCCACTCGAAAAACACTTCCCAAAGGTGGAAAATTCCAAATATAGAGATTGGTAAGAAATCAAATGGTAAATGAACTTTTTTTACCTATTTCACTATTTGATAGGTTCATTTTTTTATGTTTCTCCTTATTATAAAGTCTTTTTTGGGTTTTTAATATTTTTTCAAGAAGTTACTAATGCTTTGGGCCCATAACTGTCTATATCTACATAATTTCAAGCATCATCTTTCGGCAACCTTGTAACATTGACGAGCATAAACTTTTTTCTTTCTCGCGCTCGCAAAAACATGAGAATGTAACCGAGTAGACTTTTATCATTTTTTCGGACTCCTAAAGGTTATACGAAAAAGGAAACCCCTGGAGTCATCTTTAAGCTCTTTTCAGACTCTCTAAATATGAAAATATCACCAAGTGATCTTGCTTCCTTTCACGCTCGTTAAAAGGTCTCGAAAGGGCGTCCTTTGAGTAACGACTTATATCTTTTTTGGACCTTGAGCACTAAAATTATGAAAAAAGACAACTCTGAAGTCCCCTTTAAGTTATTTTCAAATTCTCTAAACATGAAAAACCACAGAGTTTTCCTTCTCCGGACTCGGTAAAATACACATTGAAGGGCCCATATGGGAACGAACCCTTACTTCTTCTAGTTCGTTAAACAAAGGAAAAGGGACTTACCGAAGGTGAGTTACATCGAGCATGTGAGTTATATCTAGCATGTGTTATCCTCCTCGAGCTTGTTAAAATAAAAAGAGGTACTCATCTATCTGGATGGGGGGAAAAATTGAAGGAGGCAGGTGAAGTTTTTGAGAATTTTTACAAATAAATCTTACAGTCACCCTTGAACACGACACGTGTTTCAACCTTCATCCTAAACACTTGGATAATCTGCTAAACCTCTGCACTAAACCAATACTATGAGTCTTCAAACTCCTTTGATTCATCCGAAGAATGTCATAGCACCTGCTACATTATGATTTGGTACACTCTGCATTTATGTTTCCAAGTTTCATGTCCTACCCCAGTGTTCAAGGGAAGTATCTACCTCGATATTCAACCATCTAAAAAATTACCAGTTTCCATACCCATGTCAGTCCATCGCTATATATCATCAATTCTTATGTCAGTTTCGTGTCGATGATGGGGGATACATCAAGGCCCTCCTTCGAGGAGTCTTTTCTTTTCGACTTCAACACATCATCAGGGAATTAGACATAGATACCAGTCGGTACCTTGGGACCTGCATGCCTCAATGGCAGGCCTCCTCGCTTTTAACAGTTGGTTTACATCATTGACCTTTTATCAGATGATTCCATGAATGTTCAACTTCATCTCATTTATTCACATTCCTTGGATTGTACTAGGGTACCATGGGAGTCATTGACATCACTGGTGATTTCCCTCACACGTGTTAATGGTTTACCTCAATGACCGGTAATCAAGTGGTTTCTACCATGTTCGACATCAAAACATTTATTCACATGGATAGATTCATACCACGTTAGGATTGGGACAAATACCCTGGGATAAGAATTCACTTTTTTATCTGCTTTACCCAAGATGCAAAGGAAATCACTTGAGAATTGATATATGTAATGTCACGTAGATCCACTTTGTATTGGTCTGTGGCTATGTTTTATCATCTCATAGCTCCACTGTGTATTTTTTGTGGCTATGATCAGTTCATATCATGGAGGTATGGATCCACATTACATCTTTGGTCACCACACCCTTATTCAATATCATCATGGTTCTGCAGTGTATTTATTGGTGGCCATACCTTAAGTCATTTATTACCCAAGCATAGGTATACCTACCTTGGGATAGGAACAAATGGTAACATTTGTTTGATGGTTGTTTGCAGCTTCTACTAGGTTCTCCAACTCTATACCCTTGCTTCGAAAAAATCTACAAAGTGTTTCGGTCATCAATTTTCATCTTCTGACTTCACACTTTGGGGGGAAATCTGTTACATGTCAAAATTCCTCACTTCGATAATGTCACATTCTCATTTTCATAAGTGTCACAAGTGCCACACTTTTGTCACAAGTGTCGTAAATGTCATATTTTTTTTCTACATATGTCACACTACGAACGACACCATGGAAACACTTGATACATCCCCTAGAACATGTTGGAAGGAGAAACCATATCATTTTATAGACTAAACAAATTATTTTTCCTTGAGAATTGGTCATCTTGACGATTTTTTGGAAAATCAATGCTCCCATGATCATATGCAGGGAGCGCTAGCGCTCTCTGTCCATATAGCAGGGAGCGTTGCAGTGCTTTGTTGCCCATTTTGAAAGAGTGTTGATTGGTTGAGAAAATCATGGGAAGAAATCCCCCTTTTCTCTAAGGATAGCTAGAGGTGATTCGAGTTGATTTGGCTCGAATATAAGCTTTAGGTTGCATCTAAGGGAGATGCCACAACTGATGGAGTCATATCCTCAACTTATCCCAAATATAACCAAGGTGGTTGAGCCTCTCAAATCCTATAAAGGGAGGCATTCTCATGGTGAAAAAGGAAAAAATAATCAGCAAAAGTATTGTCATTTTGATCGTGGACCTTTTGAGCAAGGGGTTGGACGAGGAGGACTTAGGGAGGTTGTTTCAAATGAATCTACAGATTGTAAGTGTATTTTTAATTTTCTCATTAATATATGCTTGACCTATTTCCTTAAAGTTTGTGTATTATTGCATATGCTTGTCTATAATGGATGAATTTGGTTTAAAATAATCTTGGTAGAGTAGGAATTCTTTGTTTTTTTTGTTGTACATTGCACTGTAGGAATCGTGTCGTGCTAAGGAGCTTAGAGATCAAGTTCAGATTGGATTAAGTGAGGACAAGCTTCGAAACAAGGTACATGATACCTTCTCCCTCTCTTTATTTTTATTAGTTTAATTGTATTTAAAGGGATGTTAGTGTACATTTGCATTTTTTTTTCTTGGTAGTAGGGGTCTAGAATCCAAGGGGATATTCACCTATCCGCAAGGAGATTTTCATATAACACCTAAAAAACACCTTTATTTCTCAACCCCATAGTTGATGGTATTTCCCCAACCCCCTCGAAGGAACCTACCACCACATGCAACAATAATTTGTGTATAAACCATCCATGTTCCATATGTTTTGCATATGGACATTACACTCACCATTGTCTAGATCTACCCCAGTTTCAGACTACATTAACCACAGTTCATTAGGAAATTGTTACGGCTCCACCACCTACAAGCACACAATATATACTTACACTACCAGTGGTAGGTAAACCTATATCCACCCCCATTTATTATATATCCATGTTATTTGTATCATACAACACTCATCCTTGCAATATTTGAGGGAAATTTGACCATTTTATCTTCCAATGCCTACAAATCATCGATTGTTGAATATGCCATCTATCCTAGCTCAAGAAACTTCATGATTCTCCCCTAAATGCAATAAAAATGAGCATTGTGCCACCCACCCCTATCACCCCTCGAGCGCTCCATAAGGGTTCATTACCACCTCCTACCCTGACTAATTCACAAAAGCATCCTCTATAGGAGATCCTTCCCGCAATAGGATCCCATGAAACTGGTGAGTTCACTACCATATATCAAGTCTCCACATCAGTAGGGCCTATATCCCTCAACATCCATTCATTTCCCTTGGGTATAGACACCTACCCACTACACCTGGACATGTCAGCAAGTGAACCATGGCTATAGTCTCACTTTGTTTACATTGTCTCAACATAAGTAGGCCTCCTGACACTTAGTGGTGTGTGCCATATTTTCAACATGTATAATACCTAAAATCCACTCACACAAGTCCATACCTCTTAGGATAATCTCGCCTCTCCTCTCTAATCCTTCCATTCATATGAGGACATTTTAGAGGTGATGACGACACCTGATTACCCATGGGATGAAATTCATCATCTATCTTTCTTCCTCCACCAAGAAGCACTCCAACTTGTCCCCTCACTAGGCATGTGCGCACTGGAAGCCAAATTTTTCATGCCCCATGGACATATCAATTGGTTCAAACACCCAATCATTTCCCCAGTTTCTTTCAAACAGGGTTATATGGCCATAATTTATGCCACTATCCAAGTGGATATCTCAGTGATGTTAGGTGTAAAGGAATACATCCTCCTCGAAGCAGCTTATTCCCCTAAAGAGGTGGTCTCATACAAATCTCTCTCCCAAGAGTTTCATGAAATTTTCACTTAGTCATTTACTAAAAGACCTAAACTTGATCTGGATATTTTCAAACATCATATTGACACATGGTTGTATGCATCCCCTATCCGACAAAATCAAATTCCCCTTCA
>JZKD02S2180885.1:32459-53445 GCA_000966675.3 Picea glauca
GGATCAAGAAGATTTTTTTCTAGGAAGGTATTAAAATTGATCTTCAAAATTTTTTGGCTAAATGTGTGGTCTTCCAACAGAATAAGGGAAATACAATCAATACCCTAGGTCTCCTACAACCATTATCTATACTCAGAGTCAACATTGGGAAGATGTTTCAGTAGATTTTATTACGAGTCTACCCAAATATGAAGGAAATAATGTCATCGTGGTAGTAGTGGATCAACTCACAAAGTATGCCCATTTTTTCTCCCATTCTCGTCCTTTTAAAATAATTATTGTAGCCACATCATTCATGGAAACAATTCATAAGATACATGGAATCCCCAATATTATTGTAAGTGGCAGAGATCTAATTTTCACTAGAAATTTTTGGACTGGATTATTTTCTTGTTTGGGTACTCAATTGGTTCATATCTCCTCTTACCATCCTCAATCCAATGGGAAAACGGATATTGTGAATACATGTCTAGAAGGATATCTTTGTTTCTTTGCAACTTCTAAATAAATACAATGGGTCAAGTGGTTACCCTTGGCATAATGGTGGTACAAAACATCCTTCCATAATTCATCAAAAATGTCCCCATTTATGGAAATTTATCGATATCATCCTCCATCCATCACATCACCCTTGAAAGGGAAAGTAAAGGTTCAAGCATTGGACGACCACATAGAGCACCAACAAGAAGTTCCCAAACTGTTGAAGGACAACTTGGTTAAAACACAAAATATGACAAAACAACAAGCAAGTAAACATTGCAACAAAAGGGAATTTGAGGTGGGGGATGGGGTATTTTTTAGGATACAACCATACAAATAGATCTCCCTCAAGCAACAAAATAAGGAAAATAAATTAGCACCCAAGTATTATGGTCCCTATAAGGTGTTGCATAGGATTGGAAGTATGGATAACAAATTGGAGTTTCCTCGGTATTCATGTATACATCTAGTATTTTGTGCTTCTTTATTAAAAAAGGTAATCGACAACAAGATCCAAGTTCAAACTATTTTACCATATATTAATGAAGAAGGAAAAATCATACTAGAACCACAAACAATCCTTGAAACAAGGATTAGGAAACTGCAAAATTGAGCAATTACTAAGTACCTCGTCAAGTGGAAGAACCTACCAATGGAAGAGGCAGCATGGGAAGATAATTTATTTATGTAGAAAATACACAACTAAACAAGTGTGGAAGACAACACTTGTTTGAAGGGGAGGGGCATGATAATCTCTAGACAAAGCCCCATGTTAAGCATAAATCCCCATGTAAATCCCTAAATATTGAGTTATTATATTTATATTTTTATATTAGTGTTGTCAGCTAGACCCTTTAATTGTGATTGTACAGTTTGTCTCCTACATATATACTAAGGATTCATAGTCTTAGAATCATCTCATCGTGTACATTTGTTCTATTGTAAAAGGAGGTTGTCCCCTTGAAGAGGCTTTACATTCATTCTTCTCTCTTATCAAGGCATGGAGTTACTTATCTCTCTCCCTTTTTATACTATTTTGGTTGTTTTGGGCATAAAAAATTTTGATCCATCAATGAAATCCCCCCCCCCCCAAGACCTTGTGCCAACTATAAATTCTACAGGGAAAAGTCATTTTTTTACAATGCTTTGTTCCCAATTACGTAACTTGCACCCATGGCTTCTTAATATTTCTACATCAGGATATTCCTTTCCAATGGGACAACCAAGCACAACAAGCTTTTGACGCTTTGAAGCATACTCTCTCAAATTCCCATTAATTATTCCCCCTAACCTTAATAAGGATTATATCATTTACTTATCCACCTCAGTAGTCTCCATTGTTGGATTTTTAGTCCAACAAGGGGAAGATGGCATCGAGCATGTCTTCTATTCTATGAGAAAGAATATATTGGGACCTGCTCTCAAATACAATCATGAGCAGAAATTAGACTTAACTATAATTCACTCAATCCAAAATTTGTGCCATTACATCTTTCTTCAAACCACCAAAGTCGTAGCAAATTCCAATATTATGCAGTACTTGTTCATCCAATAACTTTTCAATAGTAAGCTTACCCATTGGATCATAATCCTCCAAGAATCTGATCTCAAGTTCCTTACCCCCAAAAGAAGGAAGGAACTTGTCCTTGTTGATTTTGTCACAGATTCCCCATCTGACACAAAAGAACCACCAGTAAATGATAATTTCCCAGTTGATCACCTCTTCTTTATTTCATCAAAATACCTATGGTACGATGACATTCTCACCTACCTTTGCAGACAAAAATTCAGCCCACAACTCTCACATGATGATCGATGATGCATCTACCAACAAGCTCCTTGATATCCCTCATCAAAGATGTCCTTTACAGGTGAGGAGTGGATATCATGTTGTGTTGATGCCTCACTCTTAAGGAATCAGAATGCATCTTAAATTAATACCATAGTGTTTCATTTGGTGTTCATTTATCAAGAATGTCTACTTCCCATAAAATCATTCACGCCATTTATTTTTGGTCTACTCTCTTCCACGACTAAAACTATATCATAAAATGGTGTTCCATGTGCCAAATATTCACCCACAAGACAATATCTCCACCAAATGCACTACTCCTCGTCATTACAACCAAACCCTTATGCAAGTGGGGGATCAACTTTATGATATGAAACCCTCCATCTAGCAAGGGCCATAAGTACATCATTGACTATGTTAGCAAATGTGTCGAAGCAATGCCAATGTATAATAACATAGCAGACACAATCGAGTGTACTTTCTTCAACCATGTCATCATTGGCTTCGGTGTCCCCAAGCATTTGGTCTTTGACCACATAAAACATTTCAAGAACAAAATATTCCAAGAATTGTCTTTGTTTCTCAACTTCATGCATGAGTTTTCATCCCCTTACTATCCACAACCCAATAGTCATGTCAAGGTTGTCATCAAAATCCTCAAAATCATGATGTAGTGAACAATCAACAAACACAAATCCAACTAGCAACACATGATTTTCTTATCACTATGAGTCTATAGACATCCATCAAAACTTCCATGGGATTCACCCCTTTCTACCTTGTCCATGGGGTGGAAGAAATATTTTCCATCGAATGTGAAATTCCAACTCTCTAGATGGAATTCAAACTCCTTTTAATATTACACCGCTAAAGCAACAACTCCTAGACTTGGAGAGAACTGATGAAGATCATCGATATTCGTTACAAAACAATGAAGCTACCAAAAAACCACTCCAAAGACAATTATGACCGGCAAGTGTGCCCTTGTACCTTCAATGAGGGTGATCTAGTCCTTGTTTATGATGTTTCTAATAACACATTAGGGATAGGAAATTTCAAGACTCTCTAGTGAGGCCCTTTCATTTTCAAACATTGCTTAACATGGGGTGCATACATCCTTGATTTACCAAGGGTCGCCTCTTCAAAGACCCTTCCAATGGGTTATATTTGAAGAGTTTCTACCCCTGAGTGAGAACCCACTAAACAGTGATCCACATGTACATCTCATTCTATAATTAATTAGGATTTTTTTAGTTTTAGTTTGAGATACCTCAATTTTGTCACTCCTAATGAGTTTGTTTTCCTGGCATTTTAGATGAGCTTTGTCTAGGGCCAATGAGGAATAAGAAAGCAGAGTATGTAGTTTTAATCGGATTGCTTGCTAATGAAAATCAGCTTTAGATACGCCACCTCAACATCTACCTTGATTCCCATCTCCTTATATTGAATTTGGATAATATTTACCATGTTTTTTATCTGTGTCTTCTTAGGAAATGTTTACAATTTAAACTTCTTTCAAGGAATTTTTAAACCATCACATTTGTACATATTCGTAGGAGTTTAAATCAATTTGTAGATAACATCACAAATGAAATATTAGACTAGAATTTATCACATTATAAATAACATCTACTCATGAAAAATCACAAATAAAACAAAGCATGTACATTTATCATCACATTTGTAAACCATCATACCTGTGGAAATAAAAAAGAAAGAACCATAAAAATAAAAATCACACACACACACACACACACACACACACACACACATCCTAGAAAGTACATATACATCAAAGGCCAACCCTCATATAGGATACATCAACAAAAAATGTCTGTATCATACAAAAATTGGGCCATGCCCATACAGAAATACATAGGCCACTTGGATGGTGGGGTTGGTATCCCTCACAATCTGCCATTTAAGGGTGCTCCACCAACACCACCTATAGGGGATCCTCTCTGCCCTCTCATTGTAGCTCCAACCACTACATCCCATTGCAAAATTGGTCTCCACTCGATCGGTATCCTCGTGAAGGAATCAATGATGTCCTTGTCAATGTCCAACCATCTTTCCTCTAGAACACCCTACAACACTATGTCCAAACTCCACCTTAGATTGGAAACATGTGCCTAGATCCCTGCTATCAGTCGTCACTCAGCCTCCAATACTGGATCAACTCAAGGCCTCTATGTTGTAGATGCTCCTCTCCATGTTAGCACCACATTCTACATATAAAAGGTGGTGACCATCAGTATCAAGTGTAGATAAATACCCGAAGAAAATTAAAATAGGAAAATGATCAAAACTATGATAGCATAAAAATACAGATAGCATATACTCACCCATTGGCCTCCATTGCTCTCTCATAGGCAGGGCCATCGCAAGATCACCCTTGTAGTCCATCCCAAAATATGGGAACTCTAGGATGGTCTATGGTGTATCCTTACACCATTCAAAAAACTGGAAGATTAAGTAGTGACCTACCTCACCCATGCCCATGCGGGACATCATCTCACCCCACTACCACATCCATGGCTCACAAGTCCCTCTAAGTCAAACCAAAACCTGCAGGTGCAATCCCACCACTTTCTCATAAAAAAAACATATGATCGAGCCAAAATGAAACTCCCCCTTGCTACTGGTAAAGCAATGGATCAATTTCCCAAACAGTGCCTCCCATAATAAAGAGGCCCATGCATGACCTGCTTAACCACCAACATATGTCCATTTGTCCCTAAGGATCCATATATCCTCACCACTGTCACATAAACTACCCATGTAGCCAAGTCTCATATAGAAACAATTGTGATCGAACCTCCCTCTTTTCCCTCTGGTTCGATGCAGTATTGGGATACCAGCTAATCCACAGTCCCGATAAATGCCATATGGGGCCTTAGCTCACCTCTCATCCCCCTAATGGGGAGAACATTCAAGAAATAAATATTTTTACAAGAACTCAACTTCAATAGTTGGTCCCATCCCATAAATAGGTGCTCATCTAGTCACCACATCTAAATCAACTCCCATAAAAGCCCCTCATTGGAGTGCATGAGTGGACACTTGAAATTGTTTAACAAGCCATACATGGCCAGCCCATGTCTAACTACTTAGTCATCCTTCACCTCTCATTGCAAATCCTCATAATCATGCTCTCGCTAGTGAATCAACATCACTAACTAGTAATCACAAAGCTTGCAAACACAAAAATCAATTTTTTGCAAGTATTGCAACTTTTAGTCAAAATTTTGCACCAACCATGTGATTATTTCATGAATATTCACATAAGGTATTTGCACGATTGTTTGCAAAACATTCATGAGTTTTTCACAACTGTTGATACACATAGTCATGTGAAACCCTCGCATGGATATCATCACATCTTCTGTGGAGATCACATGATTTTCCATCGAACAATTATGAGATAACTCCACATGTCTATTTCTCTTACAATCATGGCAGTTGCATGTCTATCCAAAAAATTTTCATGCAATATGATTGTGCAGTAGAAGTGTATGGATGTTGTAAAAACCATGCAACATGTCCCAAACATTGACATGTAACCACTCTTGCACATAAAATTGGAAGTTTACTACATGGTAATCATGGCTTCTGTGTTAAGTAAACAAAGACAAGATTCAGGGCTCTAGGGTTTTCTACAGCTAGTCATGCATGTCATGGCTTTTGGTTCAGGGGGAGGATCCCCCCCACAACCACCTCTGCCTCTGGACCTCATCACATTCCAGACCCTCTTGTTCTCCTACTTGAAAGAAGCAAAAGGGAAAGCCCATTCACGCTTTGTTAAGAAGTTAGATGAGATCCTTAAGGTTTCTCTCCATTCCCCCTCCTCCAAGATGTTCACCCTGAAACTGGCTAAAAATGGTTTGATCGAAAATTTTATAGGGATCTAGCCCTCCCCAAGAGCAATGGCGCAATCTCTAGATCAAAACTGGAAAAAAATGATAAAGGGGCAATTGTCAACAATGTTTTGTGGTAAGGGATTCTATGCCTTCCTCTTTGAAAATAAAGAAGACAGAGATATGATATTTTGAAATGGCCCGTACTTCATGAAAACTAGAGGAATGTACCTAAATAAATGGACCCCATACTTTAGTCCCGAACCACATGACGGATTACAATCTTGTGCTCGTCTCTGTGTAGAAGTAGATCTGGAAAAAGGAGTAATAGAGGAAATCCATCTTACCCTAGATAGGTGGTCATATATCCAAACAGTTGATTATGAACAACTTCCATTTAAATGCAAAGCCTGCCATGAGTATCGTCATTTCACCAAAAACTTCCCCAAGGTGATAACAGAGCAACTTGAGGACAAAGCGCAAGAACAATGGAAACCATCCAAAAGGAAGAAGGTGACAAATAAAACAAGGGCCCAACCGCAATAAATAAGGGAAAACATCGGACCATCCTCTCCGCTTAAGAAAAAGTTGTCGTTGATGGAAAATAATGATGCAGAAAGTGGTAAAAATAGGTATGACCCACTTGAAAACTTGGAAGCAGAAATAGCTAACTTGAAAGAAGACATAGAAGAGATACAGAGTCAAAAAGATCCAGATCCAGATCCCCTAATGCTCCAAAATGAGCCAGTTGCCCCACCTCTCATGGTCCCCTCCCAAGGCCCGAAGGATGAAATCCAGGAGAAATCGGGGGATGAGTTGGACTTGGAAATCCCCAAAAGCACCAAATCTTCGAAAGAAGGAACGAAAACAAACAAAAACAAAAGGGAAAAAACAACAAATCAAGACAAAGAGTTGGGAACCCAACCAATAGTGGAAGAAGTTCTCAAAAAATAAGGGAAAAGTGGGAAATCTTCCACAGCAAAAGGACAGTCTCATCCCATGAAAGGGGGGGCAACCAAACATGCTAGTAAATAATGAAGTCTCATGTAATTGTAGGGGATTAGTACAAAGGGAAAAAAAATAATCAATGGGAAATATAATTAAAACAGAAAGGCCCCATATCCTCCTAATCTAGGAGACCAAAATGTAGGGTATAGAGGCCCTGCGATAAATGAAGCAAATCTGGAAATAAAGTGATGGAACAACCATAAATGAAAGAGGAGCGACAGGAAGGATTTTCAAAGTCTGGAACACTAAAATATTCAAAGAAGAACAAAATCTAGAATCAACTCACTGGATATTGTTCCTTCTAAAGCACCTGCAATCGGGTATCATCTATCATATTTGTAATTTTTATATGCCTAATAACTACTGGGAAAGTTGGATTACACAATAATTGCATCATAGTTGGAGACTTTAATACAACTCTTCACCAAGAGGGAAAAAAAGGAGCCTCTATAGTAAGGGATTCATTCAAGGAATGCATGGAGGACCTGATTTTAGAGTTGGACATGTTCGATGTCCAGCCAAACAAAGGGAAATACACCTAGAGAAAAAAACTCTCTGGAGTGGGACACATAGCAGCCAGACTAGACCGTTTTCTCATTCAAATCTCTCTCCTCCTAATCCCAAGTAATATCTCTACCCAAATAATACCCCAGGGAATCTGATACCACTTTCCAATAGCTCTCTCCTTTGACAAAGTAGAAAACCTTGGCCCCATTCCCTTTAAATTCAACCCCCTTTGGATGGATTCGTCGGACTTCCTCCCCCTAATTTCCTATGTATGATCAAACTGGGTGGACGGGACCTTGGGCTTCTGGGAACAAAATCTCAAAAGGACTAACCAAGCAATCAAGGAGTGGATAAAGGCCTCCCCCCACAAACCAAGAGAATAACTAGAAATGTGCAAAAATAATCTAGAAGATATACAAGAAGAAATAGATTCAAACACCATCAACAACAAACATTTAACACAGGAGAAAGAACATTTTCAAAATTATATGAGAGCGCTTCACAAAGAAGAAAAAGAATGGAGACTAAACTCTTGAGCCTTGTGGCTCCAATCAGGGGATAAAAATACATCCTTATTTCATAAGCAAGCCAAAGCTAGACAACATAGAAACAATGTGGAGGAAATAAAGACAAACTCGGGAAATCAAATTAACTCTTTTAAGGAAATAAAAAAAACAGCCTCTTCTCACTTCGGAGATCTTTACACCAAGGAAGGTGAAGATAAAAAAGAGCAGAGCCATTAATTTCTTGAACACATCCCACGAATGATAAAGGAAGAAGACAACATAGAGTTAAACAAGGTGGTTACAGGGGAAGAAGTCAAATCAGTTCTAAATCAGTTAGATCCAGACAAAGCCCCTGGACCTAATGTTTTGTTAGAAAAATAGGATCGTGGAGCAATAAAATAAAAAAAATGCAGAAATAAAACACAGAAGATACACAATACAATAGAGACACAGATATACATGGTTCACTCAGTGTGGGCTATGTCCACCAGAGAAATTGTCAGGTCCTTCCTTTATTATTATCTAGCAAATGAAGGTATACAACCTATAGCAAACATGATGTAACTTCATCTTCTTTCTCTCACAATATCCTATCTCAGAATACAATATTCACCATGATACATAGCCGCAATAAATTTCCCTCATAAAAGAGGGTTTCCTTCTAAGGAAAAAAACCCTAACATAACTTCTATCGTCATATCTGTGACATTATAATCAATGGTCCATATTTACAATGAAATTACAATATACATTTACAAGGCAATTTTTCCTTCAGGGTCTTCACCCCCAAACCCCCACAGAGGGGGTAACCCCCCTCTACAGTTCCCCACGTGGAGGAGTGTACATTATTCTAGGGTGTAAAGTCTTCATGGGGTATAAGCATGACTAAAAACAAAGACCTCTGAATCAGGAAGATAATCAAGCTCCACAACCAAAAATCTCCCACTTGGAGACTGATCTCAAAAACTCCACCATTTTTGTATATGTTGGAATATGATCCTTCTTGGACCTCACAAATTTCTCATCTTCATATTCATATTCATTCTTGAAGACCAACTGAAACTAAGCAAGAACTTAGTTTCTCCCTGGTTACTCCCTTTGTTAACATGTCTACAGGATTCTAGCTAGTGTGTATCTTTTCCAACTTCAAATGGCCATCTTCCAAGATGGATTGTATGAAATGGTACATGAGTTGTATATGCTTAGTCTTCGAATGGAAGGTTTAATTCTTTGCAAGATGAATGGCACTCTCACTCTCACTCTCACAGTACAACCTTATATTCTCCTGCTTCTTTCCCAATTCCTCCATAAACCTTTGTAACCAAATCATCTCTTTACTAGCCTTTGTAGCATCAATATACTCTGCCTTTAATAACAAAGAAAAATGGATGGTTATAAAAATCGACATGGAAAATTCATTTCACTGTGTAAAGCACAGGTTCCTTTATGCAGTTTTAAAGAAATTTGGGTTCAATCACACCTTCATTTCTTAGATTGGAGCATGTATTTCAACCCCCTGGATAGCCCCTCTAATAAATGGGTGACCAACTCCTTTCTTCCAAGCCACAAGAGGATTAAGAAAGGGATGTTCACTCTCCCCAATGTTGTCTATCATCATGGAAGAATCTCTAAACAGAAAAATTGAGCATGAAAGAGATACTGGGAATATCCCTGTACTGAAAATAGCAAGGGGAGTAATAAGAATAAATAACTCCTAGTTTGTCGATGACACCCTATTGTTAGGAGGATCCTCTCAAATTATGGCTAGTCGCTTCAAATTGGTTCTAGATCAATATGGAGAAGTTTTGGGAGGAGTTATAAACAAGCACAAAAGCCACATATACGCTTGGCACACAAAAGCAAGTATAATGGTAAGAATTGCAAACATTTTGCAGTTCTCCTTTTCTGTAGATTAGAAATACTTCAAGTATCTTGGCACTCCTATTAGCCTAAAAGCTCTGCCTGGGGAAGCTTGGTAAGTGATCCTTCAAAAACTCAAAGAACAATTTGAAATATGGAGAGCAACCTAGTTGAACCCAACTGGAAGTGTGGTTCTTATAAAATCATTCTTATCCTTGTTTCCAATTTTGCAATTATCATCCATCCATGCTTCAATGGGAATAAAAAAGGCAATGTCCAAACTAATCTGAAAATTCATTTGGCAAGAGGGAAAAGAAAATGGGAAAAAACTCCATATGGTCAATTGGTCCACAGTTTGTGCCCCAAAAGAAAATGGAGGACTAGGGATTCGTGATCCGAAAAAGGTCAACATATCCCTAGGAGAAAAACTATTATGGATCTTAACCACAGGGGGCAATGAATGGTGGAAAAAGGTAATTTTCTACAAATACCTCTCAAAAAACTAAAAAAGATGTCTAGAAATAGCCACAATAAAACACACGGGATCCCCTATCTAGAAACTCCTAAGAGCCTCTCTTCCACTCATAAAGAAACATCTCTATTGGTGTCCATGGAATGGTAAAGAAATCAAAATCTGGGACGACCACTTTTTAGACATGGGAAAACTGTCTAGTATTCCCTCTTTGGACCCCCTCAAAATCTAGCTAAATTCCAAAGGAAAAACCACCCTCTATGGCATCTCAGAGTGGAACAACAACGACACCTAGAAAGGGTGGAACATGGGAGAGTTTCCCTCAAATATGCTCATTGCCTCATGACACTTCCTTATGAATATAAATGGCCTTGCCCCAGTACACCTTAATCAGAAGGACAGAAGGGATTGGGGCGAAATAGGATATTCTGTGAGGAATGGATGTAAATCTCTCCTCTCCGATAATGACCTCCCAAAAAAATTAGCAATCTGGAAAGAGATATGGAATGCAGATGGTCTTCCTAAGATCAATATCTTTGGATGGAAATTAGCTCACAACAAACTCTTAACATGTGAGAACCTTCTCAAAATATGTTTTATGGGACCCTTTAGATGTGCCCAATCCAACCAAGATTTTGAAAACATTGAACATATTTTTCTCAATTGCAACTTATCCAAGAAAGTTATGCACATTGTATACTTAGAACTAACAAATCAAATCTCGTGGCCAACAAGCTATCAAAGCCTGATTGAAAAATGGAGAAAATCCTACAAAGGCTCTTTCAAAAAAAATACAACCTTCCACCGCACCTGGAACACCTCAATAAAAAAAATTGTTAGCAAATTTGGCTGGCAAGAAACAAAATTATCTTCAAGGAGAAGTCAATTTCCCCCTCCATGGTCGCAACCCATGCGATCGGACAAATGGGAGAGTTACTCTCCTCTCTAAATTTCAAAGGTAAGGCAGAAAACCATTTGGAAAAAGAAGAAAAAAAATGGATGGGGAAAATAAATCTTCCCTCCATTCATTCCCCAAATTCACCACAAAAATCATGTTGGCAGTTTCATTTTTCACACCAAGACTTCAAAATATGGCTATCATCTCAAAACAATCATGTCCTTTGTTTTGATGGTGCTTCAAAAGGCGACCCAGGAGAAGCAGGTGTGGGAGGGGTGTTGTATATCCCTAGAGGAAAAATTTTGTTAGATTTCTCCTGGAATCTGGGTATAACCACCAACAACATGGTAGAGGCCTACGTGATGTATTGAGTGCTCTTAGCTCAGGAATGAAAGCTCAGCAATATCATAATATTAGGGGATTCAAAAAATGCAATTCGGCATTTCATCAAAGGGACCACTCCAAAGAACTCCAAGCTGCAAAGAATTATAGAGAGAACCAAAGAAACTATGTCCTCAATTCAAACATCCTTCTTCCATGTCCCCCGCGCAAACAACGAAGAATCTGGCGTAAACAACAATCAAGCAATTGGAAATAACCTTGGTCATATGTACATGCAAGGGAAGGTCATATTCCTAGCCCCTCCCTAATTTCCAAGCCCCTAGTCTCCTCAACTCCACCTAGTGATAGACTCTCCACGACTCTACAAATGGAGGACTATTGCAGTAAGAAAATCGTCATAAAATGGGGAGGTGAAGTACCCCTGTACCTTCTGTCTCATGGAAATTTTTAAGAAGCAAGACAAACTCGATCGCATGGAAATTTTCATCCACCATGCGATCCTCCTTAATGGTACTCTTCCATATCATGCCCTCCAATTCTGCATAGAAACTTGTTGCAGCATCAAATCCACCATTACCCCACTTGAAATGAGGACAAGTCAAAATAATTTCATCGTGATCTCCAGCCAAGAGAAGTAGGAAGTACAATCCACCTCAAATCATGAAAGATAGTTAATACATGATCTCCCTCGAAGCTAGTGGAATTCATGCACCAAGGTTTCTCCTCATTGCGATAGATTTGGAGGTAAACTTATCCACCACCTCCGCCAGTCCCTCGGAAATTTCATAGACTTGAACTCAATTAAGAAAGAGAAAGAACGAAGACTCATGTGGTACAAGAAGAATCTCGGTAGACCAAGCCCCTCAAGTTCTAGCAACTGGATTAGAGAGGGAGGGACAACTCTAAGCCACGTAGAAAGAATCAGCGATAGAGGAAGCCTCAAGGGCAATTGGTTTGGAGGTAATCTTCAAGAAATCTTGATTATCAGTTTGTTAGAAAGCATGGCTCAATAACAAGCTCGAGAGAAAAAGGAGGAAGAGATGGTGGTTGATAATTTCACCACCACCCAGCAATTATCTCTCTATCTCAACTCCCACAGCTCCACTCTCTCTTTCATGCTGGAAACCTTAGCTCAACACTGCACGTTAATCAGTCAACTGCAGGATGAATTTGAATTCCTTCGTCGACAAGGGGAGACCATACAAACAAATTTGGACACTAGATCACCAAATTCATTAGTCCAAAGTCAGAATGAGGAAACCGACAATAGACCAGAACCCACACTTCCAGACTTGAACGTGGTGCTAGAACCTCCTCTAGAAGAGGATCAAGTTTAAACAAGACCAGTAAGAAATCCCTTTGTTTTTTAAAATGGCTTAATTATATCTCTCCTAGATCGTATCAGGACAGGGATGCATAATCTATCTTCAGTACTATTTTGAAATGTAACTAGACTTAGTTTTGTAAGTTTTGTGGGAAATCATGTTGTTGGTATCTCTATTACCAGCCCCCTACTTTGTATTATGCAACCTCGGTCGTGCCTTTTTATTAATACAAACTTTTCAGTTTCTGTTAAAAAACAAAAATCATGGCTTATGTGTTCAACTAGCCACACAACCCTAATTGTGTGGGTTTGTTTTTCCTTTCTTACACTGGGCACGATAGTCTAGAAAACAATTGCAAATAGTGTTGTGCAACTGTTCGCTCAAAATCCACGCATCATGTTGGAAACCCTAATGGGATTCCATATGAGTCGAACAAGCCCTAAATTGAAAAACTAAATGGATAGAAATGGAGTAGGGGTTGTGACCTCTTACCTGGAGGTCACAGAGTCAAAATTTGTCTATCACCTTGCGTGCAGCAAGATCTGGAAGCTTGAGGACTCAAAATATTTTTTCAAATTAGGAAGGTACAAATGGTATTGACCTATGGGCCCCGCCCTATTTATAAGTCCCCTTCACAAACTTTTATAGACCCGTTCATGATCTTAAAAGCTCCATTTTCTACATCATTTACACCATTGGAATACTAGTGTTGCCCCCTTTTATGAAAATTTCTTCATTCATTACCATTAAAACCTTCACCTATGGACCATTTACCCTCTCCCTCCCAAATTTCTCCAACTAGGTACATGAGCTCACTAACTCCATTTTTCACATTGTTTACACCATTTGATTTATTATCATGAGCACTTCCATGTCATTTGTTTAGTTTTATGTGGGCAAGTATTCACCGAGAATCCATATTTTCCCTGACCACACATATCAGGGCCCTTGACATTCCCCCTCAAGTATACTTATTCAAATTGTCATGTATATACCCCCTCTACATATGTTTCATTTAAGGTTTCCTCATACAAATTAGCAAGCAACTTCACCCAATTCCACGTGCATTCAATTACTACTAGTTGGTAGCACTCCACCTTCATGGGTTTCCTTGGTTTTAGAACCCCATTGCATATAAAATCCCATGTCATTGTATTCCCCCAAGGATCAAGAGTCTATATAGTTTACATCTCAAAGAACAAGCCTCATAATCCATTCTCATCATTTATGTTAACCCATACCCATAGACTCCCATGACTCATATTCTTTATGGTTGGCTATGATAAATGTCTCGCCGCATTCCATTGGTCTCTCATCTCACCCACAACCAAAAGACCATTTTCATTCCATCCATCATCTACCCCTCCATGGAGACCCACCCTATGGGCCTCGTGCCTATTCACTTTCACCACTTTAGCCACATAAGGTAGAGTTGCTTGGTTACATGCTCGAGGCACTCATCTCCTTTTTTGTAAGTATCTAAATTATTTTATTCATTACTAATTGAAAAGCACCAAAACACACCAAAAAAAACTTCAAAAAAACAAAAATGAGGAAAACATCAACACTCGCAGCATCTCGTCCAATGGTATCTCTTTCAAACCCAACAATAGTCCTTTTCACCCTTGGTTAAAACATTTTCACTGAGTTACCCATGCTTATAATGATTATAGTTGTCTACAACACCTATTGTATCCCAATAGCCATCATTGTGATTCTCATAGTTTCCTTCATTAGATATTGTTTGTCTCCACTTTACCTCAATCCCAGTCTAGCATACATTAATAATCTAGTTATTCCTCGACATTAGGTCATGTTGTGTCTGGTTAGTTATTATTGATACCCCTATCAGCCATCATTTATGCTCTGCCCAAGGGAAGTCTTGAGTCCCATCCTCATTTTCCAAAACTTATCTTTCATTGTGAAAATCCTCCTCCGTTACATTTTGTCACTTGGCTTATGCTTTTTTGATATCAAGGAACCCCCCATTCTTCGCTCTCACATATTCACTCTTGTTGAACCTCCCTGATTTTCAACATCAAATCATTATCATATTGGGCAGGTCATACATTACAATGGTTGCAGTTTCTAGTTCTAATTGAAGACCCTTGGGATTGTATGGCTATCAATTTCCTTGAGTGGGATATCCCTTCAGATATCTCTCTACATGTTCTAGGGCCTCTCATAATGAGTAGTCCTCTATTGTTACTAGTGCCCATGTGGGTGACACCTACTTCCACATAAAGGATTTCTCCAGTTGCAACACTATCCATAGTTATCACTGTATGAGTGGATCATAATATCTAGACATGCTCACAAAGAAAACATGTCTGCTATTGTAATGTATTTTGATAATTTCATGAGCATGGGAATTCCCACCTTATTTGTATAAGAGATCACCATTATAGGTATGTCTGGTTGTTTTTCATGTGGTGTTCATCACTTTTCCATGGGTAATCCTTTCTTCTTGGACAAATCTCTCCCTCTTTCACAGTATTTACAATTACAAGGATGTGAGATAGAAAATAATGATGTATTTCAGTTATATGGAAGCTCTTAACCTCACACATCATGGGGAAATTGTTATCACCTCAATTTCTCTCACAATAAACATTCAGATGATTGTTGAGAAACATCATCTATTGGAAAGTATATAACATAATAAGGCTACCTTGGGGCTACTTTACAAAAACTCAAAGAGAAAGAGAAAAAACTTTAGAAAGTGGGTTTTCATGTACATATGCAGTCTATTTGCACTAACACTCACGCAACTTATGTGACATTTCCTTCAAAATCCACACAACTATGTCTACATGATTAAGTGTAACCCCTTTGGCAAATTTAAGGATCCATCCCTGATTTAGTTGGATCTAGGTTGATGTAGAGGAGAAATTCATGCCACCTTGTCCCATTTACAAAGAGTACTTTGTCCTCCCAAAATCCATTTCAAGCATTGGGAACTCTATTTTGAATGAAGAGCTTTTACGTTGAAACAAGTTCTTCAAGAAGTTTAAAATTTCTCTATAAATGAAATCCATGAGACAACATTTGAAGAAGAGAAGAATTGCAAGGTTATGTAATGGGAATAAGATTGGATATCATCTATCTTTCTCTCTCATCTCTATTTTTCATCACCCTCATGCTTGTTTATGTTATTTCCTCAGAGAACAAATACTTCTTCATTCACCATTGTTACACAGGGATTTCAAGAAGAAAAAATACCCATCCCAAGGAGAGTGTCGAAGCCCATTTTCATCCAACCATTCTCCCTGGGTGTTGTTACTCATGTTTATGCTTTTTCATTGGACTAATATATGAGTATTGTTGTTTCCCTCCAAGTTTTTATGTTTGAATGGCATTCTTGTAGTTTAATTTGTAATTTCATTATACGCACGCTTTGTATCTTTCTTTTTCTATAGTAATACTCTTGTGTGTGTCCTGCAACTAACAATTATCTTATTTTTAGCTTACTGCCTAGCTTAACGAAGGGGATTTTTTTCACTCGTGCGAGAAAATTCCCAACACATCGAGGCTTTTAACAATGGTGATGCATAAAACAACCATGAAATAAAACCTAAGCTACAATAATGGTCATTCATCCAACTAAAAATTGAAACAAATTTCACATAGAGAATAAAAACTTATAGAGAAAATAAATATTATGAAAGGTCAAACCTACCTATTTCTCAAGGACAACTGAGGGAGAAAACCAAGCCAAAATAACCAGGTACAAGCTTGAATCTCTCATATTTCAACTCCAAACAAACCAAATGCACTCTAAGGCCAAGTGCCTTCAATCGATTAAATGGCCATGAAAATATTCTTATCAAGAAAGATCTACAATAAATATGCAAGGTAAGAGATATTTGGCTCTAAGATTCAATCAAGGATAAGAGAAATTTGGCTCCAAGATTTAAAAATGGTTACAAATTATTATCCTGCCCAATATTCCTTGTCATTCCTTACATGTGATCATACAAAACCATTCCACCATAGAAATCATGCAAACCATTATTTATCATTCCTTACATGTAAGCATATAGATTACCCTAGCTAGAATAAATAAATAATTAAACCCTCATTGGAATAAACATATTGCAAATAATTAATACCTGGATGGAATAAACAAACAAACTACCAAATCAAACAAGCAAATGGTCAATAGATTACTAGCATGCAACCTTATAAAAATTACCCATAACAAACAACAATAATCAAAAAAGTGCCTTACAAATTTCCATGAACAATTTAATGTGTTGATAAACACATAGGATCATAGGATAGTAGGAATGACATCCTATCACAAATGCATTTTTCTCCTCATCAAGGACTCTCTTTATAGCTCCACAATCAAATCCTCCAATGTTTCATTTCCACAACATCCACAAAACATGTTACAACTACCAATAGAGACAAACAATAGCAAGTTAGAGTGCCAAATGCATGAAAAATTCATTTTACCTATGAAAAATGCATGAAGGTTGAAACCCATATCATGGTCAAGAAAATTGCCCAGCCAAACCAACATAGGAAAGCATAGGGATGAAATGAAATGTTTTCACCAAACGCAGTCGTCTCTCCACCAGAAACCTATGGTAGAAATTGGTATAGCACTACGAAGACACTAGCATGGTGAATGACAACAGATCAAACTACTAACTAGGCAAGAGAACACAACGGCATGGATAGGGTCACACCATTAACCAGTCAGGAGAATGAAATGATAGGGGTAGGGTCAAACCAATTTAGGGTGGATTGAATGTTCCACCATTAGGTGCAAGAAAAAATACATGGGAGGGAGAGAAGCCTCAATAAGAGAGCGAAACAAGTGAAAAAACTAAGGAAAATCAATTAACATTTAAAAATCAACCGCCACAAAATGCCTTCAACCCACGTGCATTGTGCCATATTCCATTTGGGATCTCCTATTAACAATTTGAGGGTGAAATTTAGCATGGACCACTACTGGTGTCCCTCCCCTACTTCGAAAAAATCACTATTGGTTGACTAAAATGAGTGAGATGTATGGTATTGGAGGTGATGAGGTAAAATATATTAGAAGATGGTAAGAAAATGTGTCAAAGAATCTGAAATGCACCTACCATTAGGTCTAGAGAGATTGATGGTAGGTTGGCTTATATAGTATCAGTGTTGTCAGAGATGCAAACAAAAGGACCATCCTCTGGTGGATTATGATGGAGAAGGGACATGTGTAAGGGTATAAGTCAATCAAATTGAACAGGATCCCCAATTACAATTCACCACACATGAAAAACCTAAAGCTAAAGAAAGGAGATTTTTGAATGCTTTCCTCGACTCTGAACAACAAATTTGTGAGCATCATTGTCTTATCATTGCATTGTAATTCACATTCACAATAGTAACCTTTGTTGGTATGACAACAGTGTAAGAATGAGGATGTAATGGTAAATATTTGAAAGTATAAATAAGAAATTTTTATAATTGAAAGAGAAAGTCTGTATTTACTATATCCGGAGGACTAGTCCATATTTTGTCTTCTTTCATTTAGAAAAAAAAATATGTTGTTGCAACATAAGTTATTAAAAAAGTTGTTTGGTTATTAAGATTATGCAATGGTATTGGTATCAAATAGAGTAGTTTGGAAATAGAATGTGATAGTCAAAGTTCCATTGTACTGATCAAGAAGCCCACTTACAATTCCAAGAGTAAGTATATTGATGTAAAGTACCACTTTGTCAAGAAAATGGAAGAAGTGGGTGTGGTGGAATTGACAAAAAGCATGTCAAAGTAAAATGCAAAAAATGCATTAACAAAGGTAGTGAATGGACATAAGTTTGTCTTTTCTAGAGACATTATTGACAATCACAGTTGTTCAAAGTGATTACCAAGTGGGAATGTTGAAAAAGCATGACAATCACTTTTCTACAATGTAAAAGTAGTAAATTTTAATTGTAGAATGAAATGTACATGGAATAGATCCATTCCTTGCTTTTAGAAGTAGAAATCAATTGTCTAAAATATATATTCTCTATAAAAGAAAAAAAAATATTGAATAAAACCAGTAATGTTTTCATATTCTACCATTATCATTTATTTTCTATTAAAATTTTCATTTCTTTGTTTTTAGAATAATTATGGTGATTAAATTCTTCAACTAAAAATGAGTTAAAAAAAGGTTAAAAATTATCACTAACATCATAATTGTAGTATACTAAATATAGATTATTATTAATGTTAATAGCAATTAATAATTATTACAATTGTCCCTGAGGTGTAGGATAGTCGGTGACGGAGTCTGTTGTTAAGCCACTCTGTGATGTTAAGTCACAGAAACCTGTGGGGACAAAAAATCCAGCCATGTTAAGGGTTGGTGTGGCTCAGACCGGGTGCGATCCCCAGATGATTGAATCGTAGTTTCTTAGCCACGCGTTAATCCCACGAACAAATTAACAAACAAACAAAAAATATTATTATTATAATTATAATTAAAAATGAGTTAATTAATCTATTATTATTATAGACATTAAAATTATTTTAATTAATTATATTATATGTATAATATATCATTATATTATATGATTTCTAGCTTTAATAATATAAATGTTTAATAATCTCTACTAGTTTAGTTAATGCTTTAGCTTTGTTTTCAATATGTTAACAAAGAGAAGAAATTGTTCCAAACAATTATTTACCAAATGCATGAAATGGAAAATTTGAACATGTACGTTGGATTACAGACCAGAAATATATCGGATATAATTTCTTCAAAGTGTCATCAGTCATAAGGATATAACAATATTTTTTTCCATCGAAAAAATGTATATAAAAGGATTAAAATATAATATATTTAATATTTTGATTATCTACATATTAATAATTTGTAGATAATGGAATATTGATATAAACAGTGTAAAAGTAAACAAATCAATAAGATTTACTCAATACTTACTTCCAAGGTGATGTCTTCATAGTTTATTATACAAGGTATTTTTGTTTCTTATAGTTTAAACTTTATATATTTTTTTCTCTTTTTAGATATATTTTTAATTAATTTTATTTAAAATTTAGTTAGAAATTGTAGGTTATAGTGTGTACATAGTTTTTAAACATCTATTTATGCATAAAAAAAAATTAATTAAAATAAAAAATTATGATTTTATCAAAAATTATATAACCAAATTTCAATGATTATAAATAAAAACCAAAAAATAAATTTTTGTTTTAGTATTTTGTACATTCATAATCTTAACTAATATAATTCACCTCACAAATCATCTTATAAAACTACAACTATTATATTATAATATTGATTTTGGTTATTTATCACTTTCTATAAAACAAATGTACACTTTTTAGTATAGTGTTGAGCTAGAACTTGTGGGTGATTTGCCTCTAGAATGGGATTACTTTTGTAGGGTTTTAATTGGAACAAGGGTTCAGATTTAGACTAAGGAAGTTGAATTAACTTGGATTGGCGGAGATAATTCAGGTTTTCTAAAAGTAAAAAATGTTTATAATGCTCTAGCAAAAACATTTTGGCAGCATCTGATTGAAGGTTGGAGGAGGAATATGTGGACTTGGGAAATTGCCTTAAAAATTAGACTGTTCACTTGGCTAGCTGTGGAAAATAAAATCTTAACCTAGGATAATCTACAAAAAAAAGGATGGGAAGGACCAAATCTTTGTCATTTATGTTCAAGGGACTCGGAGACAGTCTTGCATCTGCTGGTTAATTGTAACTTTACACAACAAGTTTGGCAGAAGATCAAAAGTGGACTTAATATAAAAATTGCTTGGGAAGGTATAATTTATTTACTTGTTTTGATAGTTGGCTTAAAAAGGAGCGGAATTTTAGCACTCTTCCCTCCTTGGTTTGTTGGTTTATCTGGTTGGAAAGAGCTAAGAACAATTTTGAAAATGGTAACCCATCTATCCATTTGGATGTTTTTAAATCTCT
>JZKD02S2180885.1:76457-90967 GCA_000966675.3 Picea glauca
AAATGAGTTATTAATTAATTAAAGGATATAATTGTGATTAATTAACTAAATATTTAACTACAAATTACATTTAATGACATGAAAAATAAATTTAAGAGATCAATGGTATATGATATAAAATGGTTGTGTATGCAACAAGGGATAACCTATGAATCCCAAGAAGATAAAACATTAAAGGAAGGATAAGGGACAGGCACGGTGGTGGTTGAGGAAGTAACTGCATGAGTTGGTGAAGGAGGAATAAGGGAGGAAGGGAGGTGGACGTGAGAGAAAAGGAGGGAGGATGGACTCGGAGGACTGGAGGATTTGTTGTGAGCAGAGAGTTTCTGACTGTGGCTTTGATCAGTTGAGGCACCGAGTTGCTGGAGGTTTTGGGCATGGGGGGCAGGATATCCATAGATATCCTGGAGCTAGGTAGTTTTCCTAGTTGGCAGGGAGGACAGTAGGTTTGGGCAGTTATTCTTTGTTTGTGGCAGGGTTGGTCTGTGTTTCAGGTAGCAGGAAGGCAACAGCAAGGTAGCAAGGCAACAGAAATTAGCATCAGAACCAGGTAATATGTTAAACTATGTGTTTATTTCATTCTTCTATGAAAACATTATTCATTGATAAATTTAAGTTACTGAAGTTGCTATCATGAAAATTGTTGTTATGTTATGAAGTTATTATCTCAGTTCATGAAATAAATTGCTTATGAAAGTAAATGATGTTTAGAAATATTTGGTTGCTACACCATCGGCGATTGGCCAAATCCACTCATCGACACTTTGGCAGGTTTATCTCATCAGTGATCGGCCCAATGCTTTTCCATCGATGATCAATTTAATATCTTCATCGACACTTGGAAGTTTTGACGATCAGTGATCACGCTAATTCATGCCATTGACACTTTTATATAGGTGTTCATTGGAGAATTGGGTCGATTCCTCATCAACCCTTCCTAAACCATGTCATTGAGAGTCTCACTCGATGTGCCCATTGGCATTTTTAAAGAAGAATCTACGTTGGTGTTGACGAGCGTTTATGACACACCATCAATGATAAGGGAAGATCTGGACTGAGGTTGTCTATTTAACCCAAGTCGTTTGGGATAATCCACCCTGATGGGTTTTATGGCTCCGTTAGCCAACTAAGATTCTAAAATAATTAAAAGATGTAAACTAACTAGATGTGCAATCCTATCAAATAATACATTAATACAATTTCTTAACTAATAGTAGTATTATATACAATAGATATGTGCAATTACAAGGTTTAAATAAAGCCTCGTGAAAATGGTTGTTTTCTACTAGTGGATCAAAACAAGGTGAAAAATAAAGCAAACTATTTTTGTACTATAAATGACAAAATAATAAACAATGAGTGAATAACATTATAAATGATATAACGATAATGAAAAAAGCATTTAACGTTTAAATGATGTAATCATTATTCATTCGCAAATCAAAAAATCAAATAAAATATAAACTAACTAACATGATGTTGATCAGCAGTACGAAGCTAGATTCATCTTTCTGTGTTTGTATAAGCTCCAATTAACCTATGTCAAGTAAAAATATATGAAAAAATCAAGAACGATACTTCCTGAAACAACTCAAGAAAGTCTTTTATATTTCGGAACAACTCTATGATAACAGAAAGACAAATAAATTTTATCTCATGTGACTTTAAAATGTCCAATAGCTGAAAGTGAAATAAATTCCAACTCTCAGCAAATGGTGTTACCAACTACCCAACATTAGATGTAAACTCAAAATGCATAGATAGATGATCAGTCACAGATATTAAAAGAACCAAAATATAATGAACCACGTAAAGAAAAACATAACATGAAAAGTTATATGCAGAACAGTCTAAAGCTAGTTCAATACAAATAAAATTTCATGTCCATAAATTGTATGAGAAACAACAATAACATTGCACAATCTACAAAAGGATGGAAGAGTAAATTGTAGATCCCATATAGTTTCAGAAAAATAATTCTATCATATGGTCCAAGAGGAAATGCGCAAACCAGTAACTGACCAGTATTTAAAGAGAACTTTTGGTTGTCCTGTATAACATTGCTGCAAAAACCTGTATGTTAAGAGAAATCAATAGCAGAAGGTTGTATAATTCTAATATTTTGACAACGTCAGGATAAAAATCACTTTCACTAACAATTTAAATCTTATTTAAAATGTAGAAAGAACAACTTTCAAATAATGATCCTTAGTGAAGATATAATAGTTTAATCGACAATAAGAAAAATCTCAATTGAACAATTATATCTTTACAAATATGAATTACATGAATAAACTCAATATAATACAAGATTTGTATCAAAATAATGCAATCACAAAGATCAAGATAATTGGGATAATAGACTCTTAAATATTGAAAAAAATAATACATAAATGATGGCAATTAACCATGTATTGATAAAACAAACTAAATCTAATTTAAATCAATGCATAATCAATTACTCAAAGAATATGAAGATATTATAATGAAAATAAAACCATTTTACTCACAGGACAAAAGCCATTAAGCAATTTGAAATTTCATATTCTTCTTCAAAAATACTCATCCATTCTCTCAAAATTCCAACCATTCGTTACTCCCTTTGAAAAGAAAAAAGTTTACAAAAGAAATAATATACAAAAAAGAAAGGATAAAAATCCTCCTCTCAATTTCTTGGATCCTCTGGGCTCTGAACTTTCTCATATATTTATGCAATGAATCAACAGTCTGGGCGTCACTAATAATTTTCGCCACCTGAAATTTGTCTCGTAAAGAGACAAAATATCTCTCAAATTGTGTGTTTGTTTGGGAAACTCTCACGTGTAAGCTAAATGGGTCCATTCTACAGATGGGTTTTCAACCGTTTCTTCAGATTCCTTACGGTTTGGCTGAAATCAGTTTGGTAAAATCGTCTGTCTATTCTTGAACGCATTTCCAAATCTTATTTGTTGTTGCTCATAAATTGTTTGCAGCAATCCAATATTATTTTTGGATCAATTATCTTGAACGTATTTAGATAATAAAATCAAGCCATGATCAGATCCATACCAAATAACTTATTATAGAAACCTGTGAAACAAAAAGAAACCAAATTAATAACCTAAAAATTGTGAGTAAAACAAAATCTAGAACAATAAAATTAAAATGAATTTAAACTAGCTATAAGTTCTAAACAAATATTGTTTAGATTTTCCTTTCAAATATGATCTTAAAATTCTAGAAGCTTCAAGTTGATGGAGAGGAGAAAAATATTAATTTTGGGTTTTCACAAAATCAAACAAATGATAGATATTTTTTTTATTTTTATTTTTTTTTGGAAATGAGATACAAACTAACAAAAGAATTTAATTAATTAAACCTACCAAATGATTTTGTGAAAATTATTGCTAATGATCAAAAGACGAAAAAATAATCATAATTTAAACAAAAGTAAACATTTGATAAAAATTAATGTTTTCGTTTAAATTAATATTTCTATGTTCATCTCTCCCTCATTCAAATTTGATCAAACGTGAACACATGTCATAGAAAAGATGTGTCGCAATAAAATTTCTTCCTGTAAAATCATTGTTATTAATCCATGTCTTCAACCAAGCCATTCTCATAGCAAATAAATTCAATAAGGAAAAGGTAATAACAAACTCCCAAATTATGAAGCTCGTCCATCAACATCAAAACTTTGTAGAAAGAAAAATGAAATGACATTTGAATTTAATGAAATTCAAACCAAACAAAAGAAAATAATAGAAACTCAAGCTAACCTCGAAACAAAGCAAACCAATACCAATCCGATCAAGTCAAAGGGAAGAAAATGAAGAATCCAAGTAAAATTTCAAGGGACCCTAGATTTTGATTAAAAATAAAGAAGGGGGTTGTTGGGGCCCAACAAATGGTGACTCACTGGGCGAAGAAGTTATCTTTGACCTATTAAACTTTCATCGCATGGAAGAAGAATAAGACTTGGATATAATTTTAAGCTTCTTTGAAACAAATCCACTTTAATATTACACAAAATTAAGCTTAGCTCAGATTTATAGAAAAATATCAGAAAAGAAGAAAAGAATGTTTTTACAGAGGATTTTAACCTGAAGTTGTGTTTTAATCAAAGAGTCACGATGTTTATAAAAGGACTTCAATATCGTTCACAGAGCCACTGCTGCCAGCAGGCGTCCATAGCCTCGATAGGGATGTCATTTAACCCACTCAAATGCTTTAATCCCATCCAATAGTTGTATCCACATGATGTATACTTCCATAAAAGTTAATTTAAAAGCATATGCATGCTACCTCTCGACCCGACATTGCTTCGTTGCCAGCAGGCCTGTTGAGTACCCCGACGAAGTTGTCTTGGTAGCATGTGTGCATTTACCTGCTATCAGAGAGCTTGTTCAGTACCCCGACGGGTTTACACACACTTCCCACACTTAACTACTTCCAACCCTCTTATGCCACTTTTAAATAATAATACAATTATAGATTTATTGATGACAAAGAGAGTGGGGTGATACTAGAGATTAATTGCAATACAGGTGAACAATTGATCATTTTTTTTTATTTTCTTTCAAAATTGGAAGTTTTATCATGGTTTAGAGATTTTAGATTTCGGTTAAGAAATCATTTAGAGAATGGGGAAGAACTTAAAAGTGATCTTTTAAGAACAGGGACGGTGTAAAAATTCTAAGGATAATCGTAATTCCCAAATATCTCGACACATTTTTGGGGTAATACTCTGACAAAGACCGTTTAGGATTTCATAGTACTCAACTGACTTACAAATCAATTATCTGAGTTGAACCTTAACATCAGAAACTGTTTGAATTGTTTCAAATTGCTTTTAAAAACATAATTCTTAAAATGAATGCTTCCTTCGACAATGGCTCTTTGATCAGAAATATATTTATTCAAAAAGACAAACAAGAAGAAAGTTAAATCAAAGAAAGCAAAAAAAACAAACACACAACAAACCGAATCAGATTTTATTAATGGGATTCAAAATCAAAAGTATATCAAAACAAACAAAATTGAAATAGCAAAATCTCACTTTTAAAAATAATTTGACCAAAAACAAAACCAGGCCAACCTCTCATAGAGAAATACAATCAAAAGGAAGAACAACACAGTTCAGAGTTTTGCATCTAGGAAGGTTCTTTTCTTAAGATAGTGATGCATGATACATCATTTTGACCAAGCTTATTATTAAAAGTCATAGAAAAATCCTTAACCAGGATGAGTGCAATTATGTGCAATGGTAAGCTATGTTTGTTAGGATAAAACTAATATCAAAACCCTAATCTCTTTATAATATCTGAAATCATTGCATGGTGCTGCCAAGTTTTGAAAAAGAAACATTTAATCAAGACATTTGCGAAAAGGAAAAAAAAATGAATTGAAAGAAGACTTCCCTGACAACACTCAGACGATGGTTCTCTTTGCATAAACACGTGCCTTCATAACTTCATTAGTCAAAAGAAAAAAGTGAAAATGAAAGAAAAACCCAAAAGGACTTTATTCCTACACCTACTCTAACTTCTACATAGATCAAAACGCTATGTAAAATCATATTTCCAGTGCATCCACAAGAGCATCTTCAATCCTGCAAGGCATAGAAAGTCGAAAATCAAAGTAAAAGAATATAGTATTTGCAGATACAAAAGACATATGTCATGCTTACCTCCTATATATTCATTTAAAAACAAAGCAAGCACGACCTTACCATTCTTTTGAAACTTCCTGATGTATGAATCCTCCATCCATTCTGTAATATTGTCGTGATATGGGTCATAATGGCATGGAAGAATGTAAGTAAGTTTGGAAAACTTGTCAATATTATGGGGACCTGAAAAAAACATCAGTCAAGTCTGAAGTGCCCCATCCTCTTGACAATTCTCCAAGTGTTCATCAATTTCTTCACATGGAGGACCTAAAAAAAGCATGGCATGCTTACCTCATAGATATTTAGGTAGAAACAAAGCAAGAACAACTTTATCGTTATTATGAATATTTTTTACATATGAATCCTCAAGCCATTCTAAGATCCTATCATAAAAATTAGGATGCAAACTATGACTTCGACGAACTAGATCGGTCAATGGGGAACACATCATAAGAGGATTCATGACATCAATTAGATTATTGGTTTGAACACTTCCTTTTATGAGATGGATCGTTTCAAAACGCGGAGCATAGTCATTAAAATTTGAACTAACCAAAGAATGAATATGCAATGTAGAATATTTGATCTCCATGAGAATGAGTGCATTGTCTTTTTCAAAAATAAATCATGTAAAATAATATTGCAACATGTATTTTTTCCATGCGAGTGATGAAAGTGAAAGAGCGTCAAATCCAACTTCATAAATGTTATGTTCGAAATAAATTTCACCAAATCTCGGCATATCGAAAAGATTTGATTGTGATGGAAAAGACTAAGATATCGTGGGTAAAGTATCATGTCCACCAGAATCTAAGAAGAGATTGGGATATAAAGAATAAAAGGAATCAGAAATGAGCACATGAAAATAATCTCTTGAGCTATGATATTTAACAGTGGTATTATCAAGACATTCCTCTTCACTTTCCTTAAAACTTTCACTTTGTTTTTGTGATAAATCCTTCAACATAATATGATCATCTAAATTTGCCTCATGTATGATAGACAATTCAAAACTTTCATGACAAACATCTAATCCTTCATGTGGATAAGGTATGATTTTTGGATGAAGGTTTAAGGTTTCTTCTTCAAATAGCATATTTACATCTTTAATCAGTTTCATAGGAATGTTATAATACTTAAGATCATTTTTATCACCTAAGTGTTCTTCAATAACTGAATTTAAGCACTGATTAGAGCAAGAGTTAGAAGAATATGGACATTCACCTTGACCCAACATCAAATCTTCTTCCATGATGGTCAAGGACTGAATATACAATGATTTAGAGAAAAAACCAATTTGATTGTCAATAAGAACCTTTTCAATAGATTCTACCTCCCTTGCTTGTTTAAAATTTTCGAATGGATTCCTCTCATCCTGCAAACAAAATTCTTCTCGCAATTGAGTGATAGGATTTGTAATTGATTCATTATTTGCGATTGAAAATGGTTGGATAAAAAGGGCACAAACATCAGAGAGGAGATTTAGTATAAATGACATGTCATCAAGTTGAAACTTACAGAGAACATGATGGATGCTTGTTAAAAATACCTCTAGAGATGAATTGTCAATGATTAGTAGACCCTGAAATTCTTCACATAATTAATTGTAATCATAGATTTCAAAAGAATCTAAAAATTCCTCTACAAATTAAAACCAATCAATAATGTGATATGTTGGAAAAGACTCAAACCAATGTTTAATCCAACCCCTAAAATTAAAAGCGAACAATCTGCATAAAACCTTTAAATCAGAAATATCATGCTTGATGCATTTACACCAAAATTTGTTAAGATGGTTTTTGGCAGATACATCCCCCCCACCATCAAAGGTGAGTTTGGACAAGCGAGAGACTGTCTCGTTGGGAATATCAGGTAATGATTAGTGGAAAGCATGTTTCAACACAGCGATTTGGGAAGGAGCCATGAAAAATTAAGAAATTGAAGAAATTGACTCCAAACAGTTAGCTTGTCATCTAACCTGCCTTCTAGTGCATTATAAGATCACACAGAAGAAGAATTTATAAATCTAGAATTATGATAGACTAAGGGCTGAAACATTTAATCATTAAATTTACCTTGGCCCTCCTTATAGTACCATTTTTTGACGGACGTTTATGACACACCGTCAACGAGGAGGGAAGATCCGAACCGGGGTTGTCTATTTAACCCAAGTGGTTTGGGATAATCTACCATGATGGGTTTTATGGCTTCGTTAGCCAACTAGGATTCTAAAATAATTAAAAGATGTAAACTAACTAGATGTAGAATCCTATAAAACAATACATTAATACAATTGCTTAACTAATAGTAGTATTATATACAATAGATATGTACAATTACAAGGTTTAAATAAAGCCTYGTGAAAATGGTTGTTTTCAACTAATGGATCAAAACAAGGTGAAAAATAAAGAAAACTATTTTTGTACTATAAATGAAAAAATAATAAACAATGAGTAAATAAGATTATAAATGATATAATGATAATGGACAAAGCATTTAACGTTTAAATGATGTAATCATTATTCATTCACAAATCAACAAATCAAATAAAATATAAACTAACTAACCTGACGTTGATCAGTGATACTAAGCTAGATTCATCTTTTTGTGTTTGTATAAGCTCCACTTAACCTATGTCAAGTATAAATCTATGAAAAAAGAAAGAACGATACTTCCTGAAACAACTCAATAAAGTCTTTTATATTTCGGAACAACTCTATGATAACAGAAAGACAAATAGATTTTATCTCATGTGACGTTAAAATGTCCAATCTAGTTGAAAGTGAAATAAATTCCAACTCTCAGAAAATAGTGTTACCAACTACCCAACATTAGATGTAAACTCAAAATGCATAGATAGATGATCAGTCACGGATATTAAAAGAACCAAAATATAATGAACCATGTAAAGAAAAACATAACATGAAAAGTTATATGCAGAACAGTTTAAAGCTAGTTCAATACAAATAAGATTTCATGTCCAGAAATTATATGAGAAACAACAATAACATTGCGTAGTCTACAAAAGGACGAAAGCCAAAGAGTAAACTATATCCCATATAGTTTCAAAAAAATAAGTCCATCATATGGTCCAAGAGGAAATACGCAGACCAGTAACTGACCAGTATTTAAAGAGAACTTTTGGTTGTCCTGTATAACGTTGTTCCAACAACCTGACTGTTAAGAGAAATCTATAGCAGAAGGTTGTATAATTCTAAGATTTTGACAGTGTCAGGATAAAAATCACTTTGACTGACAAATTAAATCTTATTTTAAATGCAGAAAGAACAACTTTCAAATCATGATCCTTAGTGAAGATACAATAGATTAATCGACAAGAAGAAAAATCTCAATTGAACAATTATATCTTTACAAATATGAATTACATGAATAAATTCAATATAATACAAGATTTGTATCAAAATAATACAATCACCAAGATCAAGATAATTGGAATAATAGACTCTTAAAGATTGAAAAAATGAATACATAAATGATAGCAATTAACCATGTATCGATAAAACGGACTAAAGCTAATTTAAATCAATGCATAATCAATTACTCAAAGAATATGAAGATATTATAATGAAAATAAAACCATATGACTCACAGGACAAAAGCCATTAAGTAATCTGGAATTTCATATTCTTCTTCGAAAATACTTGTCCATTCTCCCAAAATTTCAACCATATGTTACTCCCTTTGAAAAGAAAAAAATTTACAAAATAAATAATATACAAAAAAGAAAGGATAAAAATCCTCCTCACAATTTATTGGATCCTGCGGCCTCTGAACTTTCTCATATATTTATGCAATGAATCAACAATCTGGGCGTCACTAATAATTTCCACCACCTGAAATTTGCCTCGTAAATAGACAAAAATATATCTCAAATCGTGCATTTGTTTGGGAAAATTCTCGCGAGTAAGTTAAATGGGTCCATTCTTCAGATGGGTTTTCAACCATTTTTTCGTATTCCTTACGGTTTGGCTACAATCAGTCCCACAAAATCGACTGTATGTTCTTAAACGCATTTTCAAATCTTATATGTTATTGCCCATAAATTATTTGCAGCAATCCAATATTATTTTTGGATCAATTATCTTGAACGTATTTAGATAATAAAATCAAGCCATGATCAGATCTGTACCAAATAACTTATAATAGAAACCTTTGAAACAAAAAGAAACCAAATTAATAACCTAAAATTGTGAATAAAACAAAATCTAGAACAATAAAATTAAAATGAATTTAAACTAGCTATAAGTTCTAAACAAATATTGTTTATATTTTCCTTTCAAATATGATCTTAAAATTCTAGAAGCTTCAAGTTGATGGAGAGGAGAAAAATATTAATTTTGGGTTTTCACAAAATCAAACAAATGATAGATAAAAAAAATATATTTCTTTTTTTTATTTTGAAATGAAATGCAAACTAACAAAATAATTTAATTAATTAAACCTCCCAAATGATTTTTTGAAAATGATTGTTAATGAGCAAAAGACGAAAACATGATCATAATTTAAACGAAAGTAAACAATTGATAAAAATTAATGTTTTTGTTTAAATTAATATTTCTATGTTCGTCTCTCCCTCATTCAAATTTGATCAAATATGAACACATGTCATAGAAAATATGTGTCGCAATAAACTTTCTTCCTGTAAAATCAGTGTTATCAATCCATGTCTTCAACCAAGCCATTCTCATAGCAGATAAATTCAATAAGGAAGAGGTAATAACAAACTCCCAAATTATGAAGTTCGTCCATCAACATCAAAACTCTGTAGAAAGAAAAATGAAATGGCATTTGAATTTAATGAAATTCAAACCAAACAAAAGAAAAGAATATGAACTCAAACCAACCTCAAAATGAAGCAAACCAATACCAATCTGATCAAGTCAAAGGGAAAAAAAAATGAAGAATCCAAGTAAAATTTCGAGGGACCCTAGATTTTGATTAAAAATAAAGAAGGGGGTTGTTGGGGCCCAACAGTTGGCTAGCACATGTGAAGTTGGTCCACATGGACATGATGATGTCAGTTGGCATGTGTGGAACGAGGACCTGTGTGTGCCACGTGGACATGATGACGGCATATTGTACATGTGGAACGAGGTCCACGTGGATGCCACGTAGACATGATGATGTCATCTTGAGGGTAATGCTTGAGAAATTTGAGGGACCATATATTCTTGTCCATGGCTTAGAATCGAGTGTATTTATAGTTGTTGTAAATATCTTGAGGAGTAGATTTGATGCAGTAGCATCCTGGTCATCCTGGGGATGACACGATGAAGGTAGTTACAAGGAAATGATAGAGTTGTTACAACAGTGATTAGTTGTTTCAGGATGTGAATGAGATAGACTGTTGGGAGTAACAGCATGGTGCAGATCAATGGAATGCTACAGAGTTGGAGCATTTGGACTACTGGGAGTAAAAACAATGGCGTGGATCGATTGAATGCTATAGAGTTGCAGCATTGGGGTAGTTGGGAGAGTTGTTATAAAATGGACGAGTGTGTGAGCGGCTACAAGGACAGTTGTTACAAAATAAGTTGTGGATGTTACGGCTCAGGTGGAGCGCATTTGTTGGAATTAATTTGAAAAGGACTTGCGGGAGATGAAGAGTCGTTGAGGAAAGGAAAATCGAAAGCTGGAAGATGAAAGGGCTGAAGAGTGTTGGGGAAACTAAAGTGAACAGTTTCTAGATAGAATAAAACACAACATCAGAGATATTAATGATAGATCTTGTAGAGAACAAGAGGAGAGATCTCATGAGACAAGAGAGAGAGAGGTGGTTGAGGTTTCGATGGCCTATGGCCTGGCAACCCGACGAATATTGTCAGCTCAGATCTGGCCATTTATCCATTGTATTGTAACTTGTATGATGAATAAAATACTCATTATTGCGGAATGAATCTTTCTATGTGTGTGTGTGAATGAATTCATGTAGGATGTGTTGTGTTCTTAACATAATTATGTATGAATTAATGCCTTATGTGAATGAGTAAATCATGTAGAGAATATCATTGTATGATATGGCTATGTAGGTGGCACAAGTCAGTGGAAGGTCGTGTTGGAGATTGTGGTCTCCCATAGGGAGGATGAGCGCTTTGGTTCTACAAGCATTGAGGGTTACATTTGAGTATAGAATATGTGCATAGAATATATTTTCTCGGATAGAGTTATGTATTGAAAAATGAAACATTGGCATCAATCGGGCATGTGTTACAGCAGAAGTCATGTTGCAGCAAAGACATGTTGCAGTAGGGACGTGTCGCTGCAACAAGGTATGGGTGCAATAGGATGGGTTTTGCAGCGTGAGGATGATTGATTTGTAGAAAAAGGATTTGTCATAACAGAGATATGTTGTGAGAGATGGGTTGTAGTAGAAGGATGTATGTTGTAGTCGCAGATGTAGGTGAGTTGCAACACAAGGTGAGTTGCAGTGAGTTGCAACAGAAGATGAATTGTAGCAATGAGTTACAGCAGAAGGTGAGTTACACCAAGTGAACATGAATTGGGATGGTAAGTACCGACTAGTGATTCTATAGCATCCATTGTGGTGCTACAGGGAAGCAAACATGGATACATGGGAGCATAGGTACAACCCTATTGGTTGTGACATGAGCAGGTAAAAAGAAGAAAAATTCAGCAATGATGAAGAAACATTATAACAACCATGATTCCTATTACGCACACATGAAGAAGAAAAAAATCAGTGCAAATGTACTCTGATGGCGGGGAGGTGGATGCATGCTGCATAAAGTGGTATCAGAGCTTGGTTCAAATTTGGGGTGAAATAATGTGAGAAGGTAGCAGAGTTTGGTTCAATTCTGGAATTAAATAATGTGAAAATATATCATAGCATGGTTCAACTCTGGGATGGAAGATACTACAAGGAATAAGACCACAAGAATGTTGGTTTCAGCTTGTGTTGTTGAAGGAAGAATTATAGGAGGCGGTGTCGGAGAAAGGGAATGTGAAGTGTAGTATGGCTGAGGGATACAAAATAACTCTCGAGGATTTATTCATGAAGATGAACATGTTAATGAGGTACAGAAACCGAGAGTTAGAATGAAGATAATGGAGTGGTAGCAGATGTCAAGATGAAGCCTGAAATAGGAAAAGATAGCACGGAACAAAAAAATTGCATGAAGGAAAGTTTAGAAGGTTGTTGTTGAAAAGGAAGAAGTCTCTTAGATAAATGGCTTGTAGAATAGATGGTAGTTGTGGTGGGAGTTATCCATGACTATTATATTGAGATGGAAGAGGAAACATGGGTTATGAGAGGATTCGGTAGATAGAAATTGTGGTGGTGGTTATCCATTATTGTTATCTTGTAACGAAAGCATGGTCACTGGAAATGAGCAAGTGTGGATGCGAGAGGAATGCAGTCGAAAAGTTTCTTGGACCGAAGACTAGGCTCATATTGTTAATCCTTAAATAGTTCCACATTACCCCTTAATTGGGTCATATTACATTAATATTTATTTTATTTATGTCATATTGGGTCCATTAGTTGTAATTGTACCTCCTAGTCTCCTGTTTATACCAAGCAAACCTTTTCATTTAGAATCATCTTGTAATTGTGAATATATATGATGTATAAGGAGGTTTCCCCTTCAAAGAGGCTTATTATCTAAATTTATCTCTTTATCAAGCCATTGAGTTCTTATTCTAAGTTTTTATGCTATTTTGATAATTGGGTCTTAACATTTGGTATTAGAGCTAGACAATCCTCAGGACTGGCTTCTTCAAAACAAGTCTTCTTGGAATTTTTGCTACAATTTTTTTTCTGAAAGGTTTCAAGATCTGTAATATCTATAACATATAGAGATAACTTGCATCCAAATTTCAAATCTTGTTTCATTATATTTTTGGAGATACATTATGTTCAAGTTAGGATTTTTGGCTAGTCCCGAAACTAATTTGAAACAAGTATTCTTGGAATTTTTAGTCCCAATTTGTTTTGGCTTGGTTTCAGGTTATGAAATTTGTATAGTATGAAGGCGGAATAGTGAAGTATATTTTTTACAAATTTCATCCCTTGATTCATTGTACATTGAAAGTTATTCCCTGAGGAAATTAGGGTTTTGGGTTGGTCCATATTTCAGTCTAAAACAAGTGTTCTTGGGAAAATTGTTATATCTGAAGCTACAGACCTCCAAATTGAGTGATACATGTTCCATTGGTTAGGGTATGGACCTAATTTGTACTGGTATGAATTTCAAGTTATGAAGTGAAGACAGTGACATGTGGAAGTCCGTATAAGTTCGTTCGCTTGGAAGCAAAAAAAAATCAACACATATTGGGAAAGTTATCATAAAATTCTATTGGAGAATACAATATTGGTCTAAGATATGGAGTTGGAAAGAAGACACATCAGGATACCTTAGGTAGAAATTTTAGACTCAGAAGGAACGAAATTGCAGAGCTACAGCAAAAGAAAGGAAAGCTAGCATAACAATCTCCAAATCAGGCTTTTAAAATGTGTGTGTGTGTGTTTTTTTTTTGGAAATTTGCATATATTTTGACTAGAAGATCCAATTGGGGTGATTCAAAAAGTGGAATAAAGTGGGATAAAAGGAGTACCACATAAATTTTGGAGAATCTTAGGGTTTTTTAGGTACATACGTATTAGGATGTCCTTAAATGTAGGAGTTGTTGTTACTTGTTAGGGCTACAACCTAGGGACTGTGTGGTTATTCCACGTACCTAGAGTATATCTGAAGGCCCCTGTCGAATGGTTGCGCATTAGACAACACTACTATATATTTGAGATTCCACATACCTGTAATATATAGGGAGACCCCCTAGAATCATGAGACCAATCGAGTAAACCATTTGGTCGTCT
>JZKD02S2180885.1:131666-145401 GCA_000966675.3 Picea glauca
TGGCATCCAAGTTGAATATGGGTGACATTATGAGGTCTTCTTCATCATGGATGGGTCTTAGTTGGTTCATGACCTATGTAACATATCATACACCTCAAAGGACCCTTGTAGGTTAATTTTGGACTACTTGAGGGATACAAGTACAATAGAAAATGGGTCTTCAGGGCTTAACATGTAGGTTAAGGGGAAAAGAAGGGTCTTAAGCCCTAACTCATGAACCTTCTTGATCTCAAATGCCATGGTTAGGCTGGGAGGAAAAAAATTGGACCTATTTATACCCTAAACATCATTTCTTAGGATCAATCACCATGAACAACACCTGCAAATTACCATAACACAAGCCCTATGCATCGAAATTTGGCATGGTTAGACTAGACACATGCCTTGAATGAGTGTAATCACATCTCTTCTTATATATAAAACTTCCATCATTATAGCATGTACCTTCATCCTTGAGTAGGATATGGGTACCAATAGGAGGCTTTGCACATAAGGGATGGGTCTTGGGATATCGGCCTAAAATGAAGCTTATAGGGCATTGATCCATAAACTAGGCCTTAAACCACCACACAAACCAAAATAATTGGCCTCATTTTGGGATATGGACATTATTGAGATATTTTGTGTATCTTACATGGGTCTCATGGCCTTGATCATCATTGACATAGGAAAATAAGGGCCACAATACTTGTTTTCCCTTGGTTATGGAAGGAAGCGAAGATCGAGGAAGAAAAGGTCAAACACGAACTGCACGGGAGACAGAGTGACTGTCACTGGATCGAAGTAAAAGATGGAGTGAAGTATGGAAAAGCAAGCCGTTGAATGAGGAGATCAGGAATGACAGATCAACAAGAGAAAAGAATCGTAGACAACTCAGCAAGCAGAGAAAGATACCATTGGATGCTTTGGAGCACCGTGCAAGAAGGGAGGAAAGACAGGTTAGCGAAGCCCTGAAAAGGTGGGTCAAGTTGACCTAGGGTTTTAGACACCTAGGGTTTTGGGTAATTAGGTTTTTGACACCTAGGTTTTGACCGAAGGCTGTCAGTGAGGGACTATAATGTATAAATAGAGGTCGAGAGGACCTAGGTCAGGTCGGTACTAGTGTTGGGTATTGATATTGATTGTTGTTGGTTAAGAAATTATTGTACTACGAGAGAGAGGAGTGCTGAGAGTGAGAGCCTTCTGGTATTGTAAGATCTTCAGCTGGGTCTGAAGATCAAGTCCTGCAGCTAGGTGTGAAGGAAGGTGGGAGACAGAGAGAAGAAGAGAGAATATCTGCTAACTAAGAGCACAGATCAGAACTGTAATCTTTATCTTAATATATAATAAGCACAATTCTGTGGATGTAGCCCTAGAGAGAGGGTGAACCATGTATATTTTGTGTCATATGTGTGATTGATGCTTGGATCTCTGTCATTTTTATACTGTTATTTGCATTATGGTGTTAGATCAGATGTATAGCTGCGTAGAGTAGATCTAGCTAATAAAGAGATATATGAATGTTGCATTATTGTTGTATTAGTTCCACTTGATATTCCCCTAGTTGTAGACATCTCTGTCCTACAACCCCCCTCTTAGTTGCTTCGAGTGAGACTACATCTGCTTCGCAGGTGTTGCCGAAAGGGCCAGTAGCTAGGGCTTGTTGGTGCGCTATTGGAGTGAACCCTGGGTCTGGCCCTGTGCCAACAAATGGTTCCATTGCCAGGACATGAATCTTTTTAATGGAATGTCAAGGTGGTTCCCATCAAAGACCGAGATTCAAAAGTGGATAGAGGATCGAGAGAGGGACTTCGTTGAAGCCCAGAACAAGAAACCTAAAGTGAGTACTGAAGATTGGCTACAAAGATACATTTTCACCAACATTCACAAGATCTTATTTGGGGAAATCCACCAGGAGTTGTTTGAATGGTTGGCTAGGTTAGCCAATACCCAGTTCGAGATTAGATCTAGACCTCTTGTGGTTTGGATGCCGACACTGATCTAGAAGGTCAAGAGAGTTGACAATGTTGTATCCAAAGCAGTAGATCGTTGGTTTGATAGTACCATTGGAGGGTATATCACTGAGTTTGTTGTTGACAGAACAAAATGTTATAGCCAATCCGAGAGATACTTTTTGAAAGGACCTAGAAGAAAAATTTTGCACTTTCTGAAGCTGAGAATCAAGATGATCTTGCATGAAAACCACATCTTGAAGATACACTATATTGGTTGGACCTGAAAAGGCTAATGTTCAAGATCTCAGACAGCGAAAATGACACATAAGCAGGACATACACACAGTGGGAAAGTATTTCGAGGGGTTCACCTTGAGAACTTGTTTAAGCAAAGCTACGGAGAAGAGGGTTTCTACAATGGAGAAGAGGTATATCTAACCGACGAAGAACATTCAGAGCCCACCAGAACAGAAGAAGGCGAAGCTGAAGAAATTCACCAAAGTGAGCCAGAAACCTCAGGAACTGTGTGAAGTACTGAAGTAAGTAACATTAATCTTCTTATTATCTCAACAGTACTTAGCAGTCATAATAGTCAGAACCACCAGAGTCCTCAGAGAACTGTTATTGGTAGCTTAGCATCTACTCAGATAAGAAGCCTAGTTAGCTCTATGGCAGATGAAATGAGGCTCCCTATCTTTAGAGGAGATGGATCTGAAGATCTAGATCAGCATTGGTTTCTGTGTGAAGTCATATGGAATATTAAAAGTATCACCGACGAAGCCATCAAGAGAACCTAGTTCAGCACCATGCTATGGGACCGCGCATTAAGCTGGTATATGAAACTTGTCCAGGGACTGGCGTAGCCTAAGACACTGAGTGATATCAAGAATGAGCTGATTGCAGAGTTTAAGAAACCTAAGTTGGAGTGAAAATGTATTACGGAGCTAAAAGAGATCAAACAAAAGGTAGCAGAACCGGTTTGGGAGTTTGACCAGAGATTTAAGACCCTAACAAGCAGATTAACTTTTTAGATCCCCGATGAATAGAATAAAGAATGGTTCATCGCTGCACTGTTACCACACATTAGAGTCCCTATGATGCAGTAGAATATTGCATCATAGGCAGAAGCTTTGGAAATCACCATGAAACTTGAATCAACACCTATGGGAGAATCGAGCTCAGGAATGAGGCAGATCTTGAGTCAGCTAACCATTTTGTCTTTACAGGTCGAGGATATGAAGAAAGATAAGGGAAAAGACAAAAGGGAAGATGTCTGGTGTGTGAGATGTAGATTAGAAGGTCATGATAAGGAACACTGACCCTTATTCCATGATTATTTGGCCTTAGGAGTGTCAATCCCCTCGAAGCAAGTTAACCTACCCTGGTGTGATGTGTGCACAAATAGGCATCACCCAGGTCAGTGCTATTACATGCAGAAGTATGATCAGACACCCACAAACTTGTATTGCACATTCTGTAAATTAGTAGGGCATGATGATCGAGATTGTAGAGCTTACGAACTCATGCATGAGAGGTCAAGAGACATATACAAGATTCAAGGCGAAGTACAACAAGAAGGAAATAATCCGCAATACAACTCTCCAGAGAGAGGAAACTACACTCCTCGTGGTGGATACAAAATATGAGGTTGAGGAGGAGGTATGGGTTGAGGCTGAGGACAAATAATCTGTTATAACTATCGCAGCTAGGACACTTAGCAAGGGATTGTCATAATCCTTTCACAACTTATAGTTATTGCAACTCTTTTGAGAATCTCATAGAAGAATGCCCTGTGCTACTGGCTAAGCTTGAGGAAAGACGAGGACCCAACAGAACCCACAAGTACAACTGATATATGCTGAACCTTGAAGAACCAAACCTAGAGTCGTTGTCATTAATTGAGGAGGTGCTTCTATAGGAGAGAATAGAACAGCCCAAAGAAAGATCACAGAAGAGTCAGGTATCAGGAAAGCTGAGGAGAAGACTCGGGATTTTGATGCAAAGAAAGAAAGATGAATCTTTGAGGAAGAAAGACAGGAGTTCAAGAGGAACCAAGTATCCTCATCTATAACACAACAAGAAGTAAAAGAATACAGAATGCCTCAAGAATTGGATCAATCGATTGCACATCAATAAGGAAAAGAAGAAAGTACGCTCATCGATTTTTTGTATACTTGTCTTAAATTAATTCAGGATGAGAAAGTTGTACAAGATTTACAGAACATAATCAGGCAGTATGAGCTAGGAAAGGTAGACCCCTTACTGAATAGGGAAGTACACCAGATTGGTAAGAAAAGAAGAATGAACAAAGAATTACATTTGAATGCTCAAATAGGAGAATATGATATAGACTATGTGGTCCTCTACTTAGGGTCGAAGGTCAACGTCATGGCGAAGAAAACTTGGGCACTGATGGGAAAACCCAAGATGATATACTCCCCTATCAGGCTTTGCATGGCTAATCAGCAAGTTGTCATCCCATTTGGACAATTGGATCATGTCCCCATGGACATCGATGGAGTTAGAGCCTTTGCAAACTTTGAGGTAATTGAAATTGTTGATGATAGCTTCCCTTACCCTGCATTACTAGGAATTAATTGGGCCTTCGACAATTCTACTATGGTCTATTTAAAGAAAAGACGCATGACATTTGAAGGAGATGGCCTTAGGTTCATTGCACCCTTAGATCCATATGAAGTTCCTTTGTATACAGAGCCCATCAAAGAAGAAGACTACGCATATGAGCTAGAAAACATCTATAAATTAACAACCAGACAACAGGATTATATCAACCCTACTGTCGATGGGAATCTAAGCTAGCGAAGTGACAACATGTGTTCATTAGATTTAGAAGAAGCACTGGAGAACTGGTAGAATCAGATGTATGAAGTATCCACAAGGAGATGTGCTCGACTAACCAGAGAAGTCCACTGGATTGGTACAATAACAAGTAACTTACCTACCTTCGATGGTCTGAATCCTTTAGAATCCTTCTTGATGGACTTTGAAACAATTGTACCAGAGAAAAAGAGGTTGTTGGCTATGGATGAGGCTCTGAAAGCTACACCAAAAATATGGTGGGGGACACATAAAAGTAGTATCACAGACTGGACACAATGTCGAACCTTGATGACAACACGGTTGTTAGCACAAGTAGGAAGCTGCGAAGTGAGGTACATAGGTCGAAGCTGCCCAAAGGACCATGTACGAAGCTGCACAAAGGACCATGTACAAAGCTGTGAAGAGGCTTGGAGTGACACTCCTCGAGAACAATGGGTACACAGATTCATTAACATGCTGGACACGACCCCTATTAACTGGTATCTTCAAGCAGAGTTGTGCCTTATCACCGCAGATTGGGAAGGTATGCTTCAGAATTTTGTAACCACCTTTTTGTTTGAAAGTGTATTTCCCTCAGTAGATCAACCATTAAATATTGTGAGGAAGAAATTATTTAAAGAGTCATCCAGCCTCCCGTTGGAGCAAGAAGAGGACAAATGGACTATGCCATTCTAGAAATTACAAGGATGTTACAACATTAATGTCGATGAAGATGATGATCCGAGGAAGGTAGACATTGTTGAGACAGAAGGCCACAGGAATGTGGAAGGACCAGGAGTTGAACTGCCATTCATTGGATAGCCGATCAAGATAAAGAAAGTTAATATTGGGACAGAGGAGACACTGAAGCTTGCCAATGTCGGAGATTACTAGGATGCTGCTACCATTGACAAAATTACAGAATTATTGCACGAGTATTAGGACTTGTTTCCGACCAAGTTTATTGATATGAGGGGTATCAAAGGACCTATGGGAGAAATGAGAATACCTTTGAAACCATATGTGAAGCCATTCAAGCAAAGAACCTACATATTGAAACCGAAATATAAGGAAAAAGTGAAGATTGAGCTTGACATAATGCTAGAAGTAAGGATTATTGAACCTGTCGAAGAGTCAGAGTGGATCAGCCCTATGGTAGTACAGGACAAGAAGATAGGCAAGATCCGAATATGTGTGGACCTCAGAAATATGAACGATGCCTATTTGCATGACCCCTTCCCTACACCATTCACAGATGAAGTATTAGACAATGTGGGAGGCCAGGAGGTATATTCTTTTACAGATGGGTTTTCAGGATACCATCAGATCCGGATTGCCAAGGAGGACCACCACAAGACCACATTTTCCACAGAATGGGGATCCTACCAATACACAGTGATTCCATTTGGACTAAAGAGTTCCCCAGCCATATTTTCTAGGGTGGTGGTCGAAGCATTCAAAGAATTTTTGCATAAGTTTTTGGAAGCCTATTTTGATGACTGGACTGTTTTTAGTTTGCTGAAAAATCATGTTGAATGTCTAAGGATAATGTTGGATAAATGCAGACAATGTCAAATTTCTTTGAATCTGAAGAAGTGCATCTTCTTCTCACCATTTGGAGTATTATTAGGTCATATTGTATGCAAGCAAGGATTGTTGGTGGACCCATCCAAAATTGCAAGTATAGTTGATTTTCCACCTCCCACCTCAGTCAAACAACTACGCACTACTCTAGGACATACTGGCCATTACAAGAAATTTATCAAAGGATATGCTCAGATTACTGCGCCAATGGAGAAGTTATTAAAGAAAGACTGTCAATTTGGTTGGACAGAAGAATGACAACAGAGCTTTGACACACTAAAACAAAAGATGGTGATTGCGCCTATTCTGGTCTTTCCAGATTGGAGTAAGGAATTTCATGTGCATGTTGATGCATCTTCCATTGCATTAGGAGCAATACTAGCACAACCTAGAGAAGGGGACATTGGCCATCCATTAGCATTTGCCAGCAGAAATCTATCCACAACTGAAATCAATTACACTACTATAGAGAGAGAAGGATCAGCCATGGTGTACACGCTACAAAAATTCTGCCATTACTTACTACGAGGACACTTTAAAATGTTTATTGATCACTCTGCACTGAAGTACCTGGTCAGCAAGCTAGTGTTGGGGGAGTGAATATGCAGATGGATTCTCTTGTTTCAAGAATATGATTTTGAGATCATAGTTAAGCCAAGAAGAATGAAAAAGGGAACTGACCACCTGTCGAGGTTGGAACATGGCGAAGAACCCACCAGTATAGAGGATACACTATTGAATGTACAGCTACACACCATTATGAATATGGATGCCCAATTCACAAACATAGTCCAAATCCTATCAACAGGAATGACTCCAAGTGAGTATACAATTTCCCAGAAGAAACAGCTAGTGGTGCGCGCTGCATACTTTTCACGGATAGTTGGTTAGCTATATAAGATGGGACTTGATGAGGTACTAAGAAGATGTGTGATGGAGGAAGAGCGCCCACTGATCCTCACAGAATCTCATGAGGGCATCGCAGGAGGACATTATGCAGGAAAAGTAACTGCGTAGAAGGTTCTGCGAGTTGGCCTTTGGTGGCCTACTTTAGACAAAGATGCTAAAGAGTATACCAGAGCCTGTGATGTATTCCAGAGAGTTGGAAAACCATACAGAAGAGATGAAATTCCACTGGCATCGCAAATGAACCTACAAGCATTTGAAAAATGGGCCATTGACTTCATGGGACCTATAAACCTACCAGGGAAGCACACAGGAGCAAGGTATATTATCACTGCGATAGAATACCTGACTAGATGGGATGAATAAAGAGAAGTCCAGGACTGTAGCGCAACTAAAACCACGTGTTTTATATTTGATGACATAATAACCAGGTTTGGATGCCCTAAGACCCTTATGAGTGATCAAGGAACTCATTTCATCAACAAGACAATTGAAGCCCTGACTGAAGAATTTTCAGTCCACCATCAAAAGAGTACACCTTACCATCCACAAGCAAACAGAATGGTTGAAGCATTCAACAGAATCTTGGAGATAACATTGACAAAGATTTGCATTGTGAACAGGGATGACTGGGATTTAAGAGTACTAGTAGTACTCTGGTCTTATAGAACCACTTGCAAGAAATTAACAATGCAGGCCCCTTTCAAGTTGGTGTATGGTCTTGAAGTTTTTGTCTCGATGGGGTACTTGGTACCGAGATTATGAATTATTGCATTTACAGACATGGATGATACTGGTGTTGTTCTTGAGAGGCTTGCCCAGCTGGTTAAACTAGAAGAAGACAAATTTATTGAAAGATTCCATCAACAGGTACAGAAGGAAAGAGAGAAGGCCTATCATGACAGACACATCAAGAAGAAGGCATTTAAGCAAGGTGATTTAGTACTGGTGTATGACAGTAAATTTCTAAAACATCCAGGGAAGTTCAGAACGCATTGGCTTGGACCATATGAGATCGCCTATGTTACAAAAGGAGGAGCTGTGCAACTGAAGACATTGAAGGGAGAATGGAAATAGGGATTAGTAAATGGGAATCAGTTGAATTTGTACTATGACAACCAGCTGCCTCACAGCTCTCAGTAAAAGCAAGGAAGAAAAGTGACTAGGTACCAGGTGTAGTTGAAACTGGGTACCAGAAACAGAAAAGATAGTCTACACAAGGATGGGAAGGAGACATGGAGCAGAAAGCAAAGACATCTTTCCGTAGTCCAAATTCGAAGTGACATGAAAAACTCAAAACTAAAGTGCCTCAGGATGAGTCACAGGTGAGTGTTGGGGGCCTATTGGCCCTTGGTTATGGAAGGAAGCAAAGATCGAGGAAGAAAAGGTCAAACGCAAACTGTGCGAGAGACACAGTGACTGTCACCGGGTCGAAGTAAGCAAAAGAGTAGAAAAGATGGAGCAAAGTATGGAAAAGAAAGTCGTTGAATGAGGAGATCAGGGATGATAGATCAGTAAGAGAAAAGAATCATAGACAACTCAACAAGCATAGAAATCCACCATTAGATGCTTTGGAGCACTGCGTGAGAAGGGAGGAAAGACAGGCTAGAGAAGCCCTGAAAAGGTGGGTCAATTTGACCTAGGGTTTAAGACACCTAGAGTTTTGGGTAATTAGGGTTTTGACACCTAGGTTTCGACCTAAGGCTGTTAGTGGGGAACTATAATGTATAAACATAGGTTGAGAGGACCTAGGTCGGGTCGGTACTAGTGTTGGGTATTGATATTGATTGTTGTTGGTTAAGAGATTATTGTACTGCGAGAGAGAGGAGTGTTGAGAGTGAGAGCCTTTTGGTATTGTAAGATCTTAAGCTGGGTGTGAAGATCAAGTCCTGTAGCTGGTTTTGCAGGAAGGTGGGAGATAGAGAGAAGAAGACAGAAGATCTGTTGACTAAGAGTGCAGATCAGAACTGTAAGCTTTATCTTAATATATCATAAGAAAAGTTTTGTGTACATATCCCTCGAGAGAGGGTGAACCATGTATATTTTGCATCATATGTACGATTGATGCCTGGATATTTGTCATTTTTATATTGTTATTTGCATTATGGTGTTAGATCATATGTATAGTTGTGCAAAGTAGATCTAGTTGATAAAGAGATATATGAATGTTTCATTATTTTTGTATTAGTTCCACTTGATATTCCCCTGGTTGTAGACATCTCTGTCCTACAACCCCCCTCTTAGCTGGTTTGGGTGAGACTACATTTGCTTCGCAGGTGTTTCCGAAAGGTCTAGTAGCTAGGGCTTGTTGGTGTGCTCTTGGACTGAACCCTGGGTATGCCCCTGTGCCAACAGTACCTAAGTTAATATTCTTGGATCATACTTCATTAATGACACCTCAAACCATCACATAAACCCTCTAGATAGAATATTTATCCTATTAATGATATATTAGCATCCTTAGAAAGTTTTAGGCATAAGGGATGGGTATCAAGAACTTAACCATGGTCATGGGAGAAAATAAAGGTTATTAGTACCTAAATGAATCTTTTAAGGCTCATGATCCATGAATGAGTCCTTAAATTGTATCACAAGCCATTTAGAGGGGATATTTGGTTTGTGCTTCAAATACGGGCACGGTTAGGAGGTTTTGTACACCAAGCATGAGTCTTGGGGTATTGACCATGGTAAATGGTAGAAATAAATCACATCAAGTCTTATATAAATATTGTAAGGATATACTTCATTAATGTGTCCCTAAAGCACCAAATAGGCCCTATAAAAGGGGTCTTTGATCTCTATTAATTGGGATATGGGAACTTATAAAAGGTTTTTGATACTAGGGATACAATGTTTTATGCATCAAGGAACGATATCGAGGCCTTAACCATGGTTGGGGGATAAATATAGGGAATTAGACACTAAATGAAGATTCTTGGGCTAATGGGCCATGGTCAAGGCCTTGATATATGACATGGGTCCTCTAAAAGGAATATTTTTCATACAAATGGGAGATGGGTGCCATTAGGGGAGGAAAATAAGGTCCTTGGCCCCTAAATAAATCATATATATCTTATTGGACATGAAATATTCCTCAAACCACCACAAAACCCTCCATAAAGTACATTTTTCCTTAAGTGGGATATGGTTACCATTTCATATGTTTTGCAACACGATATGGGTCTTGGGCCATTGGCCCAAAAATAAGATTCTAGGGCCCTTTTCCTTAAACTAGGTCTCAAGCCACTACACAAACATGGATCATTGGCCTCTTGGTTGGATATGGTAATGATTGAGATAATTTTCATACCATGCATGGATATCAAGGCCTCAACCATAGTTGATGAAGGAAAACAAGGGATATATAATATAAATTAATATTTTAGGGTTCATAATCCATTAACGACACCTTGAACCACCACACAAACCCTCATATGGAATCTTTGTACTCCAAATAAGATATAGGCACCATTTGAAAGTTGTAGACACAAGAGATGGGTCTTAGGACTATGACCATGATCATGGAAGAAAATAAATGGTATTAAGGCCTTAGTAAAACATTTAAGACTCATGATCCATGAATGGGTCCTTGAATCATTACACACTCCCATTAAAAGGGATATTGGCCTCCATTTTGGATACGGGTGCCATTAGGATATTTTTGTGTAGCAAGGATGCATCTTGGGGTATTAACCATGGTAAGGCAAGTAAATAAATGGAATCAAGTATTGTATAAATATTTTAAGGATCCGATCCATGAACAAGGCTTTAAAGTTCCATGTAAACCCTATAAAAGGGATCTTTGATCGTTGAGTGGGATATAGGCACCTATAGGAGGCTTTTCATACTAGGGATGGATCTGGGGTCTTGACCATGGTCAAAGGTAGAAAAAATGGACATATGACCTAAACGAAGCTTCTTGGGCTCATGAGACAAAAGGAGGTCTTAAACAACTACACACGCCCTTGAGAGGGGATATTTATAAGCCACCATTTGGGATACATACACCATTAGGAGACTGTATTCATAGGTGATGAGTCTTGATGCCTTAACCATAGCCATATGTAAACCATTATAAGGGTTTGATTATTGAATTACCAATTCAAGTTGATTTCGCAGAAGCTTCAATTCACCCACCAGAAATGTCATGCAACGGCCCCACATAGTGAGCACTAGTGAATGGGGCAACATTGAAATTTCTTCAATATGTGTTTGTATGCATCAAAATTTGACATGGTTAGACTAGACACATTCCTTGGAATTATGGGATGGTTTCAAGACACAAGCATGTATGATGTCCCCACACAATCTTTGATATCGTCCACATTTGCATCAACGTTCATCATGCACCTCTCATTGTCAATGTTTTTCATTCCCTTCTATAGAATTGTTGTCAGAACTATCTTGAAATTTGACATGGAACTTCAAATAAACCCATCAAAAATTTCTTCCACAGACCCTGCACAATGAGCAGTGAATGGTGACAATGTTGAAATGTTTTCAATATGTGCCTGTATGCATCGAAATTTGACATGGTTAGAGTACTAGATAGTTTCCTTGAAGGTATGGGAGGGTTTTGATACTTAAGGATGTTTTATATCCCTGCATAATACTTAAGGAGGGTTTTATTATTGAATTACCAAGTCGATTTGATGTCGCAGAAGCTTCAATTCACCCACCACAAATGTCATCTTGCACTGACCCCGCATAGTGAGCAATGAATGGGGCCAATGTTGAAATTTCTTCAAATTTTGCATGTATGCATTGAAATTCGACATGGTTAGACTAGACACATGCCTTGACGGTATGGGATGGTTTCAAGAGGCAAGGATGTCTGATGTCCCGGCCACATAATCTTTGATATCATCTATGTTTGCAACAACGTTCATAATGGGCGTATCATTGTCAAATTTTGTTGTTTCCATCTATAAAATCATTGTTGGAACTCTCTTGAAATGTCATGGAACTTCCAATTCACCCACCACAAATTTCAAGCATCGACCCCACATAGTGAGTAGTGAATGGGGCCAACATTGAAATTTCTTCAATATGTTCTTGTATGTGTCAAAATTTGACATGGTTAGACTAGACACATGCCTTGATAGTATGGGAGGGTCTCAAGACTCAAGGATATATGATGTCCCCACATAATATTTGATATCATCCACATTTGCATCAACGTTCATCATGCATGTCTCATTGCCAATGTTTTGATTCCCTTCTATAGAATTGTTGTCGGAACTATCTTGAAATTTGACATGGAACTTCAAATACACCCATCACAAATTTCTTCCACCGATCGTCCACATTGAGCAGTGAATGGGGCCAACGTTTAAATTTTTTCAATCTGTGCCCATATGCATCAAAAATTGACATGGTTAGACTATATAGTTTACTTGAAGGTATAGGAGGGTTTCGATACTTAAGGATGTTTGATGTCCCCGCATAATATTTGATATCATCCATGTTTGCATCAACGTTCAATATAATGGATGTCTCATTATCATCATTCTTCATTTCCATCTATAGAATATTTTTCGGAACTCTCTTGAAATGTCATGGCACATCCAATACACTCATCACAAATGTTATCTTGCACTGACCCCTCATAGTGACCAGTGAATGGGGCCAATGTTGAAATTTATTCAAACTGTGCATGTATGCATCGAAATTCGACATGGTTAGACTAGACACATGCCTTGACGGTATGGGAGGGTTTCAAGACTCAAGGATGTCTGATGTCCTGGCCACATAATATTTGAGATCGTCCATGTTTGCAACAACATTCATAATGGGCGTCTCATTGTCAAATGTTGTTGTTTCCATCTATATAATCTTTATTGGAACTCTCTTGAAATGTCATGGAACTTCCAATTCACCCACCACAAATTTCATGCACTGAACTCGCATAGTGAGCAGTGAATGGAGCCAACATTGAAATTTATTCAATATGTGCTTGTATGCATCGAAATTTTACATGGTTAGACTAGACACATGCCCTGACTATATGGGAGGGTTTCATGAATCAAGGATGTATGATGTCCCAACATAATATTTGATATCGTCCACATTTGCATCAACGTTCATCATTTTACACCTCTAATTTTCATCATTCATCATTCCCTTCTATAGAATCGATGTCGAAACTATCTTGAAATTTGACACGGAACTTCCCTTCTATAGAATTGTTTTTGGAACTATCTTGAAATTTGACATGGAACAGACTATCCATGTCAAATTTCGGTGCATATCAAATGTGAACAGAGTATCCATGTCAAATTTCGGTGCATACAGAAACATTTTGAAAAAAATCCAATGTTGGCCCCATTCACAGGTCATTGTTTCCCATCATGTACTCTAGCCCTAGTACAATGTATTTTAATATTTGTTTCCTTTAAAATTCGATTGATTAGAAAATTAAAACGAAACGAGGATGAGATGAGATGATATATAGAGTGGGTCTATGAGTGATCTTTGAGTATAACTATGAAT
>JZKD02S2180885.1:155611-172754 GCA_000966675.3 Picea glauca
GACGACATATATTTATTTAAAAGAAAAAGTTGATGTCCTTGAAATCAAGAATTTGTGATCAAAATTAGTTGAGAGATTTACATCCATTGATATCAATTCAAGTTTGTAACATTAGACTGCTATTTGTGATCATAATAGTCTGAAATTTGAGAATTAGTTAAGAGATTTACATCCATTGATATCAGTTCAAGTGTGTAACATTAAACTGTTATTTGAGATCAAAATAGTCTAAACTTTGAGATGCCTATCACATGTTCAAATATCATGATATCTATTACAAACTAATGATATCATGAAATGGAACTTCATGTTTTCTCTTAGTTGGAAAGTACAAAGTTACTAACATGAAGAAAAATAATTTTCTCCTAGAAACACCAAGATATTTTGTTTTAATTACCTTTCTAAGCCTCTATTGGCATAAAGGGGCTAGATTTCATCTCCTACATTGTAAGAGCTATTAATGAAACTTGTAATCCATCTTCTATATCAATTTCTCCCAAATTTTCATCCATGTTTATTGATCCAAAAAGGATCCAAGGAAGGTTAAGAATAACTTAGAACTCACAGAGGCAACTCAGAACACTTAGAATGGCTTCAGTAGATAGAGAAAGGGAAAAAATTCAAAGTTCCCAAAACTCATTCAAAATGGAATGATCACAAAGAGCATGTCACAAGATTTCTAATGACACAAACGACTCATCAAACGGAGTTATGGATTGAAAGATATCCGCGGTCAATGTTTGGTCAACCTAGCTCAGTCAATAGGGGATGAATCAGCATCTGTACTGCTGACATCAGCATCTGTACGAATGACGTCAACATTTGTACAAAATAGATGGAAGGAGCAGGGAAGTGACATGTGGCATGATGATGTCAGCATGATGATGTGGCAGCACTAGAGGCTGCCACGTATCACTCAATTATTAGCTTTTTGGATCGATACGTGGACCAATCAGATCATGCCACGTAAAAATCCGTACAGTCTGTACGGTTGACGTGGCATGTTGACATGGCATGTCGAATTGGTAGGGGGCAGCGTGGCCCAATGAGAGTCCACCACATGGCCCAATTAGGGGCTACCACATGGCAAGCGAGAAATGCACAAGGACAACCCTTGAACGAATTTTGAAACAAAATAGTTGGCGGGTCCGCTAAATCTAGCAGACCATGCCAACTATAGCCACAATTATATCTTGTTGGAGAACCTTCTAGAGACAATGTTAAATTTAGCAAAATGGATATGTAATATATATGCCTTGTATCAATAACAAACTAAAAATGAGAGTCTGTGGAGCTTGACCCCGGAACCTCTGCCAGAGCCTACACCTTAATAAATCTGCCCCTAACCACTAGGCCATGGGTACCACTTGTTTCATATCGACCGAACTTATTATTAAGAGGTGTATTTACCTATCCATGGGAGAGGATGCGCGAACCGTATGACTTGTCAGACATGTTTTTCAATGCATGGTATAGTCATTATTGCAGGTTGCAGAGAACACAAAAACCGATACAAAAATATTCTTGGGCCTAGGAGTGCCAGATTCGGATCGATGCGTCGAGACAGTCTTTTTTGGGTAATTTTATGCCACCAATTCCATGGTGTTGTTTGTTTTCTGATCTGAGCATTATTTTTGCAGTTTGATTTCAAAATGAGGTATACTTATGTATTTTTCCAAATTCTTTTGATGAGTTAATGAAAGAGCCTACCCATTTGAAAGCAGGACCCGTATACATAGTCCACCAGGGATGAACTCCATTATCAATTTTTTCTGTTCATATCTGATGCTTATGTCTCTTCATTTTTTATTTTTCCCTTTTTTAATGGTGCGCTTTAATTTATGCTCATTTAATGAAATTCTTTATAAGTCATGATGAAAAGATCTCCGATCATGTCGATATCAGAGTAGTTGTATTTGACTTGAATTGTTGAGTGTGAATGCTTACTAGGTTCAAGCATAAGCAGGGTGAAGGAACTCTTAATACTTTCAATCTCGGAGGAAGAAAATGGTAGAAGAGGACAAGTGTGATGAACAGGAGAAACAATTTCACATGGTCTTTTATCACATGCCATAAATGGCCGAACGAATGTATGGATATTACGAGAAGAGGATGAAGAAAAAAGGGAAGAAAAAGGAAGAACATGCAGATGATGATGATTCAGTAAACCAAGGGGTTGGAAGAGATCCTCCTGAGCCTTCGTCTTCACCTTCAAGTTCTTGTTCTTCTTCCTCTGAGCATTCTCATAATTCTCATCATTCTAGCCATAAAGCCTCTTTTAAGAAACCATTATTAAATCTTGATGTAAAATTTGCTTTACCTATGTTTAATGGAGATGCTAATCCTGAAAAGATATATAATTGGATCCGACAGGTTGAGTGTATTGTTGTGTACAACATATTGATGAAGAGGAAGTTAAAGTGAAACTAGATTCTCTTCAGTTGGAAGGCACCGCTCTCGTATGGTGGGAGAGCAAGCTTCAGGACATGAGTAAGTGTCGTAATATTCTTTCCTCATGGTTGGAATTTAAATCAGTGATAAGGAAGCAATTTTATCCATTAGGGTATTTACATAAAGAAATGATGGAATGACAAAATTTAAGGCAAATTAAAGGTCAAATTGTACAAAGTTTGACAGAACAATTTAGGAAGAAATATCTTGCATTGAACATTCCTTTCGATTCTTATGACACTTTAATCAAGTATATTGGCGCACTTCACAGTTGTATTTTTCATACTTTTCACATGTTTAAACCCACTAGTCTTGACGAAGTTTGTGTGCAAGCCACTCACCTTGAGAACAGGGGGAAACATGTTCAAGAAGATCCCATGAAGAAACCTTCCAATCTCCCACATAAGACTTTTAAGAGGTTTAAAAGGAAGGACAAGAATACCACTGCAGTAACAAGAGAAGGAGTAAAACCATATTTCACTCATTGTAAGAAGAGAGGTCATGATGAAGAACACTATTCGAAACTACATCTAGAAAAGAAACCGAAACAGTTTGGTGGAAAGGGGGAGACAAAGACCGTTGCTATAGTGCAACAAGATCTTGGTTTTGATTCAAGAGATGAAGGAAAGATCACATCAGTTGGAGTACAAGGTAAAGATTCTCTTCATGCTAGTTCAAGTTCCAATAATCAATGTCATGTTGATGAACGAAAGAGGAATGATTTATTTCATATAAGACTTGTATATAAACATACTAAGATAGATACATGATTTGATCTGGGTTCCCAATTAAACTTAATATATGAATCACTTGTCAAGAAGATGGTTCTTGAAATGAAGCCACATCTGAAGCCTTATCCTCTTGGTTGGGTATGTGATAAAGAAAAACTTAATGTCACCAAACAATGTAGGATCAGATTTGCTATTGCTTCAAAGTTGATTGATGAAGTGGATTTGGATATTGTACCACTTGATATATGTGGCATAGTGTTGGGAAGTCCTTATCATTATGATAGAAAAGCGGTCTTCTTTAGTCATGAGAACAAATACCACCTTAATAAAGGGGGAGTAGAATATATTGTTAGAGCTCACAACATGAGGGTAAATGCAACACTTGTTAGTGTAGGGAAAATGAAAATACTCATAAACACTAATAAGAGATATGTACTCATGGTCGTCAAAGAGAAATATGTTGGGACATACAATGCTTTCCAAGGGTGCGATCCATCTCATAAAAAGGAATTAATTCATATTGTTTCTAGTTATGATGATATTTTTCAGGAACCAGATGGATTATCTCCTAAGAGGGAAATCCAACATGAGATACATCTTCAGTAGGATTCTCCTCTTCCTGATGTGGGCATGTAAAGGATGTCAGTTGTGGAGATGACAGAGATCAAGAAGCAGGTACATGGCTTATTGCATCAAGGGGTCATCAAGCCCAGTTCATCTCCTTGTGGTTCTCTGATCGCAATGGTGCCAAAGAAGGATGGAACATGGCAAATGTTTGTCGATTACCGGGATTTAAATAAAATCATGGTGAAAAATCGATACCCCCTTCCTCGCATAGATGATTTACTTGATCAATTGAAGAATGTTGTTTATTTCACTAAGTTGGATTTTTGCAGTGGATATCATCAAATCAGAGTCGCATAATAGGATGCAGGGAAAACTTCCTTTAAAAAGAAACAGGGATTGTTTGAGTGGTTAGTTATGTCGTTTGGGATTTGTAATGCTCCGACAACTTTCATGCGTGTGATTGATGTATTCAGGCCTTTCCTAGATGACTTTGTGATTTTATATTTAGACAACATTCTTGTTTTTAGTGGGACTTGGGATGAACATATGAGGCATGTAAAGCAAGTATTGGATACTTTGCAAAGGGAAAAGTTGTATGTAAAATTGTCTAAATGTGAATTTGGAAATACTGCACTTGTGTACTTAGGTCATATTGTAGGAGGAGGACAACTGAAATTTGATCCTTCCAAAATTTATGTAATTGTAAAATGGCCTAAGCCAATGAGTGTAACTGAAGTATGAATCTTAGTAGGTGCAATCCATTATTGGAAGAGATTCATTCCCAACTTCTCCTTTATAGAAGATCCTTTACATGCCTTAACTAGAATGAAGAACACTTTTCAGTGGGAAGGAAAGCAACAAAAAGATTTCAACATTTTGAAGGAGAAGATCAGTACCACACTAGTATTAGCATTGTCGAATCTTCAAAAGACTTTTGATATCGAGACAAATTCCACCGGATACGCCATGGGTGCAGTATTGATGCAATATCGTAAGCCTATCTATTACCACTCTGAAACTTTTAACCAAGATGTTGTTAACTATCCTACATATGATAAAGATTTGTATACATTAGTCTAGAGTGTAAAGAAATGGAAGCACCACTTATTAGGGAAGGAAACAATCATACTTACATATCACCAGTCCTTATAGTATCTTTGTAATCAAGTACAAAAAGGGCACAAGTAACAAGGTAGATGATATGTTTTTTTATAAATCCTATTGTTTCTTCTATTGTTTTTAAAAATACTTATTTATCTCATGATATATATGTAGAACAATATTCCATCAATGAATATTTTAAAGAATTATATGTGAAACTAACCCTTGGTGCACAGGCAGAGAACTATTCTCTGGAGGGAAAACTACTCTACCATATTGGAAAGCTACATATTCCTACAAGTGAGCGAGTCCATGTAATATGAGAAGCTCACACTTCTCTTGTGTCTGGACATTTTGGGGTAGGAAAAACTATGGCTCATTTGCAGAGGTTTTGTTACTGGGCTCAAATGAAAGCAATTGTAGCTAAATATGTAAAGGCGTGTGTGATGTGTTCTACCTGTAATCCCACTAATAGAAAATTGGGGCTAAACTCACCACTTCTTGTTCCATCCCATCCATGGGAAAGTGTCTCCATAGATTTTGTAGGGGGTTTACCAATGACCAAAGGGGGTCATGATTATTTTTATGTTGTAGTGGATAGGTTCAGAAAGATGTGTATCTTGATGCCATGTAAAAAATAGGTCATTGTCGAGCAGAATGCTAATATCTGCTTTCAGTATGTTTGGGTTCACTTTGGATTACCCACATCCATTGTCTGGGATCGAGATACTCAATTCCTTGGGGACTTTTGGACTAGATTGTGGAGGATGATGGACACCAAATTGAAGAGAAGCACTGTTTTCCATCCACAAACTGACATACATACAAAGGTGGTAAAACGAATAGTGGTACTTTCACTTTGAGGCTACTTCATCAAGAATCCAAAGTTATGGGATGAACATATACCCTATGTACAACATGCATACAACCGAGCTTTACATTCATCCACTCAGAGTTCACCTTTTGAGACATGTTTTGGGTACCTACCAAAGGTTCCTTTGGACTTAATGTATGGGAGATATGCCAATGTAAATGAAGAATGAACAAAGGACAGAGCCCGCAATTTCATCCAGAGGATCCGACAGATACACCAGGTAGTCAGGGAACATTTGGAGAAAATTTAAGCACAATATAAAGCTCAACATGACAAGAACAGGGTTGATCATCAGTTCCAAGTTGGAGACCAGGTATGGCTTTACATCAAAAAGGAGATATTGAAGGGTGAAGGAATGAAACTCAATCCGATTCATTATGGACCATTCACTATCTTGGAGAAAAGTGGTACCAATGCTTTTTGTCTAGATCTTCCACCTTACATGCAGATTTACTCAGTTGTGAATGTTGAGAACTTGAAACTTTTTTAGCGTCCCCTGATCATGGATCAATATGAGGAAGTTTCAATACCGTCAGTTGATGAGTTTTCACCTAAGTACTTGGATGAGCTATAGGAAGATATCATTTTAGACAGGAGGAAGAGGGCTTCATGCAGGGGTGATGTTGATTATCTTCGAGTAGGATTAGAAGGCATGCATCCAAGCAAGGAAAAGTGGATCAAGAAGGACAAAGTGAGGGGACTCTTCCCTCACTTACCTATTGATTGATGAAATATTTTGGTGGTCCAAAAATCTCTCAGTGGGAAGGCGTGATCCAAAAAGGATCCAGAGAAGGTTAACAGCAACTCAGAACTCACAGAGGCAACTTAGAACACTCAAAATGGCTCCAGCAGACAAAGAAAGGGAAAAAATTCAAAGTTCCCAAAACTCATTGAAAAGGGAACGATCTCGAAGAACATGTCACAATATTTCTAATGGTGCAAACGGCTCATCAAACAGAGTTACGAATTGAAAGATATTCATGATCAACGTTTGGTCAACCTAGCCCAGTCAGCAGGGGATGATTCAACATCCGTACTACTGATGTCACAGTCTGTAAAACACATCCGTACTATTTGATTGATGAAATATTTTGGTGGTCCAAAAATCTCTCAGTGGGATGGCGTGATCCAAAAAGGATCCAGAGAAGGTTAACAACAACTCAGAACTCACAGAGGCAACTTAGAACACTCAAAATGGCTCCAACAGACAGAGAAAGGGAAAAAATTCAAAGTTCCCAAAACTCATTGAAAAGGGAACGATCTCGAAGAGCATGTCACAATATTTCTAACGGTGCAAACGACTCATCAAACAGAGTCACGGATTGAAAGATATTCATGATCAAAGTTTGGTCAACCTAGCCCAGTCAGCAGGGGATGATTCAACATCTGTACTACTGATGTCAGAGTCTGTAAAACACATGTGGAAGGTGTAGGGAAGTGACATGTGGCACGATGATGTGGCAGCACCAGAGGCTACCACATGTCACCTGATTATTGGATTTTTGGATCAATCCATGGACCAATCGAATCGTGCCACGTGGCAATCCATACAGTTCATACGACTAACATGGAATTTTGACTTGGCAGGGGGCAGCGTGATCCAATGAGAGGCTGCCACATGGCCCAATTAGGGGTTTCCATGTGGCAGGAGGGAAATTCACAAGGACAACCCATGAACTAATTTTGAAACAAAATAGTTGGCGGGTCCGCCAAATCTGGCAGACCATGACAAATATAGCCACAGTTATATCTTGTTGGAGAACCTTCTAGAGACACTGCTAGATGTATAAGAATGGATATGTAATATATATTCCATGTAACAATAACAAACCAAAAACAAGAGTCTGTGGGGCTTGACCCCAGAACCTCCACCAGAGTCTACGCCTTAATACATCTTCCCATAACCACTAGGCCACGGGTACCACTTGTTTATATCACCTGAATTTATTATTAAGAAGTGTATCCGCCCAGCCATGGGGGAGGAGGCGTGAACCGTACGACCTATCGGGAAAATTTTTCAATGCATAGTACACTCATTATTGGAGGTTGTTGAGGGCATGGAAACCAAAACATAATTCTTTTTTGGGCCTGGGAGTGCCATATTTGAATCGAGGCATGGAGACAATCATTTTTGGGTAATTCGATGCCACGAATTCAATGGTGTTGTCTGTTTTCTTATCTGGGCATTATTTCTGCAACTTGATTTCAGAATGAAGTATACTTATGTATTTTGCCAAATTCTTTTGCTAAGTTAATGAAACAGCCTACCCATTTGAGAGCAGGACCTAGAGATGTAGTCCACCATGGATGAACTCCGTTATCAAGTTTTTTTGTTCAGATCTGACGCTTATGTCTCTTCATTTTTTAGTTTTTCCTTCTTTAATGGTGCAGTTTAATTTATGCTCATTCAATGCAATTATTTATAATTCACGATGAAAATATCCTGGATCATTTATGCTAATGTCTCTATAATAGCTCTCACTTGAAAGAAAGGATGAATTTATGGGATTACCCGCTATATTTTTTGGGGGTTACTTTCTCATCTCTTTTCTTAAAAACATAAAAATTGGTATTGAGTAAAAAGTGGGAGTATGTTACATGGGTCCATAAGGAAACAACACAATGGTGATCCAAATACAACAATTATAATCATTCTATGGAAAGATAAAACTTCTATGTTCAGTGCCTACTATGGATGCAGTGAAATCCATGATGCTAATATTATATTCATTTCATGTTTTTCTTGAAGGGATGGCCTATCATTTGAAGTGCAAATGACACATTCAAGTTATGTTGATTTTTATGTGCAACCAATGGTTATAATATAGTTAGAAAATTCTACTTGATATGGATGCATGCCATATATTATGTGGGCCTTTGAGGACCACACTAAACATTTTTTCATTAGAACAAAATCCAATGGCCTTCAAACAAACATTACTACTTGATTATTTTTCATTTCTATATATATCCATTGTTGGATTTTCCAAAGATGTGCTACAATGGTTTGAACAAATGGTATGCAAAGTTTGGTGTCACTTGTGGAATCGTTGTTCCACTTATTTGTCTTGCGGTTTCCACTAAGAGTTTCACTTTCTAAGACACCATATGGGAGTTGAACGAGATAACTATGAATATTTGACATTCTTACTAAAGATCATGCTAAGGTGATGTAGTAAAAAATAATAACTCTCTAAAAGTAAATCCAAGTGAGACATTATATTCCTCATGAACAATAGATATTATATGTAAATAATCAACAAGAACATTGACAAATTCTGAAGGCCTTCACCTTGATTTACTAAACTAGACTTCTTTTCAAGTCCCAAGTTATAAAAATAAAATAAAAAATTGAGGTCTCTCTCTCTCTTTCAAGTTATGAAAATCATGTGATACTAGCATGAATTAATATTTGTAGAGAGGGTGCATATTAAAGAAGAGGAGATTTTGTTTATCTATTAAATTGTGCCAATGCTACAGAATACCAATGTCTTTCTGTCAAAATGAATTTTTAACTCCTTGGATCAATGATTATTGTTCACATTTGGGTTTATATAGAAAGTCTAATATTGGGTAGAATCTTAAAAGAGATGGGTGTTGTAAATCATTTGGTTCACATGCAATTGGAGGAAGAAAAAGTGAAGTAGTGAAGAAGGTAGGTGGGAAGAAGCTTACAATGTTTTGGACGAGATGGTATCCAAGGGATACAATCCTAATGTTGTAACATTTACTACATTAATGGATGGTCTTTTCAAGAATTAATAAACATTGAGGAGGCCAATAGGGTTCTTGATAAGGTGGTTAAGCATGAATGTTCTTCGAACTTTGTCACTTAACAAAATTATTATTCATGCTCTTCGTAATGCAAGGAAGTTACTGTAAGAATTTCAACTTTTTATGAGATATCAAATAGAATTTGTACTCCTGATATGACCCAACAAACATATATTGATTTAAAAATAATAATAATAATTGAGATAGCTTGTGCCCCTTCTAAAGGAGATAGCTTAAGGGGTTGATCATTCAATACAAGGTTATATCTCTCATTCTAATCTTATCTTTGATGTCTTATGTGGGTGCAAGAATTTTATGGATGTGTTGTTGTGTCTTTGTTGAGCATTTCATATGGTTGTTACATATATTTCAGATATGTCCTTGACTGATAACACTTGTTGTTTGGTGGTTTTGTCACATCTTCTTTATCCATTTTCAAGTTCTATTTGTTTCCTAGAATCCATAGCCCAAGCATAAGGCACAAGGTCTTGCTTGGATTATCATGTTATATCTTAAAATATAAAGAGATTATCATTCTGCAGATATGGTTCCCACAAAACAAGAACTGGCACCCCAAGAGAATTATTGAGCCCACATATCAAGTTTAACTAGGTCAACCTTAATCACACCTTTTAATACAATAAAAGTATAAAGAATATTAATCTATCCATAATCACAACTATTATTAACGAATACACAAGCCATGGCCACATGTAGAGATAATAGTGTAATAAATCCAATAGTGTTAGACTACCCCACTATTAGGGAATTCATGAGCTACGAATAATCATTTGATGGGTGACCATCTGAATATGAAGGAATTTTCCTTAACATCTTGAGAATAACCTTAGACTACAACATCCTTCTCAACCATGACTACATACATGCTATTCATGTCATCATCTCTATCATTTTTTGGTGATGCATTCCCCCATGAGGCCTACATCATCACTATTGACCAACTCACATTAGGTAAACACTACCCAGATTCCCCTTCGTCTTATTATTCTAATTAACCATATCCACTAAACAAGTTAATAGGTGAATTCTATGTCAAATAAATCTACACTAAGAAACGTATATCACTATCCTTTCCTTCACCAACACCTTCCCTAGTGATAAATGGTCTAAATTGGATCCATGAAAAATATTGGTTATCGGTTCAGATGCTGTAAGGCTCAATACATGAATAATTCTAGTGGTAGAAGCAAGGATCATGACTATTGACAATGTAGGAGATGGGATTGATGGAATGAAGGGACCCATGCTATGTCAACTGGTGCCATACAAGTTTGGAACTCTTGAAACCCACAAACAAACAAGCATGTAAAATTTAAATCCAAACTTGAACAATTTAATCTCTTAAATTTCACATTTACCAATGCCTTCAAATCGCTAGGATTATATCCATGGAGCCACAAATTGATGCATAAATTGTATGTCAAGGCCGATAGAACCAATAGAACCAAGGAGTATTGAATCAATATATACCAAGACTAAGAGAAGATGAAATTATCATTAAGTGTATAATACAATTACATTCACATATATATACAAGCCATAGAAATAACCTTGTATATATTATCAGATGAAAAGGTACCCATAATTTCAATGCATTATATGCATCATTAGATGTTCAACTATATAATGTACATCTAACTGTCTTATAAAATTATTACACATCATCAATTTCTTTTAGTCTTCTTTTGTGTTTTCCAGTTCTTAAGTAATTCATCCATCTCCATGTCTATGTTTATTGGGTGCTCTTAAGAAGCTGATGTTGCTTCAGTCCTTTCATGTTGAGCACGTCTGGTCTCATACCCACGACGTGGAGGCTGTTGTGAGGGACCATCACCTACAAAAACAAAAAATATTAAATTTATATGGCCAATTTTTAAATATCATTGAAGTAGTTCATTAATATTAAAAAAAAAACTCTGGAATGTAATTATTTACCTAGTCCACTAGTCAGCACTGTTGGAATGGCTTCCCTGTTCACTTGATCTTCAGGTTGAGGAGGCTCAACTACGACATTCTCTTACACTGAAATGACAAAATTTATAAGTACGAAATTATTAAGTATATCATTAATATACAACCATTTTACTGTTGTGGGCCTCAATCTTAGGAATATCTTGGGGCTGCACCCCACTAGGATGGAGTTGCACCCCACTAGGATGGGGTTGTTGGGGAGCACCATGATCTTTTGGCTGCGTTGCACTATTAATGCTCTGTTTTCCAGTACTAATGGTTCTATTTATATTGTTTCTCCCTTGATTAAAACAAAGTAAGACATTAAATTATGGACGATATCAAACATTTATGTATTTTATATAAAGTAATGAAAGGTTAATGTGGACTGATTTTTATTTACCTTATACCGCAAACTAGATCTTGGGGTCTTCCCCATGCTTTTCCTACGATTAACCACACATTTATAGCCATACTTGTAACCAAGTTGGAGGTCTTCCTCCGTGGTTTCAATTCCAAAGTCCTCGCCCTGCATTGCATAAGAGTATGTTTTTTTAATGTTTTTGGCTACAATTACCTTAAAGTTGTAAGGCAATACAAATAATTTTCTTAAGATGTTTGGGTACTTACGATTCATAATTGTAACCTTGAGTAGCCTCCCTGGCCTAGCTTGTGTTGGCCATGTTTGGAAATATTCTTTGGTTTCCTTCGAAGTGTCAGGAAACCTATCATCAAAATTTTCAAGTATGTTATATATAACCACACTTTTATTTAGATCTAAAGAAAATTAAAGCTGGTATTGAAATCAAAATATTGTAATTTACCTTGGGGTACCAATTATTTTTTCTCCTGATTTTTTCAATATCTTTTCTTTTTCATCATCAATGATCGCCTTCCACTCCCTCTCTGGAATTGAGGGAGGATGTTCATACCTAGGATTTCTTGCCAAGCTTCATCTATAAACATCCCACGTATATTTTAAATATTCTCGCGCTGCAAAGGTGACCACCTTTTATTGAACGTGCCTACTCCAAAGAGGCCTTCGAGATAATCCATAAGTTCCTTTTTGAAGTTGGAATTCTGGAAATTCCACCTCATGCGTAAGGTTGCCCCAAAAATCAACAAGGCCTTGCTCTCTAGGTGCTTAAAAAAATGGTCATTTCCTACACACAAAAAGATATGATGATTAATTTAAAAATAATAATCTAGATGATTTGTGTATGAGATGGACAACATGAAACAATTAAAATATGAAAAACTACCTGGGAGTCGTATTTTTTTTAATGGAAGTCTATTATCTTCAACCAAAAATGTGCACAGAAGGGTCCCTGAGCTTGTCACATGTCTAGCTCCAAGAAATGCAACCATGTCAACCACATCATCTTCCCCATCTCTATCACCATCTCTAGAGTCTGACCAATGTGTGGATTCTAGTGGTGCGTGTCATGGCTCCTATCTAAATTAGGTGTGGAATATGGAGAAGTAAATAGTACTCTAGTAGCTGTAGGACCACCTGCATCAGTACTTTGTGGCATCTATGCAACGCCACTACTACCAACACCAGGCTAAACAGGCTCCAAAAATCTCTTTATAAAAAAAATATGTTTTTTCATGAGATAATGTAAAAGTTAAAGAACAAAGTTTCATAATTGAACATATGAGTACATTAGAAAAAAACACTTTAAATTATGGTTATTACCTTATATGTGTTAAGTTGTGACATAAGGATATTGATCCTTTCTAGGATGTCGGGAGTTTAATCTAGACGATCTAATAATATAGCAAGTTCCTTGTTCACTTGAATGATTTTTTTTTTTTATTAATACCATCGGATCAGGGGATGAATACAACCCCTCCTCATCAGAGAAATCATGATCAACATGGCCTACCGACTACATATAATTCCAACAAAAACAATGTTATTTCAGTAAAATTATATAAGCAAATAATAAAATTCACGTAAAATGAAAGTCGAATTTGATAAGCATTTACATGTTCTGTGGCTGACCCTTTTCCATCTTCATCCTGCCACATTATAATATAATTAGAACCCCCAAATATTTAAAAATTTGTTAACGATAAAAAAAAAAACTAATTTCCACCCAAATAAAATCAACCTCAACGATCAACCTCCCACAGTATTATAAAATTGGGACCGTGAAATATTTAAATAATGTTAAAGATAACAAAAAATATAATGTAATAAATAGAGGTTTCTTAAAGAGGTGTTGCATAAGTACCCACACACTATTAGTCAATGTTTCTATTCGATTCAAATGGTAATCCACTAATAACTCTTCCCCAAGAGCTATCTTTTTTATTACACACATGACTACCCAATTCTCTTCGCATCCCTCATATATACAATTTGGTTGCTTGTTTGTTGTCCCAGGTCATGTGTTGTTTATAAACCCTGCGATATTGCCGGAATCTTTTGGCCTTCCATCAATATAGATAGTCACTCCCTAATTTTTATCCTTGTTTATTAGCTGTATATAATTTGCGGCGAGTGAATATCTCTACATACTTCACATGTACCAGACCAGCCGCATCCAATCGTTATAATTGTAACACGGTCCGACATAGTCCATCAATTCAGTTACTGAATTGTATTTTACAGTTATTCCATCCATGGAAAATATCCCTAGGCCATGCAGGGAGGATGGTGCAATGTGATATGTCCTATTTTTAAAAATGAAGTCAACATCTATAGGAGGCAGTTCCTTAGGTACCCATTGTTTCACCAGAATCTTATACCTAAGTGGCAGCTCTATGTCTCATATGCTCTCATCATCATAAGCACATGATCCTCCTTCGGCAAGAAAAAATTCCATGCGTCTACAACAATTTTTTTTTAACCTTTTCACCTCTATGCCTTGTTTGTGTGTCATATCTACTAGATGCAGTCACATTTCCCTCTATTTTTCCTAATATTTCCTTACTTGACGAAGAAATATATGATAGGTACCTATTTGGTTGTACCTTCAATTGCATGTGCATGTGTTGTTAGTGAGTAGTCCATCCTCATCCTAGTTCCAATTTTTGAACTTTTCTTTCTATATTCAAAGTTCTAAATAAAGTTTTTATATCTTTAGCTTTGAATGCACAATTAGAGGATGCAATTACCAATATTAGTAGGGGCACTCATGCATGCAGTTTATTCCAAACTTAGTGAAGGGTATGAGTCTCTAGGTGGGTGCACCTTAGTTCGACTCGCTTATCCATGCAAGAAATATGCATTATGGTTATATTTCACGCTACAGAATAGTGGTCAGCCACCTAATGTAATGTGATATCCCTCTTGATTTTGGACATATTAAGGAAAAATAGTAAGTCTACTACAGATAGAGGTTTCCTTTCTACTATAGGGGCAATCCAAATGATAGTTAATTTGGATAAGCAACAAGATGTTTCAGAATTTCTAGTTGTTTTTGAGTTCATGCTAGATGATTTCCTTGATATTGGCTTAGAATTGGCACGTTCACAAGAAACAACGACAATTACTGGAAGCATTTTATCTGAGCTTAGGTCAATATTAGATAGTGTTGTGAAAATAAAAGGAAATGATGGTGAATGGTGGCACTCTCTTTTTGAAATATTTTTGGGTGCATTGGCAGATCGAATGAGAAAGCGATTTGAATGGTTGATTTCAAACAAGGTATATTTTTCCAATTCTGATGGTGGAACTCTCTTATCTGAGCTCATTTGCATTAGATGGAGCTTTGTCAGTCATGACCTTGTGTAAGCCATTCCATTTGGTGTTTGTTGCACTAAGTGTAAAGAACAAAGTTGGAGAATTATAAGACAGAAGTTAGGTATGAGATATTTGTTACCTCTTTATTCCCTTTTATTTTAATGGTATCCATATTTTGTATTGATCAAATGAGAAATTACCCCGGAACTGATTCCATTAGACACAAACTCAATCCTAAGGCCAACTAAGGAGAAAAAACAACACAGGATAATTAAACTAGGATTAGTCAAAGAAGAGAGAGGGGGGATAAAGAGGATGAGAAACTCGGTAGGGTGTGCAGAAGGATGCTCAATATAACCAAGGATAAAAAACAAGTGAGGCTTGAATAAGAGTCTGAATTTCTTAGTTGGACTTTGGAGGTTGATTGAGAAGAGGATGAAACTTTAAATAAAATCAACAACTGCATAGAAGAGACCAAGGGAAGGGCCTTGGGAACAACCTCAATAAAGAGAGATAAAGGAGTGGGATCATGTTGGATGGAATAATTCTCACCTTCATGGAAAAATAAAATCTCACTTTTGAATGTGCAAAGGATAAATATCATTGCATCTACCTAAGGCCGACCTAGGAGTATGTTGTACTCTAGGTCTCCTAGAAGTATTAAAAAATGGGTGTCTACAATCTCAAGACCAAAAAAATAGGGATCACAATAACATTGAGGGGTCTAGTCTTAGATTTGTTGAAACCTTAAAGGGTCCAACAGGTGGGTGAAAATAAATTAACACTAAGGACATGATAGATAGGAGTTCTTATGATGTTAAGGGAAAATCCAGGATAAACAATTACTCATTTGATGGTGAAATCATTGTGATGGGTCTAAATGAAGAATGAGTTTACCATATTGGCTTTCCATTTCTCTCTCAAAGGAATGTGGGAAATATCTAAAGTGAGAGGAGGGGACAAATCTTTTGTAAGCCTAGGGGAGAAATTGTAAAAGGAACTCAATTATATGGGTCGTCTAGCTAGTGCATGCTTAGAGAAAATTCATGTAGGACATCTCAAAGACATGAGAGAATGACCTTTCAATGAAGGAAGAATAATAGGAGGCAAGAAATCAACTAGCTTGGGGAGAGGGGGGAGGAACGATACTAGAATATTCATGAGGATATTCCCATTTGGTTTGAGAGATGGCTCTAATATAGTGAGAAGGTAGGGGACCCCGAGTGTTAATAAGGATAAAGGTTAGTTTTTGAGTAGGTTTATCTAAATAAATACCTAACTAATGCATCAGAAGGAAAATATCCAAGTCAATGAGATTAGGTAAAGAATTAGGTGAAGGGTAGTGCCTTTTGAGGTCAGAGTCAAACACTAGTGCTTGGTAACCTCTAGTGATATGGATCATTTATATAAATTTGAGTGTAGACTAACAAGAAGAAGGGTTAGCATGAGAATTCTCCTTCTTTGTAGGAGATTTACGAGTGACCTCTTCTTCTTTGGAAGAATTGGAGTGGTCTTCAAGAGAAGCCTTCTTCTTCTTCTTCTTGGAAGACTTTAGAATATCATGATCAGGCATCATATTCTTGTAGTTGTTGAGTTTCGCATTTTCTCATGTGACAACAATCTTAAGCTTAGGAGCTCTATTAGTTTGGCCTTTGTTTGCATCAAATATTTAAGTTTTCAATAATCATTTTTATTATGAGAGTTGCGCTTGTGTTATTTACAGCACATGCCAATTTTTGAGGTTGACGCATGATGTTGCTCCTTTTCTCTAATTTAAAAGATAGTTCTAATTTCAATTTTGGGCAAGGTCATTTCTTTCACCATGTCTCGCATTGCATTTCTATTGGAGACTCGTGGATTTGGTATTTTAACTATGTTATCTCCCACAACATACTTAAGTTAGGCATTTTCTATTTGATGGAGGTTGTCGATGGAATATTCAGTTGAAGGGAGATCTCTGATATAATTTATGATCATGTT
>JZKD02S2180885.1:176919-214903 GCA_000966675.3 Picea glauca
CAACAATCAAGTATACCCAGTCTTATACTCCTCCAAGAATCACACCCTTGGAGATGAACTCCATCCTTCTTTTATAGATGAATCCATCAATTACCTCCATAATAAAATATTCAAGAAAAATTTGGACATCTTTCCTCAGGTGAAGCACCTCTTATAAAAACACAAATCTAATATAGCTTCCTCTTATTGGGAAAAATTCTCCTTGAGAAGGTGAATGATTCCAAGTGTTTACATATGAGCCTACAATGTCCTGCAAATAGAATCACATAGAGTAATTCCTCCCATGACAATAACTTTATTCAATAAAACCCTCCTCAAGGATCTCCAATGATCTCCTTTAGCTTTGTAATCTATGCTAGCTTCCACCTGCATTGTCATTACAAATTTTACTTATGGAGAGCACTTCTCATCTCAACAAATCATGATCACTACATTCCAACAACTAAAACACTATACATTGTGGGGATATATTGAACCTATGAAAGTGTTGTTGACACTATAGGTATGGATTTCCCATTATAAGTACTATTGGGTTGTGGTGAGTATGGATATTATAGACCTGAAAATGAGTATTGATAAAGATGCCTCTTTCAAGGTAAAGATAAATATGATCTCTTTTAACAAGTCATTTTGACTTAATTTTAGAGGGATATGTATAAGTTCTAAGTAAATTTTCACATCATTGTATGTTACTCTCAAGGTCCATATTTTTAAACATTTGGGATGGACTAGCAAACTTTCTTTCCCTAAGTAGAAGAGAAAAATTAAACTTTTGGAAGAAACAAAATCCACCTTGGAAATAAATTTATAAGTTTTGATATTATACAAATCCCCACCCCTCTTATTGAAGTAATATATCACGCTTTCACCATTTCTTATTCTTAAATATTTGAACTTTGTCAAGTACTATTGGTGGTACTTCACAATTTTGTGTGGGAATGCAAGAAATTGAAGATTGCAGCCAAACATAGCCACACTTCAAACATGACTTCTTTTCATTTTCGCACACCATTCTTGTTGTTTAAAGATGAGATAATAAAGGATCAAAAAATGACATGGTTTTAGCCACATATGGTACTAATTAACCTAAGGGAAGCCTTGTTTCCCAACGATGAGATCCTAAGATGAAGCAAACTCCATTTCCCAATACTTATGTTGATATAACCACTGAAAATGAGTGCAAAGTTACCTCTTTCAATTATCTCATTTTTTCTCAAAAAACAGAACAACCAAAGCACTCATGGACTATTAAAATAATTGTTGTTTTTAGTCATTCAGATTCCACTTTAAAAGAAGATATCCAAAGTAATATTTCATGTGGAATAGATAACAAAGGACCTAAACCAAATGATGAAGGTTCTGAAAATTTAGGTGCTGAGTTTAGTGATGAATTATTGATTAAGAGGGTGGATAGAGGCTATGAGAATGTTGTAGGTGGAGCAACTCGGAATGCAGTTTTGGATGCACAAAACATTTTCCCACAAAGTTCAAATGCCTCTCATAAAATTCATAATAATCTATGCACTTCGAAAAGAATATGGATTCAATATATACCGACTAGCATTGCAAGGAATATGAGGTAGAATGTTAGATCAAAATTTGCAATTTTTCACTTGTATCCAAAATTGTACAAACTAACAAGTCTGAGGGTGTTAATATATTAATTCTCTTAGAGATGATTTTGTGACTAATATTATTTTCAACCTAAGACGTTTCTCATAAAGACAATGATGCCAATGTTAAAACTAGGTTTTTAATTACATCTCACAAAGGATTACCAATTTCAGAGAGAACGTTTTTACAACAAGAGGAGAGACATTACCAAGTTCCACGACATCTCCACGGGTTTGTCCAGATAGGCCTCCTTTTCCTTTGTTGATGTCCAATCGAAATCTTGGACCCTTGAATATCTCCACTCCTCTACCTCTATCAGATGGGGTTTCTCTCCTCTACCTTTGTCGAATAGAGTTTTTCTCTCTGAACTTGCCTAATTAGGGTGATCTCATTGAAGAGAGGTCACCTAGAACTTACTCCATGAACAAATTGTGAATCCTTGTAAGAGAACCCTAGGCAAAGAATGTGATGTATGGACAGGAATCAAGATTGGTTTTTCTCCTCATATGGGGTTTTTATTAGCTAGTATATGGTCGGTGCCCAATTTCATTTGTAATGAATGGGTGCGTGTAGATTAGTTAGGTATTTGTATTTTGGGTCCAGGCGGATCGCAGCCACATCCAAGGCCTCAACGATTGATCTCTCCAAACAACAGAAGCAATTGGATAATGTCATGGAATAATACTTAGATATCTTCTTCTCTCCTACCGGGGTACCTCTGTTCTGTTGGGTCAAGCATCCCATTGATTTGACTCTAGGTGCACCGCTACCCAATGGGCCAGTCTACCGCCACTCTTTGTTAGTAAATGAGGAGATCAAGAAGAAGATATAAGAACTGATCCACAAGGGGCACATCCATCCCATCTCATCACCTTGTGGGAGCCTAATCATGCTAGTGAAAAAGAAAGACGAGACATGGCGACTATGCATTGACTATCGGGCCCTGAATAAAATCACAGTCTGAAACCGGTACCCGATTCCCCAAATCGATGACCTCCTTGATCCACTCATGGGGGGCAAGTACTTCAGTAATATTGATATGAATTGGCTACTACCAGGTCCCAATAGAACAGACAGATGTATGGAAGACTACCTTCAATTCAAAAAAAGGTCTTTTTGAATGGTTGGTCATGCCCTTTGGTTTGACAAATTCTTTGACAAGTTTTATGAGGATGATGGACGATATCCTACAACCTTTCACCAATAATTTTGTAGTGGTTTATATGAATTAAATCCTCATCTACAACAAGACTTGGGCAAAACACTTGCAGCATATTCAACAAGTTCTGCACACCTTGCGACAACACCAACTATATGCAAACTTGGAAAAATTCTTCTTCGGTATGGACAGGGTCCATTACTTAGAATACATCATTTATTAGCATGGTGTGCATGTGGATCTAGCCAAGATCTAGGTCATTCATGACTAGCCAGCCCCAACCACATTCACTGAACTTTATATCTTCTTGGGCCTCACCAATTTCTATCGCAAGTTCATGTTGGGATTCTCTCATATCGCATGGGCCCTTAGCCAAGTAACCAGGGGTGTTGGTAAGGCAACATTTGTGTGGGGCCTATCCCAAGAACAAGCTTTCGATGACTTGAAGAAGCATTTGTTCTCATCCCTGATACTTTCATTATAGGACATGCAACATCCCTTTGAGATCAAGACATATGCTTCAGACTATGTTGTGGGCGTTGTTCTCACTCAACACGGCCACACTGTGGCATATCATAATGAGACACTATCAGATGTTGTCCGTAAATAACCTACTTAAGAAAAAGAAATGTACTCCATTGTGAAAGCTGACCGCCAGTGGAGACATTACAGTCTTGGGAAGGATACAGTCATCCACACTGATCACAAGCCACTACAATTCATGAAGACCCGAGGAAAATTGCAGAATGAATGCCATCATAAGTGGTCAACATACTTACAGCAGTTCCACCTCAACATCAAGTATAAAACAGGAAGTACCAACCAAGTTGTTGACTGCCTTAGCTGACCTCCAGTCATGAAACTCACCATGGTGCTAGACTCTTGTGGCCATGAGACCTCCAGATGGACCCACCTCTATGAGACAGTCCTTGAATTCTCCACCACCTACCAAATGTTGGGTGCCAACTCAATGGTCGCTAATTTCCATCTTCAGGATGGGTTGTTGTGTTGTAAGGGCCTCTGTATTCCATCAAGTGAGAGTGGGAAGATGATTTTGGAAGCTCACTACAGTGAGGTAGCAGGACACTTTGGCATCGAAAATATAGAGGCAGTGCTATTGAAACATTTCTACTAGCCGAAACTTCGACAGGATGTCGACAAATATATCAGGTCCTGCACCGCCTACATTATTGCCAAACTGACCACTAAGAAACAAAGCATGTACACCACTCTTCCTATTCCTAACAAGATTTTGGAATCCATCTCAATGGTCTACATGTCGGGCCTCCCGTCCACAAAGAGGGGAAATGACTATTTTTTTGTGGTTGTTGATCACTTTTCCAAGATGGCGATTCTAGCCACCTGCAAGAAGAACATCACAATAGAAGCCACTTCCAAGATCTTCTTTGAATGAGTATGGGTACATTTTGGGATCCCACAAACCATTATCTCATACCATGACAATCGATTCCTCAGCTCAATCTGGTCGAGCCTCTTGCCATTGTTGGATACCAAGCTCACCAGATCCACTGCCTTACACCCACAGACAGATGCCCAAACTGAGTTCGTCAACCAGATGGTCGTACATATCCTGTGCATGTACAATTCAAAACACACCCAGGCATGGGATGAGAGTCTTCCCTATGTCCCTCATACCTACAACTGAGCCCTGCATAGCTCAACTGGCCACAACCCCTTTTAGGTGGGGTTGGGATTCCAACCATTGGACCCCATGGATGTTGCATTACCCCTGGCGACCACCTTGGCCGACTCGTCCCCTTCTCCACCAGAAGATGAAAAATCCACTCGGTTCAATGAGCGGATCTAGCACATTCGCCAACATGTTCAGGATATTCTACACAATTCTAATGCCAAGTATAAGCAGTGCCATAAGAACACCTTACAGGGCTCCATCAGAAGCTTTGCCCACTCAGTTATGGGTCATACACCATCACCAAGACTGTGGGTGACAATGATTTTGAGCTCAACATTCCACCCTTCCTTGGTCTGCATCCAGTCTTCAATATGGATCTCCTTCGACCATATTTCCCACCATTATTCGACATCAGAGAGATAACAGAGAAGTTGAAACCAAGAGAGATCAACCCTAACTGCATGCAACATACATCAAGTGATCATATTGTGTACATAGATATCAAGGGCACTCGACAGTAAAGGATCCATCTTTATCCAGTTGTCAAAGCAGGGCAACTCCTACACCAAGGAAAGTGGCTCACCCGGGGCCAAATTCAGTAGAATTTCCTCATCTGATGGGGGAAATCAACACAATAGAGACCATTGCTTCCTAAGGAGGGAGGATTGATCCAGGTGGATATCGGTGGCCACCCACCTATTCCACTGGCTCGAAAAACAATATTCCACCTTAGCAGTTGTTCAACAGTTTTTCGTGTTCCAAACTTTCAGGGCCGTTTTGAGGCCCTAAACGACTTTTTTTGGGGATTTGGGGCCTAGGGGATTTCCCAGGACACTACCCTGGGGAAATTAAAAAAAATTCTTATTGGTTATACCTTTCCAATGGGATATCATGCACCTAAAATAAAGATTTAAATCGAAATTTATGACCCCGGGAAGTTGATGTACTAACTTACCCAAATGGGGCCCACATGACTTTTAGCGCTTCATCTCCTAGGGTTAGGTTTTTGGATGTCTAGGCTTTTTGACATTCTTGTTTATTGTAAAAGGCCTTTAGAGCCTCATTGGAACCATGTTCTTGCGAATGAGCACATCCATCACATCTCTTCTCAGAGACAAGCTGCCACCATTCTAGCAAGCTTGTTTTTCGCTGCATTTCACGGTTTTAGCTTACTTCCTTATTGAATAGAAAACCAGTTTTATTGTATCTCTGTTATTTTGTGTTAATAATATTTCAATAATCTGTATTCATTTTGTTCTGCTCGCAAAATATGGATCGGTGGTATCAAAGTGGTCTACTCCTTGTCGTCTTAATGCATGTCCCCAACGAGGTTAGGGTACAAAGAATTGGGTCTCGAGCTTGTTTCTCTTGAGGATAAAAGCTCTCCCACGCCCAAGAGACCTCTCATGGAAAGAGAAAATAAATATGATGGGACATGAGATCCTTTCAAAATGTTTCTTGAGGAATCCCTCATGCAATAGAGAACGAGATGATCGATAGTTTCACCCAAATCCTTCGGCGGCTACCAATAGGAAATGCATCTTCCTCAAGCGGAGGCGCCGCCACATTCAAGGTACAAATCAACTTCAATATTCCTATATTTGAAGGTCTGATAGATGCAGATGTTGTAGACAAGTGGTTGAATCTACTAGAAGGGTATTTTTTTGTCCATAATTTTTCAAATAGAGAAAATATTACTTTTGTGCTCCTCAAAGTCGTTCCCCATGTCAAAGATTAGTGGGAAACTTTCTATGAGCAAAAGGAAAAATAGAAACCATCATTATTTACAGTCATGACCACCTAGGAATCCTTCAGGGATGTTATTAAGGAATAATACTAGCCTTTCAAAAGTTATGATGACTTGTATACCAAATGGACTACACTGCGCCAAGAAAGAGACCAAGTAGTGCCAGAGTTCACAAATATATTCCATACCTTGTGCACCAAGCTGGGTATCAAAGATTCAAAGTGACATCTAGTGCTCAAGTATCGCGATGCTCTGAATAGGTACATCCAGATGAAAATGGAATTTATGTACATCTCATCCTTGGGCGTGGCCTACCGATATGCCATCAATATCGAGCAGAAGCTCAAACAAAAGAAGCGGCAATTTGGGCCTGGGAACCCCTCACAGAAAAATACAGGAAAGGGTGGCCCCAACCCACAAAACAAAGGACAGAGAAAATATGGATAGTATCAGGACAACGATTCCAAGTTGTAATAAATGGACACCAGAAAGAAAAATAAAGATATCGGGAAGTGGTGTGACTTCCATAAGAGCCCTTGGCATAACACTGTTGATTGTTGCTCAAAGCAGTCGTTGGTGGCTGAAGTGAAATCCTATGAATCAGATGCGGGTTCTAAATCTGAGTCAGAACCAAAAAGTGGAAGACATATCATTGACACAGAACCCATTGCCATTGTTTCTACGACCAAGGTCCACCCTAGTGAACTAGATGAGCTAGACGAAGGAGAGTACCTCTTCCATTAACTGATGTGGGTAAAAGGCACCTCGTTGCACTTCATCGTTGATAGTGGTATCCAGAAGAAACTCATATCACCAGAGGTCGTCAAGCAGTTGGCTCTATTGACAATGTCACACCCACAACCCTACACGATTGGATGGCTCCGCCAAGGAAGCGATCTCTGCATCAGCCAACAGTGTCGACTGTAGTACGGCATCAAGCCCTTCAAAGACGAGGTATTGTGTGATGTTTCTCCTCTCAAAGTTTGTAATGTTCTTTTGGGCCAACCTTATTTATGGAAACGACATGTTGTATATGATTCTAGGCCTTGTAGTGTTATTATTACTTTGAACAGGAAATTGTACAGGATACCCAAGAAAATCCCTCCTAGTCTTATTTCATTGATCTTTGCCAAGCAATGCAGGAAGGTCATCTCTCAAACTGGTAAATTTGTCTTATTCGTGATTCACTCTCAAAGTGAGAGAAATATTTTAGCCACATCCAGGGCCTCCAGGACTGATCTCTCCACACAACATAAGCAATTGGATAAGGTCGTGGAAGAATACTCAGATATCTTCTCCTCTCCTACCAGGGTACCTCTGCACTACCAGGTCAAGCATCCCATGGATCTAACCCCAGTTTCACTGCTACCCAATGTGACAATCTCATTCCTCTCTCTTTTAGAAAACAAGGAGATCAAGAGGCAGATCCAAGAACTGCTCCACAAGGGGAACATCCATCCCAGCTCATTGCCTTGTGGGATCCCAATCGTGCTAGTGCAAAAGAAATACGGGACCTGGTGAATCTGCATTGATGATCATGCTCTGAATAAAATCACTGTCCAAAACCGGTACCTGATTACACGAATCGATGACCTCCTTGATCATCTCATGGGGGGCAAATAATTCAGTAAGATTGATCTAGAGTCTGGGTACCACCAGGTCCCAATAGAACAGACAGATGTATGGAAGACTCCCTTCAAGTCAAAAGAAGGCATTTTTGAATGGCTGGTCATGCCATTTGATTTTACAAATGCTCCAACAAATTTTATGAGGATGTTGGACAATATCCTATGACCTTTCACCAATACTTTTGTAGTGGTGTATCTGGATGACATCCTCATCTACAACAAGACTTGGGAAGAACACTTGCAACATATTGAGCAGGTTCTGCAAACCCTATGGAAACACAAACTATATGAAAACTTGGAAAAATGCTCCTTCGACAGGGGCAGGGTCCATTACTTAGGCTACATCGTTGATCATCATGGTGTGCATGTGGATCCAGCCAAGATCTCGGTCATTTGTGACTGGCCAGCCCTAACCACACTCACTTAACTTTGGAGCTTCTTGGGCTTCACCAATTTATATCACAGGTTCATGTTGGGATTCTCTCATTTCGCATGGGCCCTAGGCCAAGTAACTAGGGGTGTTGGTAAGGAAAAAATTGAGTGGAGCCTGTCCCAAGAAAAATCCTTCAATGACTTGAAGAATCGTTTGTGCTCATCCCCAGTACTTTCATTACCGAACCTAAAACATCCCTTTGAGATCAAGACAGATGCTTCAGACTATGTTGTGGGTGTCGTTCTCAATCAACACAGCCACCCCATGACATATCATAGTGATAAGCTATCATGTGTTGTCCGTAAGTACCCTACTTAGGACAAAGAAATGTACTCCATTATGCAAGTCTTCCGCGAGTGGAGACATTACATTCTTGGGAAGGAGACAGTCATCCACATTGATCAAAATCCACGACAGTTCATGCAAACCCAAAGAAAATTACATAATGACCACCATCAAAAGTGGTCAACATACTTACAATAGTTCCATCTCAACATCAAGTATAAAACAGGAAGTACCAACTGATTTGTTGATTGCCTCAACTCACCTCCAGTTGCGACACTCACTACGGTGCTAGAATCTTGTGGCCACAAGACCTCTGGATGGCCCCACCTCTACGAGACAGACCCTGACTTCTCCACCACCTACCAAATGTTGGGTTCCAACTCAGAGGTCGCTAATTTCCATATTCAGAATGGGATATTGTGCCATCTGGACCATATTTGCGTTCCATCAAGTGAGTGCATGAAGCTGATTTGGGAAGCTCACTATAGTTGGGTGGAAGGACACTTTGGCGTTGAAAATATAGTGGTAGTGTTTCATAAACATTTCTACTAGCTGAAACTTCGACAAGATGTCAACAAGTATATAAGGTCCTGCATCGCCTGCGCTATTTCCAAACCGACCACTAAGAAACAGGGCTTGTACACCCCTTTTCCTACTCCTGACATACTGTGGGAATCCATCTCAATGGAATACATGTCGAGCCTCCTGTCCATAAATAGGGGAAATGACTGTGTTTTTGAGGTTGTTGATCGGTTTTCCAATATGGCGATTCTAATCGCATGCAAGAAGAACATCACAGCAGAAGCCGCTACCAAGCTCTTCTTTGAACGAGTATGGGTACATTTTTGGATCCCAAAAACCATTATCTCAAACCGTGACAGTCAGTTCCTCAGCTCATTCTAGTTGAGCCTCTGGTCACTGTTGGATACCAAGCTCACCAAATCCACTTCTTTCGACCCCCAGATAGATGGGAAAAATGAGGTCGTCAATCGGATGGTCGTACATATCCTATGCATATACAATTAAAAACACCCTCGCACATGGGATGAAAGTATTCCCTATTTCCAGAATAGCTACAACCGAGCCTTGCATATCTTAACTGGCAACATCCCCTTTCAGGTGGGTTTGATATTCCAACCATTGGGCCCCATGGATGTTGCACTACCCCTAGAGACCATCTCGGACGACCCGTTCCCTACTCCACCAGAAGCTAAAAAATCCAACTGGTTCATTAAGTGGATCCAACACATCTTCCAATAGGTTCAAGATATTTAATAGAATTCTAATGCCAAGTATAAGCAATTCCATGATCAACATCGAATGCCACATAAGTTTCAGGTGGGAAACAAAGTTTGGTTGCATTTGTAGAAAGAATGACTTACAGGGCCCCATCGGAAGCTTCACCCAATCCATTATGGTTCATACACCATCACCACGATTGTGGGTGATGATTCTTTTGAGCTCAACATTCCCCCCTTCCTTGGTCTGCATCCAGTCTTCAACATGGCTCTCCTTCGGCCATATTTCCCACCATTATTTGACACCTCAGAGATAACAAAGCATTTGACACCAACAGAGCTCAACCTTGACTGCATGTAATAAACATCCAGTGATCAGATTGTGGACACATAGATCAAGGGTACTCAACAACAAAGGATCCATCTTTATCAAGCCGTCGAAGCAGGGTAGCTCCTGCACCAAGGCAAGTGGCTCACCCGGGGACAAATTCAACAGAAATTTCCACATATGATGGGGGAACTCACCACAATGGAGACCATTTATTCCTAAGGACGGAATATTGATCCAGGTGGATATCAGTGGCCACCTACCTATTCCACTGTCTAGGAAAACAGTTTTCCACCTTGGCAAGTTTTTGACAGTTTTTCGGGATCCAAACTTTTGGGGTCGTTTTGAGGCCCTAAACGACATTTTTGGGGGACTTCCTGAGGCACTATCTTGGGCTAGTTGAAAATTGTTCTTCTCGATTAAACCTTTCCAACGGGCTATTGTCTGCCTAAAATGAAGATCGTATGAAAAAGTTACGACCCTCGGAAGTTGATGTACTAACTTACCCAAACGGGGCCCACATTACTTTTGGCGCTTCATCTCCTAGGGTTATGTTTTTGGATGTCTAGGGTTTTTGAAATTCCTGATTATTGTAAAATTACTTCGGAGCCTCATTGTAACCATATTCTTGTGAATGAGCGCATCCATGACATCTCTTCTCTAAGATAAGCCGCCACCATTCCAACAAGCTTGTTTTCCGCTGCATTTTACAGCTTCAACTTATGTCCTTATTGAATAGAAAACCAATTTTACTGTATCTCTATTATTTTGTGTTAATAATATTTTAATAATATGTATTCATTTCATTATGCTCGTAAAATATGGATCAGTGGTATCAGAGCGGTCTTCTCCTTTTCGCCTTAATGCATGTGCCCAACGAGGTCATGGTACAAATAATTGGGTCTTGGGCTTGTTTCTCTTGAGGAAAAAAGCTCTCGCATGCCCAAGAGACCTCTCATGGTAGGAGAAAATAAATATGGTGGGATAGGAGATCCTTTCAAAATGTTCCTTGAGGAATCCTTCACACATAAAAGGAACGAGATGATGGATAGTTTTGTGCAAATCCTTCGGCGGCTACCAACAGGTGACGCATCTTCCTCGAGCGGAGGTGCCTCCCCCTTGAAGGTACAAATCAACTTCGATATTCCTATATTTGAAGCTCATATAGATGCAGATGTTGTAGACAAGTGGTTGAATCTAATACAAGGGTATTTTTCTGTTCATAACTATACAAATAGAGAAAAAATTACTTTTGCGCTCCTCAAATTCGTTCCCCATGTCAAAGATTGGTGGGAAACTTTCTGTGAGAAAAAGGAAACAGAGGAAACCTCATTATTTATAGTCATGGCCACCTAGGAATCTTTCAGGGATGCTATTAAGGAAAAATACTACCATGATGGAAGTTATGATGACTTGTATACCAAATGGACCACACTGCACCAAGAAAGAGACCAAGAAGTGCCATAGTTCACAAATATCTTCCATACCTTGTGCACCAAGATGGGTATCAAAGATTCAGAGCGACATCTAGTGCTCAAGTATCGTGGTGCTTTGGATAGGTACATCTAGACCAAAATGTAATTCATGAAAATTTCTTCCTTAGGCACGACCTACCGATATATTGTCAAAATCGAGCAGAAGCTAAAAAAAAAGATGCAGCAATTTGGGCCTGGGAACCCCTCACAGCAAAAGCCAAGAAAGGGAGGCCCCAACCGATAGAACAAAGGAAAGAGAAAATATGGATAGTATCAAGACAAATAGTCCAAGCCACAAGAAAATAAGGACACCGGAAAGACAAAGAAATATACCAGGAAGTGGTCCGACATCCATAAGATCCCTTGGCATAACACTATCGACTGTCACTCAAATCATTCGCTGGTGGCCGAAGTGAAAGCCTCTGAATCAGATTCGGGTTCTGACTCTGAGTTAGAACCAGAAAGGGAAGACAGATCATTAATGAGGAACCAAGTGCCACTGTATCTACCACGAAGCTCCAGCTTGGTGAACTAGATGAGCCAGAAGAAGGAGAGCATCTCTTCCATTCACAGATGTGGGTAAAAGGCACCATGATGCACTTTATCATTGATAGTGGTAGCCAGAAGAACCTCATCTCAGCAAAGGTTGTCAAGCGGTTGGATTTTCTAATAACGTCGCACCCACAACCCTACACCATTGGATGGCTTTGCCAAGGAATTGATCTTCACATCATCCAATAGTGTCGAATGTTGTATGACATCAAGCCCTTCAAAGACGAGGTATTGTGTGATTTTTCTCCTCTAAAATTTTGTAATGATCTTTTGGGCCAACCTTATTTATGGAAACATCATGATGTATATGAGTCTAGGCCTCGTAGTGTTATTATTACTTTGAACAGGAAATTGTACAGGATACCCGAGGCAGTCCCTCCTAGTGTTATTTCCTTGATCTTTTCCAAGCAATGCAGGAAGGTCATCTCTCAGACTGAGAAATTTTTCTTTTTCGTGATTCACTCTCAGAGTGAGAGAAATATCACAACCACATCCAGGGCCTTCATGACCAATCTCTCCACCCAAAAGAAGCAATTGGATAAGGTCATGGAAAAATACTCAGATATCTTTTCCTCTCCTACCGGGGTACCTCTGCACTACCAGGTCAAGCATCCCATCGATCTGACCCCAGGTGCACCGCTACCCAATGGGCCACTCTACCATTGCTCTCTATTAGAAAATGAGGAGATCAAGAGGCAGATCCAAGAACTTCTCCATGAGGGGCACATCTGTCCCATCTGATCTCCTTTTGGGAGCCTAATCGTGTTGGTGCAAAAGAAAGACGGGCCCTAGCTACTCTACATTGATAATTGGGCCCTTAATAAAATCAAATTCTGAAACCAGTACCCAATTCCTCGAATCAACGACCTCCTTGATCAGCTCACAGGGGCCAAATTCTTCAATAAGATTGATCTAAAGTCTGGATACCACTAGGTCCCAATAGAACAGATAGATGTATGGAAGACTCCCTTCAATTCAAAAGAATGTCTTTTTGAATGGTTGGTCATGCCCTTTGGTTTGCCAAATGCTACAACAATGTTTATGAGGATGATGAACGATATCCTATGCCCTTTCACCAATACTTTTGTAGTGGTATATATGGATGACATCCTCATCTAAAGAAAGACTTGGACGAAATACTTGTAGCATATTCAACAGGTTCTGCACACCCTGTGGAAATACAAACTATATGAAAACTTGCGAAAATGCTCCTTTGGCATGGATAGGGTCCATTACTTAGGCTACATCATTGATCATCATGGTGTGCATGTGGATCTAGTGAATATCCAAGTCATCCGTGATTGGCCAGCCCCAACCACACTCACTGAACTTCAGAGCTTCTTGGGCCTCACCAATTTCTATCGTGGGTTCATGCTGGGATTCTCTCATATCGCATGGGCCCTCAGCCAAGTAACCATGGGTGGCAGTAAGGAAAAATTTGTGTGGGGTTGTCCCAATAACAAGCCTTCGATGACTTGAAGAAGCGTTTTTTCTCATCCTCGATACTTTAATTACTGGACCTGCAACATCCCTTTGAGATCGAGACAGATGCTTTAGACTATGTTTTTGGTGTCATTCTCACTCAACACGGCCACCCCATGGAATATCATAGTGAGACACTATCATATGTTGTCCGTAAGTACCCTACTTATGAAAAAGAAATGTACTCCATTGTGCAAGCCTACCGCCAGTGGAGACATTACATTCTTTGGAAGGAGACAGTCATCCACACTGAACACAAGCCACTATAGTTCATGCAGACCCAAGGAAAATTGCAAAATACCCACCATCAAAATTGGTCAACATACTTACAAGAGTTCCACCTCAACATCTAGTATAAAATAGGAAGTACCAACCAAGTTGTTGAATGCCTCACCCGACCTCTAATCGTGGCACTCACCACGGTGCTAGACTCTTGCGGCCATGAGACCTCTAGATGGACCCACCTCTATGAGACAAACCCTAACTTCTCCACCACCTACCAAATGTTGGGCGCCAACTCAATGGTCCCTAATTTCCATTTTTTGGATGGGTTGTTGTGTCGTCTGGGGAATATCTGTGTTCCATCAAGCGAGCGTGCAAAGATGATATGGGGAGCTCACTACAGTTGGGTGGCAGGACACTTTGGCATTGAAGAGTCAGTGGCAGTGTTGCAGAAACATTTCTACTGGTTGAAACTTTGATAGGGTGTATGCAAGTATATCAGGTCATGCACCGCCTACGTTATTGCCAAACTGACCACTAACAAACAGGACCTGTACACCCCTCTTCCTACTCCTAACAGGCCATGGGAATCCATCTCAATGGACTACATGTCAGGCCTCCAAGATGGTTTTTGATTGCTTTTCCAAGATGGCGATTCTAGCCACCTGAAAGAAGAACATCATAGCAGAAGCCACTACCAAGCTCTTCTTTGAACGAGTATGGGTACATTTTGGCATCCAAAAAACCATTATCTAAGACCGTGACAGTTGGTTCCTCATCTCATTATGGTCAAGCTTGGTCACTATTGGATACCAAGCTCATCAAATCCACTTCCTTCCACCCCTAGATAGATGGCCAAACTGAGGTCCTCAATCAGATGGTCGTACATATCCTACGCATGTAAAATTCAAAACACCCTCACACATGGGATGCGAGTCTTCCCTATGTCCATCATAGCTACAACTGAGCCCTACATAGTTTAACTCAACACAACCCCTTTCAGGTGGGGTTGGGATTCCAACCATTGGGCCCCATGGATGTTGCACTACCCCTGGCGACCACCTCGGCCGACTCGATCCCTGCTCCAAGAAAATCTAACAAAGCCACCCATTTCATTGAGCTTATCCATCACATTCGCCAACAGGTTCAGGATATTCTACAGAAGTCTAATGCCAAGTAAAAGCAGCGTCATGATCAACATCGGGTGCCACATAAGTTTCAGGTGACCAAAAACATTTGGTTGCATTTGCAGAAATAACACCTTACAGGGCCCCATCGAAAGCTTTGCCCACTCTGTTATGGGTTGTACACCATCACCCAGGTTATGGGTGACAATGCTTTTGAGCTCAACATTCCCCCCTTCCTTGGTCTTCATCCAGTCTTCAAAATGGCTCTCCTTCGACCATATTTCCCACCATTATTGGAAACCTCAGAAATAGAAGAGTAGTTGACACCAACAGAGCTCAATCATGATTGCATGCAATAGGAATCTAATGATAATATTTTGGACACACAAATCAAGGGCACTCGACAGCAAAGGATCCATCTTTATCAAGTCGTCAAATCATGGTAGCTCCTACACCAAGGCAAGTGGCTCACCCGAGGCCAAATTGAGCAGAAATTTCCTCATCTAATGGGGGAACTCAATGCAATGGATACCATTTCTTCCTAAGGAGGGAAGATTGATTTAGGTGGATATCGGTGGCCACCCACCTGTTGGCATAGGGGCAGACCCAGGGTTCAACTCTAATAGCGCACCAACAATCCCTAACTACTGGCCCTTTCGGCAACACCTACGAAGTAGATGCAGTCTCACCCAAAGTAGCAATAGGGGGGTTGCAGGACACATGTGTCTACAACCAGAGGAAATGCAAGGTGAATTCATAACAACAACACAATATAACCCAGAGATCCCTTAACAGTCTTATACTTAGCTTCACGAATTTATCATATACCTTCTCTCTTTAATAGGGAAAAACAACCATTCAATAATAGTATAACAGGTAGCAAATAACACAACATCAACCACAAAGAAAAACAAGATTTATGCGGTTCACCTTCTCCCTAGGGCTACGTCCACAGAACTGTGCTTCTTGATATTATTAGATGAAAACATACAGTTCTATCTATGCACTTAGCTTCATGTCTCTCTCTCTTTCTTTCTCTCTTTCTCTTCCCTCCCTACGCACGTAGCTCTAGGGTTGATCTTCGCACCCAGCTAAAGATCAAGAATATATACTCAATATTGTTATCACCAACAACGACAACAATAATCAACAATAATCATAACCAACAATGAACAACAACAATACTACCATAATCATAGACCAACCCTCTCATCTCTTCTAGACCTTTATTTATACATTACATGACTCTCGGACAACCTTGGACCAAAGTCTAGGTGTCAAAACCCTAGATCCAAAACCCTAGGTCCACATGACCTGCGTTTTCAAGGCTTGACCAGCCTGTCCTTCCTTATTTTTCACTTCTTTAACCACTTCGGCCCTTCCTCAATTTATGTGCCTTCCGTGCAGTTCGTACTTCGTATTTCCTCTTCCTTAATCTTTTATTTCTCCCTTAATACATAACCAAGGGCCAACAAGCCCACAACACTCACATGTGACTCATCCTGAGTCAATGTATATTGAGCCTTCTACTTTACTTTGACTGCAGACTGCACAAAGCAGCCTGTTCTTTCTTCTTCAGCCCTCCCTATCCTATGCAAACTGTCTTTTCTATGTCTGGTACCCACTTTCAACTGCACTTGGTACCTAGATCCTTCTTCCTTTAATTTCGCTGAAACTTGCAAGGAAGCTGGTTGTCACGATACAGCTTCAACCAGATCCCATTTACTAAACCATATTTCCATTCTCCATCAAGTGTCTTCAACTGCACAAATCCTCCTTCTGTAATATGGGCAACTTTGAATGGCCCAAGCCAATGTGTCCTGAACTTCCCTGGATGCTTCATGAACTTGTTGTCATACAACAATACCAAATCTCCTTGCTTAAATGCTTTCCTCTTGATATGTCTATCATGGTAAGCCTTTTCTCATTCTTTTTGTACCTGCTGATGAAATCCTGCAATAAACCTGTCTTCCTCTAATTCGATCAACTGTGCAAGCCTGGCTTGAACAACACTTGTGTCATCCATACCTGTAAATGTTGCAATTCTTAATTTGGGAACCAAATATTCCATAGGTACGACTGCTTCCAGGTCATAAACTAACTTAAAGGGAGTCTGTGTTGTTAACATTTTTCAAGTAGTTCGATAAGCCCATAATACTACTGGAATTCTTAAATCCCAATCATCTTTTCTAACGTTGCAAATCTTGGTCAGTGTTGTCTCCAAGATATTATTGGAAGATTCGACTGTACCATTCGCCTGTGGGTGGTATGGTGTGCTCTTTTGATGGTGAACTTCAAACTTCTGATTCAAGGCTTCAATGGTTTTTTTAATGAAGTGTGTACCTTGATCACTCATAAGGATCTTCAGGAATCCAAATCTGGTTATGATATCATCAAATATTAATCACGCAGTTGTAGTTGCACTACAGTGTTTAAATGCTCTTGATTCTGCCCATTTGGTCAAATACTTTGTAGCATTGATGATGTATCGAGCTCTTGTGTGCCTTCTTGGTGGGTTGATAGGTCCCACAAATTCAATAGCCCATTTATCAAAGGCCTGTAAAGTTAGCTGAGGGGCTAAAAGCATTTCATCCCTTCTAGAAGGCTTCCCTATCCTTTGGCATACATCGCATGCTCTGTAGTATTCCTTAGCATCCTTATGTAAAGTGGGCCACCAGAGGCTAGCTCTGAGAACCTTTTGTGTTGGTTCTTTCCCTGCATAATGTCCTCCCATGATGCCTTCATGTTCTTCTGCTAAAATAAATGGTCTTTCTTCCTCCATAACGCATCTCCTCAAGATCTCATCTGGTCCCATGTTATATAATTGTGCAGCTATAAGTTGAAAATCTATAGCGCAGACTACCAACTATTTTTTTTGAATGACTGTATATTCGTGAAGTGCCATTCCTGTGGACAGGAATTGTACTATCTTGATGAAGTTATCATCGACTTTTCTAAGGGCCAGCAATTGTGCATCTGGTAGTATATCATCCAAACTGGTAGGTTCCTCTCCATGTTCTAACTTGGATAAGTGGTCAGGTCCCTTATTCATTCTCCCTGGCTTGACCACAATCTCAAAATCATATTCTTGGAATAATAATAGCCATCTACATATCCTTCCCCCCAACACTGGCTTCTTGACTAAGTATTTCAATGCAGAATGATCAGTAAACATCTTAAAATGTTCTCCCAACAAGTAGTGTCTAAAATTCTGTAGCGCGAATACCATAGCTAAGCCTTCTTTTTTAGTGGTAGTATAATTTATTTCAGAGGTATAAAGATTCCTAATCACAAAGGCTATAGGGTGGTCAGTGTCTCCTACACCTGGTTGTGCTAACACTACTCCTAATACAATGGATGAAGCATCGACATAAACATTGAATTCCTTACTCCAATCTGGGAAAATCAAAATAGGTGCAGTAACCATTTTCTTCTTTAGTGTGTCGAAGCTCTGCTGGCATTCCTCTGTCCATTGAAACTTACTATCTTTCTTTAATATCTTCTCCATAGGTATTGTTATCTCTGTGTAGCCCTTAATTAACTTCTTGTAGTATCTGGTGTGTCCTAATGCAGTACACAACTGTCTAACTGAAGTAGGAGGAGGTAGATCAACAATGATAGTGATCTTGGAAGGATCTACCATCAACCCCTTCTTACATACAATGTGTCCTAACAACACTCCAAAAGGTGAAAAGAAGATACACTTTTTCAGATTCAAGGCAATCTGGCATTTCCTACACTTATCCAACATTAATCTCAAACATTCAATATGATTTTTCAGTACGCTAAAAATGGTCTAATCACCAAAGTATGCCTCTAAAAACTTGTGTAAGAACTCCTTAAATGCTTCGACCACCACTTGGAAAATATGGTTGGTGCATTTTTTAACCCAAAAGGCATCATAGTGTACTAATAAGAACCCCATTTTGTTGCAAATGTGGTCTTATGCCTATCCTCCTTAGCAATTTGGATCTGGTGATAGCCTAAAAATCCATCTGTGAATGAATAGACTTCTTGTCTTCCTACATTATCTAGGACCTCATCAGTAAAAGGTGTAGGAAATGGATCATGTAAACACGCATCATTCAATTTCCTTAGATCTACACAAATTATGATTTCTCCTTAATTCTTATCTTGGACCACCATAGGGTTGATCCATTCAGATTCTTCAACTGGTTATATGATTCTTGCTTCCAACATTCTATCTAATTTAATATTAACTATCTACTTGTACTTGGGATTCAGTCTGTAAGGTCTCTGCTTGACTAGCCTTGCATCTGGTTTCAAAGGAATCTTCATTTCTCCCATGGGTCCTTTTATGCCCTTCATGTCTGTGAACTTGGTTGGAAACAAGTCCTGATACTCATGCAGTAGTTCTGTAATCTTATCAATAGTAGCATCATCCCAATAGTCTCCAACATTTTCCAACTTAGGTGCTTGCTCTGTTCCAATATTAACCTTCTTAATTTTAATAGGTTTTCCAATAAAAGCTAATTCGATCCCTGACCCTTCTATGTCTCTCTGACCTTTAGTTTCTGTAATGTTTACATCCCTAGGGTCATCGTCCTCATCATCGTTAATATTATAACAACCTTGTAACTTTTGAATAGGTACAATCGATTCATCTTATTCTTAGGCTAAAGGGAGGTTAGGTGCCTCTTCAAAGACTTTTGTATTACAATTTGTAAATCCTGATCTATTTTAGGGTACTTAATTTCAAATAGGAACGTAGTTATAAAGTTCTAAGTCATTCCATGCCAGTCTGTAGTAATGAGGCATAGTTCTGCTCGAACATACCAGTTGATAGGCATAGTATCCAAAGCGTTAATGAACTTATGTACCCACTGTTCTTTAGGAATGTTGCTCCAGGATTCCTCACAACTTCTCACATGGTCCTTGGGACAATTCTGACCTATGTATCAAACTTCGCAGCCTTCAGTTTGGTCTGAAAAGAGCATTGTCATCAAGGTGTGACCTTGTACCACTTCATGATGTTCTTCTTATGTGTTACCCACCATATAGTTGGCGTTTCTTTCAAGGCTTTATATATTGCTAACAACCTATGTTTTGCTAGTACAATTCTTTCAAATTCAACGAGAAATGTCTCTAAATGATTCAATCCATCAAATGCAGGAAGATTACTTATTTTTGTGTCAATCCAGCAAGCTGCTCTGGTCAATCTAGCACACCTCCACGTAGAGACTTCATACATTATGTTCTGCCAATTTTCCAATGCTTCTTCCAAATCTGATGAGCATGTACTTTCACTTCACGAACTTAGATTTCCATCTGTTGTAGGATTGATATAATCCTACTAACCTTCCATCAGTTTATAGATGTTTTCTGGCTCATAGACGCGGTCTTCTTCTCTTATTGTTTTTGTGTATCTGTGACCTTCATCAGGATCAACAGGTGCAATGAACTTAAGGCCATCACCTTCAAATTTCATTCTTCTCTTTTTTAGGTCAACAACAGTCGAATTGTTGAAAGCCCAATCAATTCCTAACAATTTTTGGTAGGGGCAGCTATCATCAACAATCTCAATCACTTTGAAATCTGCAAATGTCCTCACTCCTTTGATGTCCGCGGGGACATGCTCTAGTCTTCCAAAGGGGCTCATCGACTGCTGATTAGCCATCCTGAGCCTAATAGGGGAGTAAATCAACTTAGGTTTTCCCATCAATTCCCAAGTCTTCTTCGTCATAACATTTACTTTTGATCCCAAGTCGAGGACCACATAGTCTACGTCGTAGTCTCCAATATGAGCACTAAGTTGTAGTTCCTTGTTTTTCCTTCTTTTCCTAGATACTTGATTCACAACTCTACTCAGCAGAGGATCTATTCTCCAACTTCATACTGTCTTATTAAGTGTGGTAGTTCCTACACAACTTTTTCATATTTAATCAAATTGATGCAAGTATACAAGAAGTCCATAAGAAGTCCATAAGCTTGCTTACTTCTTTTCCTTCTCTAGCTAAGGTAGACTGGTCAAATGCTGGAGGCATTTCAAATTCCCTTAATTTTGGTTGTGCTCTAGATGAAGAAGCTTGTTCTCCTACAAATTCTCCTCTTACTTCTTCAAATGTATGTTTTTCTTTCCTTGGATCAAACAATTGTGTCCTATCTACAACGTTTCTAATCCCCGATTCATCTATAGTCTTTCCTAGAGTCACCCTATATTCTCCTGTAACAACGCCTCCTCTATTAATAATAATGACTCAAGGATCCTCACTGTGAGGTTCATCTGATATTAGTTGTACTTGCTGGTTTCCACCTCATCTTTCTTGAAGTTTTGCTAGCAATACTGGGCAGTCTTCAATGATATGATCAAATGAATTACAGTAGATGCAAGTAGTACAAGGGTTTTGACAATCCCTTGCCAAATGTCCTGGTTGGGAGAAATTATAGAAAATGATCTAACCTCGACCTCAGCCCATTCCTCCTCCTCGTCTTCTTCCTCGAATCCACTGCGAGGGTTGAAGTTTCCTCTTCCTGGGGAATTGAATTGTGTAGTGTTTCCTTATGACTGCATTTCTCCTTGAATTCTATATGTATCCCTTGATCTTTCATGCATGAGATCATAAGGCCTACAGTCCTTCTATTCATTCCCCATATGTATCCCTTGAGCTTCATTGGTGAACTGCTTAATTCTTCTTAAACAGGTTCACAAGAGGAACCTCTCTGAATGATCTCCCACTACACATGTGTCCAACCTCTGTGTTAATTTCATTGTTTGAATTCTTGAAAATTAGCTTTAAAATCCACTAAATATTGTATCTTCAAGATATTCTTCTCATGCAATAGCATCTTAATCTTTAGCTTCAAGAAGTGTAGAAACTTTCCTCTAGGTCCCTTAAAGAAATACTTATTTGCTTGACTATATGATTCCACTCTATCAATAGTGAACTCAGTAATGTACCCTCCAATAGTGCTATCAAACTAGATATCTACTACTCTAGACACATCATTATCAACTCTCTTGACCTTCTTGATAAGCGTCATTATCCAAACCACAGGTGGTCTAGATCTTATTTCAAACTGTGTTTTTGCTAGTCAGGCTAACCACTCGTATAGCTCCTTATGAACTCCTGTAAAGAAAATTTTGTGCACATCCATAAAGATGTACCTTTCCAACCAGTCTTTTGTACTAATGCTAGGGTTCTTGTTCTGAGCTACGACAAAGTCCCTTTGTTGTTCTTCTATCCATTTTTGAATTTCTGTCTTTGAAGGAAACCACCTTGACATTCTCTCAAAAAGATCTCGGTCCCAACAATGGAAGCATTTGTTGGCACAGGGGTAGACCCAGGGTTAAACTCTAACAGCGCACCAACAAGCCCTAATTACTGGCCCTTTCGAAAACACCTACAAAGCAGATGCAGTCTCACCCGAAGTAGCAATAAGGGGGTTGCAAGACATAGGTGTCTACAACCAGAGGAAATGCAAGGTGAATCCAGAACAAGAACGCAATATAACCCAGATATCCCTTAAAAATCGTATACTTAGCTTCATGAAGTTAGCTTATACCTTCTCTCTTTAATAGGGAAAAACAAACATGCAATAATAGTATAACAGATAGAAAATAACACAACATCAACCACAAAGAAAAACACGATTTATGTGGTTCACCCTCTCCCTAGGGCTACGTCCATAGAACTATTTTTCTTGATATTATTAAATGAAAACATATAGTTCTATCTTTGCACTTAGCTGCAGATCTCTCTCTCTTTCTTTCTCTCTTTCTCTTCCCTCCTTGCGCACCTAGTTGTAGGGTTTCTCTTTGCACCCAGCTGAATATCCAGAATACAGACTCAATATTGTTATCACCAACAACGAAAACAATAGTCAACAATAATCATAATTAGCAATGAACAATAATAATACAACCATAATCATAGATCATCCCTCTCATCTCTTCTAGACCTTTATTTATACATTACATGACTCTTAGACAACCTTAGACTGAATTCTAGGTTTCAAAACCCTAGATCCAAAACCTTAGGTCCCCATGACCCGTGTTTTCAGGGATTCGCTAGCTTGTCCTTCCTTCTTTTCTACTTCTTTAACCACTTCGACCCTTCCTTAGTTATGTGCCTTCTGTGCAGTTCGTACTTCATCTTTCTTCTTCCTTAATCTTCTATTTCTTCCTTAATACATAACCAAGGGCCAACACCACCTATTCCACTGGCTTGAAATACAATTTTCCTCCTTGGCATTTTTTCAGCAGTTTTGCGGGTTCCAAACTTCCAGGGCCATTTTGAGGCCCTAAACGACGTTTTATGAGGATTTGGGGCCCATAGGACCTTTTAGGCCACTGCCCTGGGCAAGTCACATTTTTGTTTTCTTGGTTAGACCTTTCCAGCGGGCTATCCTGCACCTAAAACGAAGATCATATGCAAAAGTTACGACCCATGGAAGTTGATGTACTAATTTACCCAAGAGGGGCCCACATGACTTTTGGTGCTTCATCTCCTAGGGTTAGGTTTTTGGATGTCTATGAGTTGATGAATGCCTCAACTAACCTCCAGTATCAACACTCACCATGGTGCTAGACTCTTATGGCCACGATACCTTCGGATGGCCCCACCTCTACGAGATAGACTCTAACTTCTCCACCACCTACCAAATGTTGGGCGCCAACTCAATGGTCGCTAATTTCCATCTTTAGGATGGGTTGTTGTGTTGTCTAGGCCATCTCTGCGTTCCATTAAGAGAGTGCATGAAGCTGATTTGGGAAGCTCACTATAGTTGGGTGGCAGGGCACTTTGGTGTTGAAAAGATAGTGGCAGTGCTACAAAAAAATTTCTACTGGCCGAAACTTTGACAATATGTCAGCAAGTATATCAGGTCCTGCACCACCTGTGCTATTTCCAAACCGATCACTAAGAAACAAGGCATGTAAACCCCTCTTCCTACTCCTAACAGGCCATGGGAATCCATCTCAATGGACTACATGTCGAGCCTCCCATCCACAAAGAGGGGAAATGACTGTGTTTTTGTGGTTATTGATCACTTTTCCAAGATGGCGACTCTAGTCGCCTTCAAGAAGAACATCACAACATAAGCCACTGCCAAGCTCTTGTTTGAACGAGTATGGGTAAATTTTGGGATCCTACAAACCATTATCTCATACTGTGATAGTCAATTCCTCAACTCATTTTGGTCGATCCGCTAGTCATTGTTGGATACCAATCTCACCAAATCCACTGCCTTCCACCCCTAGACAAATGGCCAAACTGAGGTCGTTAATCAGATAGTCGTACATATCCTACGGATGTATAATTCAAAACACCCCTGCACATGGGATGAGAGTATTCCCTATGTCCAGGATAGCTACAACCGAGCCCTGCATGGCTCAACTAGACACAACCCCTTTTAGGTGGGGTTTGGATTCCAACCATTGGGGCCCATGGATGTTTCACTACCCATGGTGACCACCTCGGCTGACTCATCCCCTACTCCACCAGAAGCTGAAAAAACCACCCGGTTCATTGAGAGGATCCAACACATCCACCAACAAGTTCAGAATATTCTATAGAAGTTTAATTCCAAGTACAAGCAGCGCCATAATCAACATCGAGTGCCACATAAGTTTCAGGTGGGCAAAAATGTTTGGTTGCATTTGCAGAAAGAACTCCTTACAGGGCCTCATTGGAAGATTCACCCACTTCGTTATGGGTCGTACACGATCACCATGATTATGGGTGACAATGATTTTGAGCTCAACATTCCCCCCTTCCTTGGTCTACATCCATTCTTCAACATGGCTCTCCTTCGGCCATATTTCCCACCAATATTGGACACCTCGGAGATAGCAGAGCAGTTGACACCAACAGAGCTCAACCCTGACTACATACAATAGGAATCCAATGATCATATTGTGGACACACAGATCAAGGGCACTCGACAGCAAAGGATCAATCTTTATCGAGTCATCAAAGTAGGGCAGCTCCTGCACCAAGGCAAGTGGCTCACCCAGGGCCAAATTTAGCATAAATTTCCTCATCTGATGGGGGAACTCAATGAAATGGAGAACATGGCTTCCTAAGGATGGATATTTGATCTAGGTGGATATCGGTGGCCACCCACCTATTCCATTGGATCGAAAAATATTTTTCCACCTTGGCAGTTTTTCGACAGTTTTTCAAGTTCCAAACTTTCAGGGTTGTGTTTGAGGCCCTAAATGACTCTTTTTGGGGATTTGGGGCCCAGGGGACAAATTAATAAACTTCCTTGGGCAGTTGAAAAATGTTCTTCTTAGTTAGACCTTTCCAACAGGCTATCGTGCGCCTAAAACGGAGATCGTATGCAAAAGTTACAACCCCGGGAAGTTGATGTACTAACTTACCCAAACAGAGCCCACATGACTTTTTGCGCTTCATCTCCTAGGGTTAGGTTTTTGGATGTTTAGGGTTTTTTACATTCTTGTTTATTGTAAAAGGCCTTAAGAGCCTCATTGTAGCCATCTTCTTTTGAATGCGCACAACTGTCACATCTATTCTCAGAGATAAGCCGCCACCATTCCAGCAAACTTGTTTTCCCTGCATTTTATAGTTTCATCTTATTTCCTTATTCAATAGAAAACTAGTTTTATTGTATCTCTGTTATTTTTTGTTAAGAATATTTTAATAATCTGTATTCATTTCATTCTGCTCATAAAATATGGATCACATATTGTGTACCCACCATGCACAACACCCATGTACATCAACCATGTACATCAATACCATACAATATGCCATAAGATATCATCAATGGAGTGTATCAACCATATTCCTCTACCAACATGCCAACCATGTGAATCAAACAAGTGTTATATCACTCACGATATGCCTCTACCATGAACCAAGTTCCACAACCATGTATCTCAATCAATCAAGTGTCTTAACTATATCATCCCATACATCATGAATCAAAGTATATGCTAAACAAGTAATACCAATGGTGTACTTTAGCCAAGTACTGTCATCAACAAACATATACCACCTATGAGTGTATCAACATTGCACTAATCATGTATCACCACTTGTACTAAAAAATTGCATCAACCATGCACTAATACCACAACAAGATGAACTACAATCAAAATGTGTCCATATAAACCATAGACCATATGCCAATCATACTGCTAGTAGGTGCCTCTAACAATGTACCAAATGTGTACCAAACATGCATCAACTATAGATCAAGCTATGACTCATCAATGGTGTACAACATGACCACTTCATCAACTCATCAACTACATGTCCCAATATGTATCTTAACCACATGCCAAATTCATGCACCAAGATATCCAACAAATATGCCTCTCACAATACATCATAAGCTATATCAATGGAACTCAAATATGTACTAGCCATGTACCCTAACAGGTCTTCCTCAACCTCCATTCACTACAAAAAATACTAAGAATATAGTAATACATGTACTAGAATTGTGCCTCAATAGATCAATGACATCTTTAGCTAGCATCATCATGATATATCTCATAACCAAAGTGCCATAACTTCACTGTCATAACCAAGATTGTTCTTCAATAGAAAAATGTCTCAATCCACACTCTAAGGTTAGTACCATGCATCCAATATAGTCTTTCAACACTCAACCATATTTCATCACCATACATACATCAATTATGTATGCCAATATGCAATCATGAAAACCTACAACAAACCATGTCAGACCCTACAACACAGAGTTATACCATCATACCATGTTGCAACTCATATGCATAGCCTTTTTCCTATGGATTTTACCACAAATATGTGGCATGATCTACAGGCAGATCACATATGTACGTGACCTATTCATAGGTCATCTAGTGTACGTACACGACTATTACCATTGTAACCAACATATGCTTCTAAAGATGTCAAACTTGAGCTTCCCTTAAGGCTTCGAATCTGTTTTGATTTATCAGTCTTCTTCACCCACTTCTGAAGGTGTCCCAGCTTCTCAGAAATTAATCTCTGAGCTTCCATCTTTTCAAAAATGTATTCCTTCCTAACTTCATGATTTCTTCTATTCATGCTATATGAAGTCCTCATCATGGACTATCTTCTTGTGTTCCAACAATCCTGGGATTTGTGACGAAATCCACTATAGTTGTAGCATCTCATGGTGTGACAATGAGCAGCAATGTGTCCTACTTGATTACATCTCCAAAACCTTTGGGTGTTATGAAATCTTTCATTATCTTTCCTTGCATAATATCTACATTCCAAAGCTTTGTGACCATATTCATTACATGAGTAACAATGACCATGAAAAACATTTTCATACCTTTGCTTTGGTGTCCATCTTGAAGGTGTCTCTCTTCTTTGAGGTGTAAAGATGGCTTCTTTATATCTTCCTTGCTTTGTTATTTTGAAAGTTTCCTTGACTTGTGTAGATGGTTGACTTGCAGCATTATTTCCATCCTTTGAGAGTGAGGGATTTTCCTCATGCTTATTTGACGTGCTTGCGTCAACAAATGTAGCTTTGTTGTTGTATCCAAGACCTGATTTATCATTTGGTGATATTTGACTATCTAAGATCTCATTCAAGATTGTTGAGCTATTCAAGAATTTGCTTGACTTCTCTACTTTCTTTCTAAGATCAACAACTTCAGCTTGCAACTTATGACATGACTCTTCCTTTTTATGTACTTTATTCTTTAGTAATTCCTCTACCCTTTTGGATTCTTCAATTTGGGTCTTGAGATGGACATTAACATCAAGACTTTTGATAATCTCATCATCTACCTTCTTATGTTCTTCTATTTCATTATTTAGTCTTTTGATCTCTTCTTCTTTTTCTTCTAATTGAGTATTTTTACTTTCTTCTTGTTCCTTGAGCATTTCCTTTAACTTCAAGATATGCCTTTGATTCTTTTTAAGAAACTTTTTAGTGTTCTCAGAAAGATAGCTATATTCTATGTAGAAATGGTCATAGTTGTATTCAAATAGACCCCATTCAACTTTCCTTTTAAGCTCTGATAGTTATTCTTATACTTCTTCCATGGGATAACTATCATCTAACTCTACACAAACTATTTCTAGATTTTCTTCTTCGCTCGTAGAAAAATATTCAACATCATCACTTTTTGAAATATTTCAATCAGGGGATTTTGGAGATTCTTTATCTTCATTATCCTTGGCAAAAGTGAAATGTCCCATTCTTTCTTTGATAGAACTTGGGAGTCCATTGAAAATGGTCTTGAGAGCCAATGCATCATTATTCTTTTCTTCCCTTTGAGCTTCAAACTTTTACTTGTTCTTCAAAGGAATTGATCCACTAATCATTGCTTTCCAAACACCCACTCCTATTTCCTTCAAATGCACTTTCATTTCTATTCTCCATGTAGAATAACTTTCCTCATAAAGGATTGGAACTTCATCATCCATTTGTGTGTTCATGGATCTCCTCTAAGCCTGTTAAGGCTTATAGTGAAGGCCCTCTCTGATACCAATTGTTGGACACACCGACCACACTGAGAGGGAGGATGAATCATTGTAGGGCTCTTTTTCAACTTCCCTTCACAGAACTCCTTAGTTAGCAATCACCATTTACTCATCACTTACTTACTATCATTTATAACCAGTTAAATGTGAACATATATCGGCAAGATGTAACAACAACATATATCATCAGTTAGTCATCACCGCAAGGAACACAAAGAACACAATATGTATGTACAATTTTCTTTTTATTACGGACTACAATCCTTGGGTTATCAGCAACAACTGAATAGTGTTACAACTCCACAAGAGCACTAGCTCTACAATGTAAGACTCAAGTTACACAACTCAACACCAACTGAGAAGATGAATCAATCCTCAACAAATACCAATATGTCAAAAGGTACGTGACCTGTCAGTAGTGCAACACACATATGTATTCTCCCTACCAGTAGTACAACTGGTGTATTTACGTGGTATGTCTATACTAGAGCCTGCATATTCCTTCTGAACAATTAGGGTTGTCTCTCCATGAAAAACTCAGATCCTATGCAGCCTTCAGTCACATCCACTTATGTCTCTCACTATCTAATCTGTACCATAACCAATCTCAACACATCCATACACTCCAACAACTTACTCATCCTCCTAAACCATACAATATGAATGCTACTCAAACATAAGTAACCAATATACTATGGAAACCATATCAGTACTGAAACATAAGAGTGTTGCTCACTCTATCAGTCAATCAACATAGTCATATCACCGCAGCCATACCAAGAATGCCTTAAGCATTCACCATACAATAAGAAGGTGTATCCATCAAGACAACTATGTAACCATACCATAACTTTTATGGCTGATCTGAGACGATAGAATGCAGATCTGGAACTTGCTTCAGACTTCAAGAACCTGACATCAGCTCACACTCAAGTCTTCATGACTTCCTCCAACTGTACGTGCTTTGTCCTCCTTCATCTTGCATGTGTACGCGCTCTGTCCACATAGTCACCTATGTCCAACTTTGCCCAATTTTCCACTTGTCCATATATCTAATAGCCACTTGACCACTTAACCCACTTTCCTCATTTTAGGGTTAACCCTCTTATAAACACTTTCCATAATTAGAAATTTATCCATTTACTTTATTATTTAAATAATCCTCTTTGACTTTATCACTTCATTTTATTATTTAAATAATTACTTCTTTGTAATCACTTTGACTTCTTTGACTTATTTGGGCTTCTAGCCAACATATGAGAGTCCTCCAACTTCGTAAGGCCCTAAATCTCAAACCATGAGGAGTTATGTGATGTTACACATACCACCGGAAATGGAATAACAAAAACTATCCATCTAAGATAGTTTCACTTACAAATTCACTAATCTTCATCTCATTATTCCACAATTAAGCATGGGTTCTCTAACCATACTACTAGGATAAATCAATCACAAAGCGTCTTCCCGTGAAGGCTTTCACCATAAGGGGACCACTTTGGAGTTCATCCATTTGTACTTCCTATCAACCATGAAAAGATAATAATGAGTCATCCTTACATCAATCCAACTGGAATAACCCATGACAATACATTACTATTACATTGTCCCTTTTTAATTGATTCCATGCATGATCACATGATCCAACATTCAATACATGAATGCATCAAACCATCAATGAAAACACATTGATCCATATTAATCTATGCAACACATTGATCAATCCATTGACAATACATACTTCATCAATATACTATGACAAGACATTGTTCCTTTGACATCAATTCAATTGACCTTTGACATCAATCAATTGACCTTTGACATCAATCCTTTGGCATCGATGACAAAATGATCCAACAATGTCAATAAATAGGCCTAAACCTAGACATAGAAATACCTAGACATGGCAAGACCTAGAGCATGGCCTAGACCTATATGATGACCATGACATAGATCATGACATAGACCTACACCATGACCTAGACCACAACATAGAGCTAGAGCTATATTTAGATGATGACCTAGATCTTGACGTAGACCATGCAAACCTAGATCACGTCATAGAGATAGATATAGATTTAGACATTGACCTAGAGCTTGACAATGCCCAAAATAATGAAACCTATCATGACTTGTTGTTTTTCCTCTATTAATCATTATCTTTAACCTGCATGTAGATATTGATTAATCCACTCACATAAAGAATATTACTTTGTATATTCGTGAAATCAAATCTCATACCTACTCTGCTATGCTTTGTTAGCCTCAAGGAAATTCATATCATCAAAGAAAAAAAACTGCAAAAGAAAAAATGTAAATGAAATGAATGCAAATGTTGTTCTCTTTGCAACGCATTTTTTGATCTCCACCCCTTCCCAGAAAATATATAATATAACCCTAATCATAATCTGATCCGATCCGAAACTCCAAAGGGTGCACTACAGTCTCACATCTTTCTACCTCAAACGATCATTTCAACTCAGGTGTACTACAATCTCATGATATTTGGGCCTCCAAATGGTTCATTGCAATATCACTATCTCTCTACCTCCAAATAGTAATTTCAATTCGGGTGCACTACAATATCATAATCTCTAAGCCTCCAAACAATTATAATATCCATTTCAGTAGGTTCCATTCCTCCAAATATCTTATCACCAGTTACGCTATTTTTTTTTTCATTTTCCATCCTATGTATTTTATAGATACCACTTTCTATAATGTACTACATCTTAATAAAAATGATAGCCATTGTTTGAATGATATAGTGGGACTAAAAAAAAAAGGAATTACCATGTCAAGAATTATCAACATCTCAATCAAGGAGACTAGACAAAAACATTAATGAAGTAGGCCATAAGAGTAATGGCTCGACACTTTTAACAAATTGAAATGCATAGAAGAAATCTATGTCTCCATTATTGGAGTAGAGTAATTAATCACCTTAGGGAAATAATCCTCCCTCCATACAAGAGTTGAATTAGATAAATAAAAAATTATTAGGTGATAATAATCACCATAAGTGATTAATCCCTCTATTCAAAGTTAGATAAACCCGTCCAAAGTTGGCTTAAAGTTAGGTGATATTATTATTTTCTAGTGGGATTGAAACAATTCTTTGGCATATGAAATGTTGGCTTTTCTCACCATGATTTGCAGAGGGCCTTTACTTTTTAGTATTAATGTATATTTTGAAATTCAAAAAAAGAGTAGAAAATGGAAAACCTGAAACCTACATTATGTTGATGTTAGTGCTATAGACATACAAAATGATGTATATATCCCTATGCTATTGTTGTTTATGTTTGAATCCTTCTCTATATCTCTTTTGTGCTATAGACATACAGAATGATACTTTGTAATTTAACCACGCTCGTGCCCTTTAAAAAAAATTATCAGTAAGAATGTGCATGTGTTCTTAATAACACATGCGTTCTTAAGAATGTGCACATGTTCCTGCCACTAAACCTACGTGGAAATTAACGTGGAGGTTCGCCCACATCCAAACCTATAGGTATAGGATTGCATGCACATTCCTAAGAATGATGATCCAGATTTATGAGAAGAACGAAATGAAAATAAGAATTATAATATTAACACAGAGGAACAATGAATAATAACATAGATACAGTAAAACATGACTTCTATTAAATAAAAAATATGTTCAAATTGTAAAATGTACACTGAAAACAAGCTTGCTAGAATGGTGGCAACTTATCTCTGAGAAGAGATGTGACGGCTACACTCATTCACAAGAAGATAAGTACAATGAGGCTCTTTCATCCCTTTTACAATAAACATGAATGCCAAAACCATATACATCCAAAAACCTAACCCTAGGAGATGAAGTGCCAAAAGTCATGTGGGCCCCATTGGGGTAAGTTAGTACATAAACTTCCCGAGGTCGTAACTTGTGTATACGATCTTCGTTTAGGGTGCACGAGAGCTCGTTGGAAAGGTATTGAAGAGGAGTTTCATTTCATAGGCTTAATCAAATCATTTAGCATTCTTTTAAGTGCCTGATCATGAAAAAACGTTGTTTAGGATCTCAAACTAGCCTCGGAAGTTTGGGACCTAAAAAACTGCTAAAAATAGTAAGTTGCCAAAAAAGATTGTTTTGAGCCAGTTGGAACAGGTGGGTGGCCACCAAGATCCTCTTGGATCAATCCTTCCTCCCTTAGGAAGCAATGGTCTCCATTGCATTGAGTTCCCCTATCAGATGAGGAAATTTTAGCTGAATTTGGCCCCGGGTGAGCCACTTGCCTTAGTGCAAGAGCTGCCCTACTTTGAAAAACCAATAAATATGTGTCCTTTGCTCATGAATTCCCTTGATCTATGTGTCCACAATATGATCAGTGGATTCATGTTCCATGTATTCAGGGTTGAGCTATTTTGGTGTCAATTGTTCTACTATCTTCGAGGTGTCCAATAATGGTGGAAAATAGGGCTGAAGGAGATCGACATTGAACACTAGGTGCAATCCAAGGAAGGGGGGAATGTTGAGCTCAAAATCATTTTCACCCACAACCTTGGTGATGGTGTAAGGTACATAATGGAATGGAAGAAGCTTCCAATGAGGCCCTGTGAGGCGTTCTTTTTGAAAGTGCAACCAAAGTTTTTCTCCCACCTGAAACTAGTGTGGCACCTGGTGTTGATCATGGCATTGCTTATACTTGCCATTGGACTTCTGTAAAATATCTTGAACCTATTGGCAGATGCGTTGGATCTTCTCAATGAACTGGGTGGCTTTGTTAGCTTCATTTGGAGCATGTGACAAGTCTTTCTGCGTGGCCACAATGGGTAGTGAAACATCCATAGGACCCAATGGTTGAAATCCCAACCCCACCTGAAAGGGGTTGTGGTTGGTTGTGCTATGTATGGATCTATTGTAGTTTTGTTGAACATAGGGAAGACTATCATCCCATGTATAGGGGTTCTTGGAATTGTACATGCATAGGATGTGTACGATCATCTAGTTGACGACCTCGGTTTGGCCATTTGTCTGGGGGTGAAAGGCAGTGGATTTGGTGAGCTTGGTGTCCAGCAGTGACCAGAAGCTCGACCAGAAGGTGTTGAGGAAATGACTATCCCGATCTGAGATAATGGTTTTTTGGATCCCAAAGTGTACCCACACTTGTTCAAAGAGGATCTTGGAAGTGGCCTCCGCTGTGATGCTCTTCTTTCAGGCGACCATAATCGCCATGTTAGAAAAATGATCAATAACCACAAAAACACATTCATTTCCCCACTTGGTGGATGGAAGGCCTGACATGTAGTCCATTGATATGGATTCCAAGGGCCTGTCAAGAGAAAGAAGAGGAGTGTACATGCCTTTCTTCTTAGTGGTCAGTTTGGAAATAGCATAGGCGATGCATGACCGGATATACTTGTTGACATATGTCAAAGTTTCAACCAGTAGAAATGTAGTTCTAGAACTACCACTGTATTTTCCACGTTGAAGTGTCCTTGTAGTATACCATATCTATAAAGTATGCAGAACAAAAATAAAATGCTAGAAATGGAAGATAAACAACAATATAACCAGAACAACACCACAATAACACATAAATGATATTAAAATAACACCAGAAAGAACACTTTGATTCTGAGAGAAATGTTCACGGGCCTCTTCAAAGGGGAAACCTCCAGTCGAGAAGAGCTCTATTACAATAATATCCAAGATAGGGTTCTCATACCCTCGACTTCTATTTATACTAAATATGTCTATCAAAAGAAGCATCTAAAGGAAGATCCTTCTAGAAGTGGAAGATTCTATTAGGTCTTCTTACATTCGACTTATTCTACGTTATTGCAAGGCCTTATTAATATTGACCTTTATTACATATAAATATATTTTTCTACCTATGTGTGGGTTAGGTCCCTAACATGTCCTCCCCCAACATCCTTGTCCTCAAGGCTTGAGATGCATAAATTATTGCAGAATGGTAGCTGGTTCCCAAGTGGCATATGTTGGAGTTGTATCTTTCCACTGGACTAACACTTCCTTGATGATTCTCTGACGCAAGCGATGCTCACGCTGGTCCAAAAATTCTTGCGGTTGTAGCCAAATGGATCCTTCTTTGTCTAACTCGGGAAGGTTGGTTTGAATTTGGCACTTAGTTCCAATCACCTTCTTTAAGCATGAAACATGAAAAACTGGATGTAGCTTAGAATGATTGGGAAAATCTAACTGATAGGCCACCTGTCCCACATGCTTGAGAACGGTATAAGGACCATAAAATTTGGGTGCTAGCTTTTGACAATGCTCAGCCTTGAGGAAATTTTTCTTGTAAGGTTGCAGTCGAAGAAACACCTGATCCCCTTCTGCAAATTGACGTTCAGAGTGACCTTGATCTACTTGTTGCTTCATGCAATTCTGTGCCAGGACCAAATTCTCTTTGAGGGTACAAAGAATAGCCTCTCGAACTGTAAGTGTTTGGTCAACAGCCTGGACCTTCGAGACACCAAGTAAGTATGAGAGAACTGAAGGTGTCTTTTGTCCATATATCGCTTCAAAAGGAGTCATGCATGTAGCTGTATGGCATGAAGTGTTGTACCACCATTCAACTAGGGGTAACCATTAAGCCCATTGATTTTTCTTTTCTGAGGCAAAACACCTCAAATATGTTTCCAAACACTTGTTGACCACTTCCCTTTGACCATCAATCTGGGGATGATAAGTTGTGCTGAGATGCAATTGGGTGCCTTGTAGCTTGAAAATTTCTTGCCAAATTTTTTTTGTGAAAGTTGGGTCACGATAAAAAACAATAGAATGTTGTAACAACCCTCCTAGCTAAGGACATCTACTCAGTCAACCGGTGAATTTTTTTTTTTTTTTCTCTAAAGGGTGTGTGCGTGTGTAGAAGAAACAACCCCCTCGACTCTACGTCAACACTCGAACCAACCGGTCGCAAGTAGGACGAACTCAATCCAGATGACCCAACATATCATAGCGACAATGAGAAGAAAATTCCCCTGACATGAGGCGGGCATATAACGGCTGTAGGCAGAAACAGACATAAGGGGTTAGGCATAGTACTGTCATGGAAAGAAGGAATCCGACAATAAAGTCGCAGTAGTGGAACTGTGCCTTTAAACAGCTCGAGACTACTGATACGGCTCAGAATGTGTCGCAAGAGTGGAACTGTGCCTTTAAACAGCCCGAGACTCTTGATACGACACTGGATTCCTTCCACCAGATCACACACAGACAAAAATACTAAGCTACAAGAGGAGTCTACAACCCGCCCGACATGGACAGCCTACCCAATACCAACCACCAAGTACTTACAAGACCAGGGACAACAATAAGCACAAGCGCATTTCATTTTTCCGTTAATTGCCACAAATGCGCAATAATATCGTACCCTAAGGGTAAACCCTTGCACATTTTCAACCTCCATAATAACTTGCCCTTCCTCCCAATTATTAAAATATTGTAATAACCTTACAAAATAAAAGCAGTGCAATTTAGACATCGTCGTTAGTATTCCATTTAAACAACATTGACATCACAATTCAACCTCATCCTAACATTCAAATTAGGCCAATAACAACATTGCGATCTAACAGTATTACCATATTGTAGTAACCTTGCAAATTAAGAGCAGTGCAAATTAAACATCGTCACAAGTATTTCCATTTATACAATATTGACATCGCAATTAGACATCATCATAACACTTAAATTAATCCAAGAATAACATTGCAATCTAAACATTATGGCCATATTGTAATAACCTTACAAATAATAGCAGTGAAATTTAAACATCATCACTTTAACCAACATTAACATTTCAACTAATATTCCTATTGCAATTAACCATTGCCTATCATTGCAATTCTGTCAACATTAACATTCCACTAATAATATTATTATTACTTTCAACAATGATTTATCTTTGCCATTCTATCAAAGCCACCTTCCAAATATTACCAATGCATTAACTATAATTTATCATTGCAATTCTGCTGCATAACACCTTAATTAAATAACATTGRCATTYAGTTAAATAATATTAATATTGCAGTTACACTGTTACTTATCATTTTAATTCTACCAACATTAACATGCAATTAAGAATATTACTAATTGCAATTAAGCTACTACCTATCGTTGCAAATCTATCAATATTAACATTCCATTAATAACAATACTAGTGCTTTTAAACGAGGATTTATATTTGCCATTCTACCCAAAGTAACCCTCCCTTAAAATATTACTATTTTATTAACTATAACTATCATGGCAATTCTGTCGGTATTATTAGTCAATTAATAATATTATTATGATAATATTACTATTACATTTTAATAATCAGTCATTAAAATGTTACCGTTCCATTAAAAATGTCACTATCACATTATCAGTCAAGATTAATACTTCTATTTCATTTAAATAATCAGTCATTGAAATGTTACTATTCCATTAAAAATGTTACTATTACATTATCAGTCAGTATTAATATTCAATTATATTTAAATAATCAGTCATTAAAATATTACTATTCCATTAAAATAATACTATCACATTATTAGTCAATTAATAACACTATTATCATTGCATTCGACTTGTATTAACAAATTCGTTAAACAATCTTAACGCAGCAACTCATACGTACTTACATGGCCCTCCACTAGTATCGACATCAAGGATTAAATTAAGAGTTATTTTATATTGCAGCCACAAGTGCTAGCGTAAATAAAACTTTAATGGCCCCAAGACCTAAACAACCAGTATTGAAATTAAAATCGTTTTAACTGGCAGGTAATTCAACCAGCACCATAACCCCAGTATTTCAACAAAGATTAACCCATGCTTTAAATGGGACGGCATGATCCACCGAACTTTTAAGACAGCGAAGACGCCAGGAGTATTAACGATTTACCAATGAAGTGAAAAACAGTTCTAGAAGTAAGATTTGTTGGGCCCAGGAAGGAATCAACGTTTTACCATAACGAGGGAAGTGACTATCTGGCAATCTATTTTGGTAGTAACAAAATTTAATGACCCTGGGACGAGTGCTAATCGCAGCAATTTATCCTATCGAGGCATAAGGCTATCTAACAGCAACTGGCAGTAAATTTAATGACCTAGGGCACTGGGATAATGAACAGCGATTTAGCAAACGCAGACATGACTGGCTGGCGGCATTGTGACAATAGAAGCAATCACCAGCTTGATTTAATTTCAGACACTATTAACTCCTCATCACATATGAATATAGAATGGATATAACAAACCTTGAGAATTTTTATTGCAGCAGACAGAGAGACGTTTCATCACTGTGCCGCCTGGAATAGATGCGTAGGTCATGTTCCCAAATATATATATATGTGCGAGGTCTAATATATATATATTGATTTTATTCACGTTTTTCACTATCATAATTTAATTGAACTCGATTCTAAAAGTAGAATAGAACTAGATCTATTAGCTGTTTATATATTAAACTCACCTGACGGGGGTAGTTTGAGTCAAGAATTTAGGCGTATCACTATGAGTCGTTGGGAAGGGTTATAGAGTAACATAGCTGTCAAACAATTTATCATGTATGCCAGGCGAAAATGTATTGAAACAGAAATAAAAATTAAAAGTTAACGT
>JZKD02S2180885.1:217593-230113 GCA_000966675.3 Picea glauca
CAGTTCGAGCCACGACGGGAGTGCTAGCAGGCGGTGGCAGGGCTGCTGTCCACCCCTCTCCCTCAACCTCTCTGCAATCGTGTGTGACCCCTTTAATCCATATGTGAGTCAAGTCAGCAAGCCATCGTCAGCCTGCATCACCAATAATCATGTCAGAAACGTCGACATCAAATCATCAAATCAAATGAAACATCATAATAAACATATCAACACAAAAGCACACTCCCTGACTCAGTCCGGAGTCCAAGGGGGTTCTACCGATGCCTCTGCATCCTCAAGGTAAAAAACCCTGCACACTCAATCCAACTGAGTCAATAGCACCTGTCTACATCAAATAGTGACACATCATGTCATCTGTCAATCACATCATAATCAAATATAATAGGTCTAACATCAAAAAGGGTCCAGATCACTTGCGAGCAAGTGTCCTCAAATAATAAGTGTTCTCAGTGCGCCAGAGCGGGATGTTACAAATGTGGCATGCCATGAATCTTGAAGATAAGATCCATGAAAAGTTGAGCCACCATGGATGTTGTAAATGGGTGTTGAAGAGCATAGAAATGAGCATACTTGGAAAGGCGATCAACAACCACCATGATGAATGATTTATTTCCTGATTTGGGTAAACCTGTAATAAAATCCATAGAGATATCGCTCCAAATAGCAGGGGGAATCGGAAGCGGTTGTAGTGTGCCAGGAGATTTGACTGTTTCTCCCTTGTTGCGTTGACACACATCACATCCAGCGAAAAAATTACGAATGTCTTGTTTCATACCATCCCAGAAAAAAGAATGTTTGACCCTGTCATAGGTTTTCGTAAACCCGGAGTGCCCAGCTGTGGGTGTAGCATGAAGCTCAGAAAGTACCATGGATTTAAGTTGTGATTGTTTACTTAAATACAAATGGCCTTTGTATTGAAGCTCATCATGGAGCCAAGAGTACCTTGGGGAAGATGGAGCATTGGACTGCAATTGTTGGATTAGATGCGAACTTTTGGGATCGTGTAGCCATTCCTGGCGAACGACTTGCAGCCAATCTGGTACAATGAAGGAAAGAGAAAAAAGGGATCATTCATCTTCATATTTTCGAAAAAGTGCATCTGCAACCACATTGTCTTTGTATTTCTTGTAAAGGATATCGTAATCATATCCAAAGAGATTAGTCACCCATTTTTGTTACTCTAGGGAGGAAATGCGTTGTTCCGAAAAATACTTGAGGCTTTGATGGTCTGTCATAATTTGGAAGCGTTTCCCCAATAGATAAGGGCACCAGAGATCAACAACATGTAGAATAGCCAACATTTCCTTTTCATATATTGATTTGCCCAGATTTCGTTCAAACAGTTGCTTGCTGGTAATGGCCAAAGGCCAACCCTCTTGCATAAGGACAACACCAATTCCTTTCCCTGAAGCATCACATTCCAGGACAAAGGTCTTTGTGAAATCAGGAAGGTCTAGGACTGGAGTGGTTCACATGGCCATATTCAAGGTTTTAAAATCTTAAGCAGCTGCTAGAGTCCAAGTGAAAGAGTTCTTTTTTAGGAGTGCAGTGAGAGGTGTTGCGATCTTTCCATAATTCTTAACAAAATTGCAATAATAACCTGTTAAGCCTAGAAATCCATGAAATCTTTCGAGAGTCTTTGGGTGAGGCCAGTCTTGCATAGCTTCAATCTTTTTAGGATCCACCCTGATGTCGTCCTTGCCAGCCATATGACCCAAGTACTCGACTTCTGAGACTCCAAAAGAACATTTAGATTGTTTCAAGAAAAGTTGGTGCTGAGAGAATAGATGGAGAACTTGATCCACATGAGAAAGATGGTATGTCCAGGTTTTGATATAGATGAGGATATCATCAAATAAAACTAAGACAAAATGACGGAGAAAAGGACGGAAGACATGATTCATGAGGCTTTGGAAGGTGGAGGGGCCATTACACAAGCCAAAGGGAATGACCAAAAACTCATAGTGTCCCTCATGAGTTCTAAAGGAAGTCTTAGGATTGTCTTCCTCTTTCATATGTATCTGGTGGTAGCCAGAATGAAAATCAAGTTTAGTAAAGAACTGGGCACCACTCAATTCATCCAAGAGGTCATCAATGACAGGAATGGGAAATTTTTCTTTAATGGTAAGTTTGTTGAGGACACGGAAGTCAGGACACATTCTCCAAGAACCTTCTTTCTTCAGGACCATGACCATAGGAGAAGAGTAGGGGCTTGTAGTAGGGAAGATAACGCCTGTGTTAAGGAGTTCCTGAACCATTTTCGCAATTTCATTTTTTTGGGAAAAGGGGTGACGATATAGACGGATATTGGGAGGAAGGCTTCCTGGTACAAGGGGAATGGAATGATCATGAACACCATAGGAAGGAGCGAGTCCCTGGGGAGTGGAAAAGACCAATTTATGTTTAGAAAGGATGGAGTGGAGGTCTTGTGGCACTGAGGGTGTCTCTGTTGCTTGTATGGCATGGAGTTGGGCAATAACTCATGAATGACTATTTTTGAGCATCGTTTCCATGCAATGGGAACTAATGATCTCAGGTGAATTGGCAGTGATTCCCTGGAACTTATATTGGTGACCCTCCTAGTCGAATTGCATGGTTAATTCCTTAAAATCCATGAGAATGGGACCCAAAGTCCTTAGGCAGTATGCACCCAACACAATGTCACAACCGCCCATGTCGATAGCAAACATATGAGATTTCAGGTGGTAGTCACCAATTTGGAGACACACATTTTCACAACGCCCTCCACATTTCATTGAGCCACCATTGGAAATCATGATTTGGAAATTATTAACTGCATGGATATAGCAATGAGTTTCTTGGGCAATGCGGTTATGAATAAAATTATGGGTGCTTCCACTATCAACTAGAATGATGAATTTCCTATGCTTGATGTAACCGATTAGCTTGAGGGTTTGGGGAGCAGATAATCCAGTGAGAGCATTTAGGGATATGACCAGTTCTACTTCGGGAGGGTCTGAGGAAGGGCTTCTGTCAGTGGTTTCATGTGACTCAGACACAAGGGGAGTTTCAACATCCTCTTCCGAAATATCCTCTGAGATGGCCATAAAAATATTGTGTTCCTTACACTTGTGGCCCGGAAAATATTTGTCATCACAATTGTAACAAAGGCCTTTGAGTTGGCATTCAACCATTTCATCCCTAGTCAATTTTTGGATCTTTAGTGGAGTAGAGGGAGTAGTGGGATTTATTGGTTTAGTGTGAGGGATAAATGAGGGTTTCTGGTTTTGAGAAGATACAACTTGTTGTGCTTATTTATCTCTTTTAGTATCCTCCACACAACTCTGAGGCCGAGCCATGAGGACATGGGCCCGAATCTCATCCTTGAGGCCATTGATAAAACATTCTTGGAAAAAGGCATCAGACATGCCCTCTATCTAAAAAGTCATATGCTCAAAAGAAGCTATAAAGTCTTCCATTGTTCTGTATTCTTTCAACTTTGTCAAATGGCCTAAATGGTTGGTGTCAGTGTCAAAGTGTTCATATATCTCTACCACAAAGTTTGTCCAAGCAATATACCCTTGACGGGAAGTTTTTCTCCATTGCCACCATTGCCAACGTTCTTGATCTAGATGGAGAACACCATATCGGAGTTTGGCCAAGTCATCTGTAATGTTGTATAAAGAGAAATAATGTCCCATTTGGGTTACCCAACTAGTGGGATCCAAGCCATAAAATTGGTCACATCCACCCACGGAAGGTGTAGGTCACGTGGAAAGTGATGGTGCTGAAAGTTATGGGAATGAGGGGAATTTTCAGCTTCAGTATGTGGAGGTGGGTCGGATAAAGGGCTATCTGTAGGGATATGCAGCTTGGTACAGATCATCGAAACGACAGATTCAAGCTAGGTAGTCATGTCTTGTTTGATTTTCTCGAGTGAGGACTACATGGTTGTATTGATGGCGACAACATTGGCATTGAGTTGTTTCACTTCTTGTTGGGTCTCTGTGAAATTAGATTGCAAGGTATTGAAGTGAGATTCCAAGTCTTGGCTACGAGTATGGCCCATGATGACGAGGGAACCGAAAAGGGGTGGGTAGGGTCAATTTTTTTTTTCTGAAAAATGATAGGTATGAATGTGATAAGGGCGAAGAGATAAATCCAATGGAATATGTCTCAAATAATGGTGCAAAAATTTCCAGACTTTTTTTACACCTGCGAAGTTATACTCTGGTCTGAAGAATACTGCAGTGATGAAATGCCCAAATGCTTAACCAGGAAGAATTGTGTAGTGATTTGGCAACTTGAACATAGTTGTGCGGCAATAGATCTTGTCTGTTTTAATTTTTGTTTCCATCCCCAAGGGTTAGTTATTCAAGGGTTCTACAGAAAAGGGTTTGCCCTGTGCTATAGCTCTCTGATATACGTGCGGGGTCCAACAGTAGTACTCGGCCCAATATCTTAGGGCACTAACTAAGGAGGCTAGACTGTGCCCTTAGCCGTACTACCCGACTACCCAGGCACTAGAGAGTGTCTTCCCGAGTGTTATTCTCGGTGGCACTATAGAAATCAGGCGGTGGATCGGTTTATCTAAAGAGGGCTTCAGGAAATCTAGGTCGATCCATACACAGGTGCTATCTGATCTGCTACCACTCGAATGGGTACCAAAAGGGGTTACAAGGGTGGCCAACAGATGTGTGTTTAAGTACCACATGTATTTCCTACATGTATGAATACCTCAACCACATGTTTATGCATGTAACAACTGATATTTGTGGCTTAAAGACACCGAAATACGTCTCTACCCTGGAAAAAAAAAATTAACCCACAATTTCTGTCAAGGAAAGTGCTATGATACTACTTGTAATATACCAGATCTATAAAGTATGCAGAACAGAAATAAAATTCTAGAAATGATAGACAAATAACAATATAACCAGAACAACACCACAATAACACAAAAATGATATCAAAATAACACCAGAAAGAACACTTTGATTCTGAGAGCAATGTTCATGGGCCTCTTCGAGGGGGAAACCTCCAGTCGAGCAGAGCTCTATTACAATAATATCAAAGCTAGGGTTCTCATATCCTCGACTTCTATTTATACTAAATATGTCTATCAAAAGAAGCATCTAGAGGAAGATCCTTCTAGAAGTGAAGCTTCTATTAGGTCTTCTTACATTCGACTTATTCTATTTTATTGCAAGGCCTTATTAATATTGACCTTGATTACATCCAAATATATTGTTCTACCTATGTGTAGGTTAGCTCCCTAATAGTATTTCCACTTGACTGCAATGGGATTCCCAAATAAACTTTGCTCACTCGCTTGATGGAATGCAGAGATGGCTTAGATGGCACAACATCCCATCCCGGATATGGAAATTAGTGACAGTTGTGTTTACGCCCAACATCTGGTAGGTGTTGGTGAAGTCAAGATATGTCTCATAGAGGTGGGGCCATCTAGAGGTATCATGGTCGTTAGAGTCTAGCACCATGGTGAGTAACGCAACTGGAGTTCGGTTGAGGAAATCATCGACTCGGTTGGTAATTCCTATTTTATACTTGATGTTGAGGTGGAACTGCTGCAAATATGTGGACCACTTATAATGGCAATCATTCTACAATTTTCTTTGTTTCTGCATGAACTTCATCGGCTTATGATCAGTGCAGATGATTGTCTCCTTCCTGAGAATGTAATTCCCCCACTCACGACAGGCTTGCACAATGGAGTAATTTTCTTTATTGTAAGAAGGGTACTTACGGATGACATATGATAGTGTCTCACTATGATAGGCCATGGGGTGGTCGTGCTAAGTGAGGACTGTGCCCATAGCATAATCTGAAGCATTTGTCTCGATCTCAAATGGTTGTTGCAGGTCAGGTAATGAAAGCACTGGGGTTGAGCACAAATGTTGTTTAGATCATCGAAAACTTGTTTTTGGGACAGGCCCCACACAAATTTGGCTTTAGCACCATACCTAGTGACTTGGCTAAGGGACCATGCAATATGGGAGAATCCCAACATGAACCTCCAATAGAAATTTGCAAGGCCTAAGAAGCTTAGAAGCTCAATGAGTGTGGTTGCGGCTAGCTAGTCACAGATGACTTGGATCTTGGTTGGATCCACATGCACACCATGCGCATAAACAATGTTTCCTAGGTATTGGACCCTGTCCATGCCGAAGGAACATTTTTCCAAGTTGGCATATAGTTTGTGCTACTGCAGAGTGTTAAGAACTTGTTGAATATGTTGTAAGTGTTTCTCCCAAGTCTTGTTGTAGATGAGGATTTCATCTATATACAACACTACAAAAGAGTTAGTTAAAGGCCGCAATATATCTTCCATCATCCTCATGAAAGTTGTTGAGGCATTTGTCAAACCAAATGGCATGACCATCCATTCAAAAAGATCTTCTTTTGACTTGAAGGTAGTCTTCCATACATCTATCTTCTCTATTGGGACTAGATGGTAGTCAGTCTTCAAATCATTCTTACTGAAGTATTTGTCCCCCTTGAGTTGATCCAGGAGATTGTCGATTCGGGGAATTGGGTACCAGTTCTTGACTGTGATTTTATTTAGGGCCCAGTAATTAATGCAGAGTTGTCAGGCCCCGTCTTTATTCTACACCAATACGATTGGGATTTCACACGGTGATGAGCTGGGTCAGATGTGCCCCTTGTGGAGAAGTTCTATGATATGACACTAGATGTCCTCATTTTCTAATAGAGAGTGACAATAGACTGGCCCATTGGGTAGTGGTTCATCAGGGGTCATATGGATGGAATGCCTGACCAGACAGTGCATAGGTACCCTAGTAGGTGATGAGAATGTGTCTTTGTATTCTTCCACGACCTTATCCACTTGCTTCTACTGCATGGAGAGGTTGATCACGGAGGCTGTGGATGTGGTTGCAATCTTTCTCTCATTCTGAGAGCGAATCGCAAAGAGTACAAACTTCCCAGTCTGAGAAATGACCTTCCTATATTTCTTGGCAAAGATCAACGAAATAACACTAGGTGGGACTCCTTCAGGTATCTTGTACAATTTCCTGTTCAAAGTAATAATAACACTACGAGGCATAGACTCATATACAACACGACGTTTCCATAAATAAGGTTGGCCCAAAATAACATCACAAACTTCAAGGGGGGAAACATCACACAATACCTCATCTTTCAATGGCTTGATGTCATACGACAAGAGACACTATTGGCTGCATGAAGATCACTTCCTTGGCGTAGACATCCGATGGTGTAGGGCTGTGGGTGAAACGTTGTTGATAGGGATAGCCTCTTGATGACCTTTGCTGAGATGAGGTTCTTATGGCTACCGCTATCACCGATGAAGTGAAATGGAGTTCCTTTCACCCACATCTGTGAATGAAATGGACTCTTTCCTTCCTCTAGCTCATCAGGTTCACCAAGATGGATCTTGGTGGTAGCAAAGGTGGCACTGGGTTCCGCATCAATGATTTGCATCCCATTTTCTAGTTTTGAATCAAAGTCAAAGGATGCATCTAATTCGTAGGCTTTCACCTCAACCACCAATGACTGCTTTGCGTGACAATCAACAATGTTATGCCAGGGACTCTTATGGAAGTCGCACCACTTCCTAGTATCCTTCTTTGTCTTTCCACTGTCCTTCTTTTCTTGCGACTAGGACTGGTTGTCCTAAGGTTTCCGATCTTTTCTCTGTCCTTTTTTATGCAGGTTGGGGATGCCCTTGCCCTACTTCTACTGTGAGGGGCTCCCAAACCCAAACTGTCAAATCTTTTGTTTAAGCTTCTGCTCAAATTTAACGACATATCAATAGGTCACGCCCAAGGATGAGATGTCCAAAAAATCCATTTCTGTGTATATGTATCTATGCAAACCGTCACGGTACTCCAGCACCATATGTCACTCAGAATATTTGATACCCAGCTTGGTGCGCAAGGTATGGAAGACATTGGTGAACTCTGGCACTGTTTGGTCTCTTTCATGCCACAGTGTGGTCCATCTTGTATACAAGTCATCATAACTTCCAACAGGGTAGTATTTTTTCTTAATAACATCCCTGAAGGAACCCCAAGTAGGTGCAACTACAAATAATGTGGATCCCTCTACTTCCTTTTTCTCACATAAAGTATCCCACCAATCTTTGACATGGGGGATGGCCTTAAGGAGTGAAAATGTAATCTTTTCTCTATCGGAAAAGTTTTGGAAAGAAAAATACCCTTCAAGAAGGTTTAACCATTTATCTACGACATCTGCATCTATTTTCCCTTCCAATATAGGAATATAAAAATTAATTTGTACCTTGAAGGGGGAGCTGCCTCCACTTGAGGTGGATGTGTCGCTTGTCGGCAACCATCGAAGGATTTGTGCAAAGTTGTCCATCATCTCGTTCATCTGTCGCTCGATGGATTCCTCGAGCAACATTTTGAAAGAATATTATGTATCATCGTATTTATTTTCTCTTACCATGGACAGTTTCTTTGGCGTGCAAGAGTAGTTTTCCTCAAGAGAAACAAGCTCGAGACCCAACTCTTTATACCCTAACTACATCGGGGACATGCACTAAAAAAAAACGAGTAGACCACTCTGATACCACTGATCCGGATTTATGAGCAGAGCGAAATGAAAACACATAATTATAATATTAACACAGAGGCATAGTGAATAATAACAAAGATACAATAAAACTTGACTTCTATTAAATAAGAAATATGTTGAAACTGTAAAATTCAGCCTGAAAATAAGCTTGCTAGAATGGTGGCATCTTATCTCTGAGAAGAGATGTAACAGATACACTCATTCGCAAGAAGATCAGTACAATGAGGCTCTAAAGGCATTTTTACAATAAACGTGAATTCCAAACCCCTAGACATCCAAAAACCAAACCCTAGGAGACGAAGCGTCAAAAGTCATTTGGGCCCCATTGGGATATGTTAGTACATCAACTTCCCGGGGTCGTAACGTTTTCATACGATCTCTGTTTAGGGCGCATGATATCTCATTGGAAAGGTCTTGATGAGGAGATTCATTTCATAGGTTCAATCAAATCCTTTAGAAAATCATGAGGTTCTCGATCATAAAAAAACATCGTTTATGTCCTCAAAATGGCCCCAGAAGTTTGGGACCCGAAAAACTACTAAAAATAGTAAGTTTCCAAAAAATTGTTTTGATCCAATTGGAATAGGTGGGTGGCCACTGAGATCCTCCTGGATCAAATGCGCACGTGTTACTGCGAGTGCGCGGTCTTACTCATGTCCCTTGCCACTTTTTCGGGCACAAACTTCTTGCACTCACCCATTAACAAATTCCCCCCTATAAAACTCATCTCATCGATAATAATGTATTTGATGTGTATCATCTCCTCTTGTAAGGTAATCAAACGTGACCCTTGTAAAACGGTTGTGTCCCTTACTAGTATATGAAGTGCATAGTGTATTGTCATTGCAAATATGTTGAATACCGCAACAGTGATAGGGTCCAAAAGAAGCAAGGGGATCTTATGAGGAACCAAATCAATTTCCAATGCATGTTTAATAGTGTCAATCAAGTAGGACTTTCTAGTACCAACAGTGCCTTGGATAATCATACACAAAGGTTCTTTGTGACCACCTCCTCTCTATTGTTCGAGAATTTTATTATATATTATTTTTTATTTTTCCCCTAAACTTTTGAATGAATGATGGTTTAGGTATCCAATAGTAACAATTGCATTCACTTTTCAGTTTTGGGATATGAAGTTCATTGCACAATTTGATGTGTCTTCATCCGTAAAGGTAGAGCTCCAATTTTCCATAACATCACAATCCTTGAATCCAATCATGTCAAATTCATTGGCATTTACAAAATCATTCTTATGCAAACTTGAAATGATCTCCCACTCATGTTACCTAGAATATCTCTACACATTCAGAAAATCTTCATCCTCATTTTCATATTGAGGTGGATACTTTGGAGGTATTAGATTGGATTATTGATGACGATCTAAACTCTTGACATGATTTCCCTTGACTGGAATTAACTTAGATCCATCTCAACTTTGGATCTATCATGTGTCGAGAAAGATTGAATCCCTCGAGGTGTAAACATTTGCTCAAGATTTGCACTATAAAAAAGGTTTTCACCTCGAGGGATTTGATCTATTTTGATACATGATAGATCGAGAGTTACGATGGGTCTAAAACATATACATATTGATGATGATCTAAAGTTTTGAAGAGGTTTCTCGTGACTAGATCTAGCGTAGATCCATCTTAGACTGCCAAACTTGAGAAAAGGTTTGCACCTCGAGGGATTTGATCCATCTTGATGCATGATAGATCCCAAGTTAAGATGGATCTACACCGGTTATTTTAAAAATCTTAAAGCTTAAAAAAATTGTCCCCTCCCTAAATTCAGGGGAGAAAACAACAAGAACATCTTACTCGAGAAGAAGACTATCTTACAGACCCATTTAAAGGCATCAAATATCACTTACAAGGAATTGAACCTGGGTGGAGAGGGTAGCAACTATTCCTCCCAACCACCCAAATTACATCCAATAAACAATTATTATGTTTATAAATAATTTAGTAAATATTAAATTATAATAAATATTTATAAAACTAATCAATAATTTATTTAATAACTAATAAATTTAAAATTTAACAATAATTAATAAATATAAAATATAAAAAATTGGCTATAATATAACTTCTTCTTTTTTAATTTTGGTAATTTAAAATAGAAAAAAATGGTGAACAATTACAATCCATTTTTTTTAACATTTTATTAAAGATCTATTTATCCATGTTATTGAAATTAATGTGACGCAATCATTCATGCTATTGTGTATTTTTTAAAATACATTGAGTGCATCTATGCAATGTTAATTTTGAGTACATTTTCATCTTTATTCCTACATAAAATAATGTTAAAATTTACGGAAGAAAAAATTATGAAATTATGTCTTAAACCTTCTGAAAGGTAAAAAATAATGTTATATAATTATCCTAATAAATAATAAAAAAAATTCATAAACATATTTCATAAATAAATAAAATTTTACTAATTAAAATTGTATCTCTAAATTTAAAAGCTTAATTGAAAATAACTTGATTAATAAATAAAATAAAAACTTTCATAATTAAATATAAATATATTTTTTTGTTAACTAAATATTTCCATAGATTTTGAACTGATGACTTCAGTAAGGAATGACTTTACTGAGGAATGACAGCGCACTTCCATTTCATCCTTTAACAATCACAAGGTCTGCATCCAGAATGGAACCGACTTCGAAGTCAATGTGAACAGTCATTTCAGAGTGTGTTTCACTTTGACGGTTTCAGAGGGGCTAATGGAGGCTGGCGATAGAAGGAAATCAGAGTTGGAATTTTAAATCCGACCCGTCGGTCAAATTTGACGGTTTCCACATTTAAGGAAAGGAAAAGTGTTGACGATTTTTAAGAATTTTTTACTGTATTTGAAGGGTAAATTAATTGCCTAGTGAGGAACTTACTGGTCAAATTCCATCCCTAAGGGAAATGAAGAAGGGGGCGAAAATGGAGAAAGACTGAAGCGTTGGCAAATTGTGGGAAACGGAGATGGCAGATGGGACGGGTCTGATCGCTGAGAAAGTGGCGGCAGACGGGATGAGGTCAAAAAGTCTAAGGCGTAGTCTAACTATTAGACCTTTTAACCCTCCGACGTCGCGCCTCGTTCCCGCAAGAACTACCCTACCCCACAGGTCTGGAATTTGACGTATTGTAGGACGTTTTTTTCTTCCAAACTCGTATTTTACAGATGAATAGGAAATCCAAATTACGATCATCAAAGTATTTAACCTATCAAATTGACGTTTAATTGCTTAGAGTTCCTGGCATAAATTTTAACCTGTCAAATTGACGTTTAATTGCTTAGAGTTCCTGCATAAATTTTAGTGCCTACCCCTGTGCATCACCTGGAACCCCATTTCGAACGCCTCATTGCCGGATCTTTCAAAGAAGAGGGCGAGTGCCTACCCCTGTGCATCATCAGCGACATGCTCTTGGGATGGAAAATGGACGTGGAGAATAGATTGGGAATACCCAGGATGCAGTTTTGGATTGCTGGGGCTTACGGCACGGCATCTCCGTCTACTACTCCCTCTGCAGTCAGCTGCCTCACACCAAGACCGTCGCCATCTAGAAGTGTCCAAGGGCAATTTAAACACATTGTGAAAAGTGAAAGCGAATCAGGTAATCAGAAACTTGTTGTGTTATCTTGGTATGTTTTTTCGATATTAATATCGAACCAAAATTTCAATCGAGTTCGAACGGTTTTTTGGAGATTGAATCGAGAACGGTTTTTTGGAGGTATTTCTTTTGGTTGAACCGCAAGCATTTTGCAGGCAGTTCGTTTGGAGGAGTTGATAATAAACAAGTGTGAAACTACAGAGCATACCCGGGTTGGGGGCATTATACAAATCTTCGGTGGCTAAGGGTTAGTACGTGCTTTGAGTTAGAAGAGCTGCCAAATATGGAAACATTGCCATGTTTGGAGGAGTTTAGCGCATCTGGATGTGAGATGTGTGACGCTG
>JZKD02S2180885.1:230445-241004 GCA_000966675.3 Picea glauca
ATTTACTTTCTATAGCTTTTATATAATATCTTTTATAAAAGTTTAGTTAAAAGTGAAGTCACAAAATATTATGAGGATTTTAGAGAATTGTAACTAATTATTAATATAATAACTAAAATATGTTTATTATCTTTAATTTAAAAGACTAGAGAGATCAAGCCTATTAAAGACACTAATATTATGAGGATTTTAGAGAATTGTAACTAATTATTAATATAATAACTAAAATATGTTTATTATCTTTAATTTAAAAGACTAGAGAGATCAAGCCTATTAAAGACACTAATATCTTAATTTTAGAGGTGAAAATGAAACTTTGAATCAAATCCTAATTTTAGAAGTTGTGAAAATGAAATGTAAAATCAAAGTGGAGAGAAACAAATAGTTGTGAAAATGAAATCTAAAATCAAAGTGGAGAGAAACAAATGTAATATTTGTAAATATAGTATTTTGTAATTATTATTTGAAGGAATGCAATGGTGCTTAAAATAATGAAATGGATTTATTAGTATTTGAGTGAATTCAATTCCACTTAATTGTATGAAGTGGATGCTTACACTACACTAATCTTAGAATCACTCCACTCCCCACTCAATTCAAACTTTAGAGCAATGTGGGGGTGGGAGGGAGAGTGTGATGGGGGTATGGGAGTAGGAGGTTGATAGAGAGGGACAAGAAGCAATTCCAAGAATCACCCCATCACCCTCTACAAGTTGGAAGTGACAATAATATATATTAAAAATATATAAAAAATAAAATAATTAAAAATGTTAAGATAAAAATTTGTATTTTAAAATTATTCAAGAGACAATATTTTAATTTAATAAACACAAATCACTCCACAAAAATGTTGACAAATCTAAAATCAAAATAATTTGTATTTCTATTTTTTTTATCTTATTTTATTATTATTGATTTTGTGTACAAAATAAATGCACAATTACTCTTTCATTAAAAAAAATCAAATATCTTCTTTTATACCTACTAGTCATATATTATTATAAATTTTCAATATTATTTTTTAATTAAGTTTCCTATTTATTTATTTAAGTCTCTTGCAAATCTAAAATCCACTTGCAATGGAGTGAACACAATTGGTGACCTCATTCTCGTTTCACAATTGAATCTACTCGTGACGTGGATGTTTGGTATATAAATTTTGAAGAAAATTGCACAATTGAATCTACAAGTGACGTGGATGTTTGGTATATAAATTTTGATGGAAATTACTATAGTTTATTAAAAAAAAAAAAAAAAAAGGTTATCCCCTCAACATTATTAAAATTTTCTTAAACTCTAATATATTATTATAATATTTAAATATAATATTAGAATATATTAGAATATTAGAAAAATGTAATACATTTTTCTAATATTCCCCACCCACCCTTATATAGGTTATAGTTTAATTAACTTTCAACTATCATATATTTATTTGTATTATAATTTAGTTCATTTTTAAAACCCAAAACTTATATTTTAATTTTCATTGTATATCTAATATAAAATTGATATTCTAAGAAAAAATAGCCGCTTTAAAAATATTTTCAACAATACTTCAAAAGATAAAAGAAACAATTTAACTTTCCATATCTTTTATATATTATTACAAAGTAATATATAAATCGTATTCCTCATATTTTTGCAATTTTGTGTATGAGCTAATTATCATCTAATGTTTTGATTAAAACTGAAAATCACAGAATAAATATTGAGTACTTTAAAGAATTATCATTAATTGTTAATATTGTGATATTAAAACATGTTTGTTCTCTTTGAGGGGTAAGTAGATTAAAAGACATTGAGATAATTTTGGAGATTATGAAAACAATGAAATGGGTTCATTATTATTGGAATGAATTTATGTCCACTTAATTAGAGGAAGTGGAAACTTACACTACACTAATCATAGAATCTCTCCAACCCCATTACACTCAAACCTTACCCAAACCCTAGAGTCATGTTCGGAGTGTATAGGTAATGTACGAGGGGGAGAGGGAGGGAAAGGGATGATTATGGTAAATGCACCCAACCCGGTGTATGGAAGGGGTGGGAGGGGTATAGAGAGTAAGGGAAACTAGGGGAGGGGCAATTCCACATGCCACACACATCTTGGTTTTTTTTTTTTCTAAAGTTTTGTTTGTTTATTTATTTTTAATTTATAAAAAAAAAAATTGTTGTTTAATTATAATATTATTTTTTTCGAAAAAGAAATTTGTTTTGTTTTTCATATTTTATTTTATTTATTTATTTTTAAGATTCCTTTGAGCTAGCTTGGTGTAGATGCCACTATATCTAGTTGAGTTAACATGACTTATTGGGTCAGTTGGAAGTCTTATGCATGTGGAAGTAATCGTGTGAAGAAATACTTCTTTTTTAATCTTTCCAATTTGGAAGGGTCTCCCTAATCTCTTCTTTCCCTTGGATGGCACAAAGTTCAATATCACATGGAACTTCACAATTTAATTTTAGTCGATGTCCAAGTAGAATTATGATGAAACCATAGAGAGACCAAGCTTTGTGGTTGTCGTTTCTACAAACAAATATCCTCTTCAGTATGGGTAGAATCAAATTCCATTACAGGTGCTCTGGTACCTATCATGTATTGTTCCATTTCATGATAGAAAGTAACCTGGTAGTATAATCAATACTAATATGACACCTATGGTAGTCAACCATGAATTTCTCCCCATCCTTCCAATTACCCTTCAAACCAGAACATTCAATGTCAAAATTAAATTCTGGGCCATTAAAGTTTGTGAGGTTGAGAACAAGTTTGTGAGGTCATAGTTCTCGAGGTCAAAGTTCCTAAGTTCATAGTTCCTGAGGACATAGGTCACGAGGTCAAAGAACATGAGGTCATAGTTCCTAAATTCAAAGTTTGTGACGTCATAGTTATTGAGATCAAAGTTCCTCGAGTCAAATTTTCTGAGGTCATAGTTCCTGATGTCAAAGATCCTAAGGTCAAAGTTCATGAGGTCATAGTTCCTAAGGTCATAATTCATGAGGAAAAAGTTCTTGAGGTCAAAGGTCCTGAGGCCAAAGTTCCTAAGGGCATAGTTTTCGAGGTCATTTTTTGGGTATTCAGGTGAGAAGAGACCACATGATTATACTTCAGGAACTACAACCTTAGGAAATTTGACCTTATGATCTTTAACCTCAGGAATTATGACTTGAGGAACTTTAACCTTAGGAATTAGTCCCTTAGGAAATATGACCTTAGGAACTATAACCTCAAAAATGTGACCTCAAAACATTAACCTCGAGAACTGTGACCTTAGGAACTTTTCCCTCCAGAACTATGCCTTCAATAACTTTGACCTTAGGAACTTTCACTTGAGGAACTATGACCTCAAGAACTTTGACTTGAGAAACTTTGACCTCAAGAATTATGCCCTCAAGAAATTTTCCCTTAGTAACCTTGACCTTAGGAACTATGTCCTTAATAATTTTGAACTCAAGAATATTGACCCGAGGAACTATGACCTCTAGAAATTTTCCCTTAAGAAATATGCCATTAAGAACGTTTCCCTCAAGAACTATGCCTTCAGGAACTTTGACCTCAAGAAATTTGACCTTGAGAACTTTGTCTTGAGGAAATTTGACTTGAGGAACTATGACTTGCGGAATTTTGACCTGTGTTGGACATGCATTTTGAATAACAAAGTCTTGAAGAGCGCGTGAAAGAGAAAAAAAGGGAGCAGTTTGTGGGGTCAAAGCATAATTTAGAGCGCACGCAAAAGAATCAAGAACAACAGTTAGGAATGCAAAAGCAACATGCAGGAAAAAAGGAAGGAAAAGTTTCATGCAGGCAAAAAGGAAGGAAAAGAAACATGCAGGTGCAAAGGCAGGAAAAGCATGCACGAACCATGAGGGTTTTTGAGAATAAGTTGTCATGAGATTTCATAGGTTTTTATCCCTATTTTGATGTATAAATATGTAATGGGTTGGAGAATAATAGGTTGTTGAGAGTAAGAGATTAGGTTACGTATGAGTGAGAATCTATACTAGAGGTTTTGGAGAGGTTTTGCAGAGAGAGAGAGAGAGAGAGGCTTGCACTATAGAGTGGCTAGGACGTTCTGGATAGTATGATATAGTATATCTATTGTAAGCGCAGTGCGCAGGCCGGAGATGGTGATTTCATGAGTACTAATATAGAAGTCAATTGTTTTGGACGTAGCCCAAGGATTGGGTGAACCACGTTAAATATTGTGTCTGAATGTGTTGTGTTGATGTGATTTCTCATGGAAGTTATCTTTATGCATGATTAGTATAGATATATTTACTATATGATTGATGTGCAATAATAATGAATGATACAATGGGTGACTTATGTTGCAATCTGTGTTATGAGGGTCTTTGCAATAGAGTTTGTTAACTAATCAAAGGATATGAATAAAGATATTGTGCACAGGTCGGATAAATAGTAATGGATATGATGATAGCCTCACATCCCGTTGTCCTTGAAGAAACATGGTTCCTGTAGCCCCAGTAGATGTCTCGGGTGAGACTTCACTTGCATGAAATTGATGCTGAAATAGCCAGTATCGAAAGGGTTTTATTGGTTGAATAAACTGAACCTAGGGTCTTATAACCACACGCCAACAAATGGTTCTATTACCGGGACCTAGAATCTATAATGTTGATGTTTTGGTAGCTGTGGGAGGTATTAACCTCTAGGACAACCTTTGTGCTTAGAGAAGAATATTTTGGAAGAAAGAGAACCATTAAACAGATGTGGAAATACCCTATAAGAGAAGTCAACCCAAGGAGAATAATAATAAAGAATTAGAAGGCTCCAGAAAGAGAAGTCAGCCCCACTTGAAAAGTCACATGAAAGACTAGTATAAATAAAGGTAGGCGCTAGCTCATTTGGCACACACTCACCCTACAATTAAGGAGAAAGTTTAGAATGTACAACATTTGCAGCAGTTAAGCAAAGGGAAGAGGGAGGCACAAGTCTGAGGAAGGTGACGCAACAACTACAGTGGTGAATTCTCTCCTTACTGAGTCTTTCTGGTATCTTTCTCTTGTGTGCTTCTCTTGGTAAAGGTACATTATCTTGGTATTGTGTTTTTGTTGCAGTTGTGTTGGTATTTATGGATAGGTTTTGTCTGATAGGACATGCTTCGTGTATGAAATCTATCTAAGAAAAGGTTTTTGTGCTCAGGGGTGGTACATGTAAGTTCCTATGGTTGGGTGACAATGGTGTAACATTTTCTATGGTAAAACGAGCATAACAAAATTTTAACATGGTTTCAGAGTTGGTTTCCTTCAAGATAGTCTAACAACTGGAAGGAATATCTTCAGCTTCCCCCTATTTTCAATCTTGTTGAGCAATCACAATCCACCAAGAAGGTCATCTAAGGAGGGTGCATATTTCCCTCTGATCAGATCTCCAAAATTCAAAAGTTGAAAAATTAGGGTTTCCTCATAAAACCCTAGGTCAAGACGTCGAGGAAAAATGACTTCCAACACTAAGATTGATGAGAATATTGATGGTGTTGATAACTTATGAGCATGGAAATATAGAGTAATGCTCATTATAGAAGAGAATGACCTAGAAGGATTCATTGAAGAAGAAGTTCAAGAGCTAGAGGGAGATGAGGCTAAAGAAAAGCACAAGAAGAACATGGTTAAACCAAAGAGGATTATTGCATATTCTATCAAGGATCACTTGATCCCTCATGTCAAGGAAAGTATAAAATACATCATGCTCATGCCACAGAAAACGATGAACCTATTCAGAAGAAAGCAAAAGAAGATGATTCAAGTAAATAATATGTATTGATATCATCTCTTACAGGGACATACACTCATGGAAGTGACACGTGGCTTATTGATAGTGGTGCCTCTAAGCACATGACCAGTTACAATGATCACAAGGTGAAGCTCGATGATGAATATCAGTATCCCATATAATGGGTAGGAGAAGCCTCCTACAGGTTGGATTCAAGAAATTCTATGAAGATGAAATATGTTTTTTATGTTTATGGTTTGAAGAAGAATCTCCTTTCTATCTCAGCATTATATGAGAAAGGATTTAGAGTTTCTTTAATTGATGGTGAAGTTCTTATGTGGACAAGAGGAAATTCTATTGATGATGCTATTATGATTGGTGTTCAAGAAGGAGGTCTATAAAAATTGAAGAGACACTCAAATTCAACATTAGTTCACAGTAAAATAAATTTGAGTGAGTTATGGCATAGAAGACTTACTCACATAAACTACAAAGAATTATCGATCATGAGAAAGATGGTGATAGGGTTTCTAGAGATTTAGGTGAATCATGATGGTATATGCAATGGATGTGCACAAGGAAAGAATGTGAAGAGATTGTTTCCAATCAGTGACAACACAACCAAAGGCGTTTTTGACATCATGCACTCAGAAGTGTGTGGACCGATGAAAACCACTTCACTTAGCGGGTATGTATATTATGTTTAATTTATTAATTATTTCTCACGTAAAAGTTGGATTTATTTCTTGAAAACAAAAAGCGAAGTATTCAACAACTTCAAGGAATTCAAAGCCCTTGTAGAAAATATTTCTGAAAAGAAGATAAAGATATTGAGGTCAGATAATGGAGGAGAGTTCACATTGGATGAATTCAAAGCATTATGTAGAGAAGGTGGGATTAAGAGGGATATCACTGCTGCCTAGAATATTCAACAAAATGGTGTGGTAGAAATAAAGAACCGAACGATAATGGAAGAAGTAAAGGCCATGATTCATGATTAAGATTTACTGATGCATATACAGGAAGAAGCAGCTAGGACCATTGTATATGTGCAGAACATAAGTCCTCATCGTATACTTAGGAACAAGACAACAAAATAAATGTTTACAGGAGAAAAGACAGAGGTCATCCACCTTTGGATATTTGGTTTTCCAGTAGATGTGCATGTTCCCAAGGATAAGAGATCGAAGTTGGATCCTTCAAGAAAGAAGGGTATATTTGTTGGATATAGTGAGACATCAAACGAATATAGAGTCTACATCCCTTGTCACAGGAATATTAAGACTAGCATAGATGTTACCTTCGATGAGGATGCATAATTCAGTAGATCGAGGCAGAATCATACAGATGAGGTCCATGATGAGGAGCCTGAAGCTCCTAGAGTTTCAAATACAAATAAATGTAATGACGTTGTACCAGAAGAGTATGTTCCAAAAGATCATGATATGTCAGAACCAAAGATACTTGCAGATCCACCACGAGAGATGATCACAAATAAGAGAATACCATCTTGGGCTCAAGATATTATTCAGGATACAGAGAAGCATGGTACTCTAGATGGAACTTTCAGAGCAAGTAAGAAAACATGACCATATTCTAGCTACATGGCATTCCTAAGTGATATCATTGATGCAGAGCCTAGCTATTATGAAGAGGCTACAGAGAAGAAAGTATGGACGGATGCCATGATTGAGGAGTACAAATACATTATTAAAAATGATGCTTGGGATGTGGTTTCGAGACCAAAATAGAATATGGTGGTGAGTTCAAAATGGATCTACAAGACAAAGCATTCAATTGATGGTAGTATCGAGAAATATAAGGCAAGTTTTGTGGCCCATGGTTTCTCCCAGAAAGAAGGAATAGATTATTAGGAGACATTTGCTTGTGTGGCAAGATACACTTCAATTAGAGCTATACTTGCGATAGCTGCAGTAATGAAATGGAAGGTACACCAAATGGACATAAAGACAACTTTTCTGAATGGTGTAGTAGAATAGGAAGTGTATGTGGGGCATCCACAAGGTTTCGAGACACATGATAGGAAGACACATGTGTGCAGGTTGAAGAAAGAATTATATGGATTGAAGCAAGCACCCAGGGCATGGTACGGTAGAATTGACAGTTTTTTGATGAGCTTGGGCTTTACCAAGAGTAAAGAATATTCCAACCTTTACTACAAGGTTGTGGATAGTGGACCAGTGATATTACTGTTATATGTGGATGACCTGTTTCTAACAAGATATGAGAAGCTCATCATTGAGAGTAAGAGGAATCTTGCTACAGAGTTCGAGATGAAAGACTTGGGTATGATGCATTATTTATTAGGTCTAGACATATGGAAAAAACCAGATGAGATTTTCCTTAACCAAGGAAAATATGATGTAGAAATATTGAAGAGATTTAGAATGATGGATTGTAAAGCCATTCCTACACCAATGGTGGAAAACCTGAAGTTATTGAATGATACATCTTCATAGACAGGTGGATACCACCATGTATAGACAAATGATTGGTTCATTGTTGTATTTGATGAACATAAGGCTAGATATATGTTTTGTTGTGAACACTTTGAGTCGGTATATGGTTGAACCGAGACATTTTCACTTGATGGCGGAAAAACATGTATTGAGGTACCTGAAAGGTATAGTTGAATGTGGACTTAGATATGTTTCAGATCATGAGATAAGACTGTAAGGCTATGTTGATTCAAATTGGTCCATTAGTGTCACAAATCAAAAGAGTACATCAGGATGTTGCTTCAGGTTGGGATCATCCATGATATTGTGGCTCAGCAGGAAGCAGACTAATGTGGCGCTCAGTACCGTCAAGGCAGAATGCATAGCGACATGTTTATCTAGTTGTGAAGCTATGTGGATTCGAAAGTTACTTGCAGGGTTGTTTTATCTCGAGTTGGAGGTGATTAGTATCTTCTTTGAAAACCATAGTTGCATAAAGTTGTCAGAGAAACCTATGTTTCATGAAAAGTCAAAGCATATAGAGATCATGTACCATTATATCTGAGACATGGTACAAAAGGGAGCAGTGAAGCTCCAATATGTTTCTACAGAGGAGTAGATAGCCGATGTGTTGACCAAGCCTCTGTCGAAGATAAATTTTGAGTATTTCAAGGGGAATCTTTGTGTGGTCCATAAGGACTTCCCTCGTAAGAGGGAGTGATTAGTTACATATACGATTCCAAGGGGAAGTAGCATGAAGAGTGTGGCAACAGTGGGTAGTCATTCATGAGCACGTTAATGGTTGTGGTACCAGTCAGCATGACCTCGCACAGGGTCAGCAGTATGCCAAGCCTTCTGGGCTATCAAATTCCCAACTTTCAAGATGGAGGGCCAACCTGTGTGGTTGGAGGTGTTCCTAGCCTAGGGATAGATAGGTAGTGTGTGCACATTATATTGCTTAATCCTTATGGTTAGATTCCTATTCACTATGGACTAGATGCCTGGTGTGCCAACTAGAAGGGATAGCCAAAGGGCTAGTTGTCCAGATTTTGTGTGAGATGGATAGTTGTGATAGTTACGTAGTTTTGTGTGAGCTAAGTGCCTATTTATGTGTGATTTATATGATGTCTTGTAATGACATAAGTTCTGAAAGGACACTGAGAACCATAATGTCTGAAAGGACGATGAGGCTATGCCCACTAGAGAGATTCTACATGTGATGATGAGGCTTCAAATGCATGACAGTGAATATAGCTTGTGTGGCTATGGTAATGATACTTGTGACATGATGTGTGAGATCATGGGATATCATGTATGGCTATGGTGATGCTACCTGTAGAATGGTCTACAGGACCATGTGATTGGTGGTATTCTTGTGCATGTCATGTATAGATGTAATTGAGACTACTAGATGAAGAACATAATGGGTAATAACTCCCTAGCTAAGAGGGAGTGTTGATGTTTTGGTAGTTGTGGGAGGTATTAACCTCCATGACAAATTTTGTTCTTAGAGAAGAAGATTACAAAAGCAAGAGAACCATTAAACATATGTGGAAATACCCTAGAAGATAAGTTGGCCCAAGGAGAACATTAATAAAGAATTAGAAGGCTCCAGAAAGAGAAGTCATCCCCACTTGAAAAGTCACCTGACAGACTAGTATAAATAAAGGCAGGCATTAGCGCATTTGACACATGTTAGGACCATATATTGTACCCTTTTTGCCCATATTTTTTGCCATGGTTATACCCTTCATCACCTATATTTAGACTTATATTATCATTCCACTTGATCATTCCAAGGTACATAACGTCCTTTCTCATTACTACACGTTTAATTTGTTTTGCATGATATTTTACATTACTTTTGGTCTTAACCATTGATTAGAAGTGCATAAGTTTCTATCTGCAGAATAGTATTCAAGACCGATGCTGAAACACAGAACTGTCCAAGTTGATGCTGAAACACGGAAGCTGCTACACAGTCCGAGGATGCACATGCCGAAACACGGAGCTGCCTACACAGTCCGAGGATGCATATGCCGAAACACGAGGCAGCTACATGGTTCGAGAAGGCAGATGCTGAAACATGGAGCTGTCACTCTGTTCAGATATGCAAATGCTGAGACACAGTAGAGACCGCCACGATGCTGAAACACGAGCCCTGACAGTTAGCAGTCAAGGCCGACATAGTCAAAGGGCGCGATTCACGCGGCCAAACAGCCCGTGAATTGCGATGCTGAAACAGCATCAACAGCTATGAGAAGAAGCTGTTACACCAGCCGTAACAACAATGCCTCGTCAGCTCCTGTATTAGCATTCGGTTGCATGAGAATAGGACGCCCTATGCTGATTTAGAAAGA
>JZKD02S2180885.1:263805-278599 GCA_000966675.3 Picea glauca
AAAGGGGTTTCAGATTCGGGTAGAAGGTTAAAAGTTAAGTCTTGAGGGTCATGATCTGCGTATAAGCTTAGAGCCCTAGCTTATTAGTCCGTAGGGTAGAATACCCAACAACAGGCACATAAGGCCACATAGAATATAATCATGATGCCACCATCTGAGTGCATAGTGGCTATCCTGGTGAACAAATAGTCATACAACAAGATAGAAAAAATAAGGGAAGAGCATAAGGCTATTGAACAACGATTGATACCCATTTAGGATGAAGCACTCACATTCATAGGGGCATTGGCAGTTGTGCAAGGCACAGTGAAGAAAGCAGCACAAGTCAACGAGGATAAGCACACGACCCTGACTGCATAGGTAGTAAACAATATTTTGGAGAAAGAATTTGAGGTAAAGAAGGAAGTCTCTATATCAAGAGAAAACCTCCAAAATTTCATGGAGGCATGGAAGGGCGCAACACAATAGGATTAAGTGGCTCGGGATGAGCCACATGTGAGTGTTGGGGGCCTATTGGACATGCTTTTTGAATAACTAAGCTTTGAAGAGAATGACCAAAAGAATAAAAGGGAACATTTTGTGAGGTCAAAGAAGAAGTCAGAGTGCATGAAAAAGAAGGAAGGACAATTTTTAGGCATGCAAAAGTTGCATGTAGGTGAAAAGGAAGGAAAAGAAGCATGCAAACGAAAAGAAAGGAAAAGCAGCATGTGGGTGCAAAGGTAGGAAAATCATGCACGAACCATGAGGGTTTTTGGGAATAAGTTGTCATGAGATGTCATAGGGTTTTTATCCCTATTTGGATGTAGAAATATTTAATGGGTTGGGTAAGAATAGGTTGTTGAGAGTAAGAGATTAGGTTGCATATGAGTGAGAATCTGTACTGGCAGCTTTGGAGAGGTTTTGCAGAGAGAGAGGCTTGCACTGCAAAGTGGCTAGTCAGTTCTAGATAGTATGATATTTTATATCTATTTTAAGTGCAGTGTGCATGCCTAAGATGGAAATTTCATGAAGACTAATATAGAAGCTAGTCATTTTTTATGTAGCCCAAGGATTGGGTGAACCGTGTTAAATATTGTGTATGAATTTGTTGTGTTGATGTGATTTCTAATGGATGTTATCTTTATTCATGATTAGTATAGATATTTTTACTATATGATTAGGCACAATAATAATGAATGATACATTGGGTGACTTATGTTGCAATCTATGTTATGAGGGTTCTACACAATAGAGTTTTTTAACTAATCAAAGGATATGAATAAATATATTTCACACAGGTTGGATAAATAGTAATGGACATGACGATATACTCACATCCTCTCGTCCCTACAAAAACATGGTTCCTACAACCCCAATAGATTCCTCGGGTGAGACTTCACTTGCATTCAAGTGATACTGAAAGGGCCCGTATCTAAATGGTTGTGTTGGTTGAATAAAATGAACCTAGGGTCTTATAACCGAGTGCCAACAACCTGAGAAGCTTTGACCTCAGGAACTATCACCTTAGAAATTTTGACCTCAGGAGCTTTGACCTTAGGAACTATGAATTTAGGAACTTTGACCTCAATAAATTTTACCTCATGAACTCTTACCTGAAAAAATATGACCTTAGGAACTGTTTCCTCAATATCTTTGACCTCAAGAACTATGACTTGAGTAACCTTAGGAACTTTGACCTTAGGGAGTTTAACTTGATTAAAAGTTCCTATGGTCAAAGATCCTAAGATTATAATTCCTAAGGTCAAAGTTCTCGAGTTTAAAGTTCCTTGGGTCATAGTTCACAAGGTCAAAGTTCCTGAGGTCATAGATCCTAAGGTCATAGTTTCCAAGGTCAAAGTTCCTACCATTATAATTCCTAAAGTCAAAGTTCTTGAGGTTATAGTTCCTGAGGTCAAAGTTCTTCAGTTCATAGTTCCTCAAGTCAACGTTCCACAAGAGAATATTCATCAAGTCAAAGTTTATGAAGGAATAATTCCCGAGGTCAAAGTTCCTAAGGTTAAATTTCTTGAGTACATAGTTCCTGAGATCATACTTCTTGAGGTCAAAGTTTATATTTCCTAAGGTCAAAGATCCTTAGGTAAAAGTTGCTAAATTCATAGTTCTTGAGGTAAACTTTATTGATCACATAGGTCCTGATCCTTTCTAAGGTTACAATTCCTAAGGTCACAGTTCCCGTGGTTACAGTTCTTGAGGTCATAGTTCCCAACATCATAATTGTTGATGACATAGTTTTTGAGGGGCATAGTTCCTAAGGTTAAAGTTCTTCATGTTATAATTCTTGAGTTCAGATATCCTAAGGTAAAAGTTCTTATGGTCCTAGTCCCTAAGGTATAATATTATGGTATCTTCTCACCTCAATACCTAAACAATGAACTCATGAACTTTTTCCTCGAGAACTATGTCCTTAGGAACTTTGACCTCAAGAACTTTGACCTTAACAAATTTAACCTAAGGAACTTTGTCTTGAGGAACTTTGACCTCAAGAACTGTAACCTAAGGAAATTTGACATCAAGAAATATAACCTAAGGAACTATGACCTTGGGAAATTCGACCTCATGAAATTCCACTTGAGGAGGTATGACCTTAGGAACTATGACCTCAATAAATTTGACCTCGGAAACTATGACCCAAGGAACTATGATGTGAGGAAATTTGAACTTAGGGACTATGACCAAAGGAACTATGACCTAAGGAACTTTGAAGTCGAGAACTATGACCCCAATAACTATGACCTCGAGAAATATGACCTTAGAAACTTTGACCTTGGGAGTTATGCCTTCAAAAACTTTGGCCTTAGGAACTTTTACTTGAGAAACTATGACCTAGGGAACTTTGAACTAAGGAACTTTATGTTAGAAAACAAAGGATTGTAGAGCAATAATATAAAATAGATGTGGAAACAAAAACACAAAAGATAGACAATACAATAGAGACACAGATATACATGGTTCACCCAAAATGGGCTATGTCCATCAGAGAAATTACCAATCCTTCTTTTATTATTATTCAACAAATGAAGGGATACAACCTACATCATACCTACTATAACTTTGTCTTCTTTTCTTACAGTATCCTCTCTCAGAATACAATATTCACTCACATACAAAGACACAATACAATTCTCTCATACATTAAAAAGGGTTTCCTCCTAGGGAAAAAAATCCTAACATAACTTCTATAGTTGGACCTACAACCTAATGATGAACAATTCAAATTGACTACGAAATTACAATATTTTACAAGGAAATTTTCACAAAAAATTCTCTTAGGGGGTGCTTTCCCCAAACCCCTGGCACGGGCTCTCCAAAATATTTTCACGCTCCCCTCCCAGACCCCCATTGTGACACATGTAGGAGGGGAATCCCCCCCACACCCCCCCATCAAGAAATGGGATCCAAACATGGTTGAAACAATACCTCTAAATTAGGAACATAATTAGGCTCCACAACCAACAATCTCCCACTTGGATACTCATCACAACAACTCCACTGTAGTTGTACCTGTTGGACTCTCATCCACCTTGGACCTGGAAATTTTCTCATCTTCACCTTCATGCTTGGAGGCCAACTGAAATTGAGCAGGACCTTAGTTTTTCCCTGGTCACTACCTTTGTTAACATGTCTGTGGGATTCTGGCTAGTATGTATATTTTCCAACTTCAATTTTTTATATTCCAAAACGGACCGTATGAAGTGGTACCTAAGTTGTATATTTTTATTCTTAGAATGGAATGTTGAGTTCTTTACAAGATGAATGACACTCTGGCTATCACAATACAACTTGCTATTCTCCTACTGTTTCCCCAATTCCTCCATAAACCTCTGAAACCAAATAATCTCTTTACCATCCTCTATAACAACAACATACTCTACTTTCATTGTTGAAAGTGAAACAACATTTTTTCAGTTTAAAAATATTACTTATTGTAGTTCCACCTACAGTAAAAAAATACCATGTGGTGCTCCTCATGCTATCAATATCTCTTTCCATATATGAATCAACATATCCATGTAAAATAGTGTTTGAACCTCCAAAACATAATGCATGAGTAGTAGTACCTCTAAAATACCTAAGAATCCACTTTATTTCCTCCCAATTTTCTTTCTTTGGATTGTTCATACACCTTCTCACAACTCCCACTACATGTGCAATATCTGGTCTTGTGCACACCATCGCATACATAAAGTTTCCAATTGTTTATGAATAAGGGAGCTTGGATATGTATTCTATATGCTTCTGTGTCTTGGGACACATTTCCTTGGTTAATTTGAAATGGCTGGCCAAAGGTCTACTAATTGTTTTTTGTTATGCATTCTAAACCTCTTGAACAACTTCGATCTATGTTCCCTGAGACAATGTCAATTTGTGATTTTTCCTGTCTCTTGCTATTCCCATACCAAATAGTTTCTTTGCAGCACCCAAATCCTTCATCACAAATGAATTAGCTAATTTATTTTTGAGCACATTTATATCCTGCATGTTAGACCTTGTAACAAGCATGTCATCTACATAGAATATAAAGAGAGTATAGCTTCCATTTTCTAGCCTCATAAAATAAACACAATGATCAGAATGACATCTTCTATAACATTGTTCTATCATAAACTTGTCAAATTTCAAATACCACTACCATGGAGCTTGCTTTAGGCCATACAAACTCTTCTTCAAACCGCATATCAAATTCTACTTCCCTTTGACCACATACCCCTATTGCTACTACATATAAATCTATTCCTCCAAATCCCCATGGAGAAAAGTTGGTTTTACATATAACTGTTCAATATGAAAATGTTATACTACAACAAGACTTGAAATAGTCCTAATTGAATTCATTTTAAGAAGAGAAAATATTTCATCAAAATCTATACCTTTCTTCTATGCATACCCATTTACAACAAGTTTGACCTTGTACCATTTTCTTCCTCCATATTCTTCCTTCAACCTGTAAACCCATTTATTCTGCAATGCTCTTTTTCCTGCAAGTAATTGAACCAAGTCCCAAGTCTGGTTGTTTACCAAGGATTCCATTTCTTCTTTCATGCTTTGCTCCCTCTTCTTCTTAGTGTCTACCTACATTGCCTCTTCATAACTTTCTGGTTCACGATAATTAGTCAATAATAAATAATACAATGAAAGAAAGTATCGTTCAGGGGGTCTACTTAACCCGGTAGATCTTCTAACAACAATTTCAAGAGTTTGAGGTTCCTAATTCTCCCATTGTTGTAAATTTTGATTTTCTGGAACCTTTGGAATTTCATTTTCTTTGATTTCATCAAACACTATTCATTTTGTGTTTTCCTTTTCCCATTTCTTTCCCTGCAACTGATCTTTGTACATGATATTTTCATTGAATACCACATCTCTACTCCTAATGATTTTGTGATTTTCATAAGTGATAACCAAAATCATTAACATCGTATCCAATAAAGGTACACTTCTTGGATTTTTCCTCAAGCTTTGTTCTATTTTCTTTATCAGTATGGACAAATTCTTCACAACCAAAAGTATTCAAAAATGATTAGCTTACATTTTTACCTATCAATTCCTCCTTTGGAATGACACCATCCAAAGAGCTTGAAGGACCTTTGTTTATTAAGTAAACAATAGTATCTAGAATGTCTACCCAAAATTGTAAGGCAACCCTACATCCAATCTCATACTCCTTACACGTTCCATGATTGTCTTGTTCATCCTTTCTGACACACCATTTTCTTATGGTGTTCCTGGAACTTTCTTCTCTCTATGAATCCCATGGTATGAACAATAATTATCAAACTCCTTATTGCAATATTCACCTCCATTATCTAATTTGAAATGCTTCAACCTTTTTCATGTCTCATTCTCAACCAAATCTTTCCATTTCTTAAAAGTGTCAAAAACATCATATTTTTGTCGAATGCAATAAACCCAATTTTTCCTAGTTTCATCACCAATAAAAGTAACATAATAATGAGAGCCACGAAGAGATGATACCTGAGATGGTACCCATACATCTGTATGCACAATCTCTAACTTTTCACTATTATTTTCCTTCCCGACTCTAAGAAATCTGACTCTCTTTTGTTTTCCATAAACACAATGCTCACAGAAATCCAAATCAACTTATTTAAGATCTAGCAACAAATTTCTTTTGTGGATTATTAGTATCCCCTTATCACTCATGTGTCCATGCCTATGATTCCACAATGTTGTATCCACTCCTAGAGAAGCTAAATAGATAGAAGAGTCAACATTACCAATACATAAATACAATGTACCTACTTTATCTCCTTTTTCTATTACCAGCAATCCTTTAGTGACCTTCCATGCCCTTTCTGTAAATGTAGATATGCAACCTTCACTTTCCAACTACCCTATTGAAATTATATTTCTTCTCAAATATGAAACATCTTTCACCTCTTTCAATAACCATTTGTTTCCATTCTTTAAGTTTATTTGTACCTTACCCATTCCAACAATTTTACATGGTTCATCATCACCCAAATAAACCTTTCCAAAATCACCTTGAGAACAATCTTGAAAATATTTCCTCTAGGATGTGGCATGAAATGAAGCCCCTGAAACTAATACCCAAGAATCACTAATATTATCTAAAGAAAGAATCAAATCATATTATAACACATCACATGCTACATTTTCTTCCTGATTTTTCTTTTGTTGTCGATCTCCTTGTTTATTTGTTAGTCGGTCCATGGAAACATGGCTACAATAGAAAATAGAGTTAACTCCATGAAAGGAGAAGAGCTATCTTCAGTATCAGTTATTGATCCACTCTTAGTTTAAGATGAATTTTTTTTCATGATGAAGTAGAGGAGTTACTCTTAGATTTCAGCAGTCATAGTCACAATGGAGCAGCCATTCTTAGCTTCAGATAAGTTGTAGGTGCAGAATCCCAATTCTAGAGGAACAACTGCAGAGAGAGTAGAGGACATACTCTTAGGTAGTGAGACCGATAGTGCTTTGGAGAAATCACATAGAGCTATTACATGATTGTTCATATTAATTTGGAGTTGAAGCAAGTGTACTAGGATGGTACAATGTAATGTGAAAATTTTGTTTGAAGTTGAAGATAGAAAGACTTAGTTCTGCAAGTTGAAGAAGGCTTTCTACCAGTTGACATAAGATCCTAGAGCTTGATATGGCAGAATTGACAGTTTCCTGAGGAGATTGGGATTTACCAAGAGTAAAGTTGTTTCTAACCTTTACCTCCATGTTATGAATGATGAGCCAGTGATGTTGCTACTATATGTAGATGATGTATTCTTGACAGATGAAGAAAATATTAACACTGATAGTAAGAAGAAGCTCGTTGCAGAATTTGAGATGAAATACCTAGGCCTAATGCATTATTTATTAGGTCTTGAGGTTTGGCAGAGTGTAGAGAAGATCTTCCTTAACCAAGGGAAATATGCAGTTGAAATACTGAAGAAGTTTGATATTTTGGAGTGTAAATCCATCAACACACCCATGGAAACAAAGTTGAAACTCCTAGTTTATACTACGTCAGAATTGGTTGATGATACGTTGTACAGACACATCATTGGATAATTGATGTATCTGATAAATACTAGGCCAAATATATGTTTTTTTGTGAACACCTTGAGTCAGTATCTGGTAGAGCCCGGATGTGTTCACCTTGTTTCTACAAAACATGTGATGAGATACCTTAAGGGTACATTGTGTTGGCATGTTTATAGAGTGTGCTTGTCATTGATGGCAAGAACAATAGTGATTTTGGCAGGATTACAGGCAGAGTGTGCATGGAAAGAACAGTAGCAAAGACACAACCGAGCAATCTCGAGAAAATCAGGAGGAATAGTGTGAGTATGTAGAGATCAAATCTTGGAAAGAAGTGTAAGCTTAAGAGGAGCAACAGTGGTCATTAGATCAGAATCCAAACAGGAGGAGTGCGCAGAGGAGGACATTAGACCTCAGTCATCGGATCAGAGCACTAAGGGCCAACAACAATTAGATCTAGTGGATCTGCAAGGTGGATAAGCCCATGAGTCAATCAACACTCCAAAGCTGCAAAGGAATCTTGGCCGTTGGAGCCAGAGGACACGTGGCGAGCAATTATCATTTCGCTGACTCGCAAAATGGAGAATTCAATGGTGAGTTTTGTGGGAACTCATGATATGCAAGGTCTTGAAATGATCTTGGTCGTTGGAAGCCAAAGGATACGTGGTGAGAGATCAACATTTTGCTGACTCGCAAATCAGGAAAGTCAAAGGTGAGAGTTGTATGAACTCGCGAAGTCTGATTTCATGATATTGATCATAGCCATTGGATCGAGGAATAATATGGGCCGGGAATGTGCCACATGAGGAGATCCACGTTAGCCAGAACAAGTGGAATACCATGTTGGCAAGACCACTTCAGTAAGACCACGTCAGCAAGGAAATGTGGCAGACCATGTCAACAGGTACACATGGTATAATCGGATGATGACAAGTGTCAAGAGGAAATGTCGAAGGGTGAAGTCTTGGAGAAAAGGACAGTCGTTGGATCTGAGCATCGAAGGATTGATCTCAATCGTTGGATCATCCTGAAGTGGAAGAATATGATAAGTCCAGAAAACATTCAACACTCCAAAAGCTGCGATGGAATATGGGTCAGCCATTGAGGCAGGACATGTGGCAGCAGATGAGCATATGAGAAGAATCGTGAATTGGGAGAACTGCATCAAGCAATCCAAATATATCACGAAACACGAAATCATGACATGTTCACAACCGTTGATCAAATAAAAGATCTGGATTGTCAATTTAGCACCATCGCTATTTTGGGTATCAAGAGAATGGTGTTAAGGAGACTCGCAAAGTCGTGAAACGGGAAATTGTGACTTGATCTGAGCCATCGGATTGAGGAGAGATATGGACCATTGATTGTCCAGGGAGATGAGACGTAAAGTTGCGAAACGCGAAATTACAAAGCACTCAAAATATTTTTCCCACGACCACAGCATGTGGTCTAATCAACGGAATATTGGGGAAGGAACTATCAACACTAGGCTCCATTTCAGAGTTTAGCGAGTTCGGAAGATCGAGGCAACTCACAGCTAGATATCGTGAAATGCAAAGTCGCAAAGAGCTTGTTGGATAGGCGTTTGGTCACAACCATGATCATGTGGAAGGTAGGGTCTTAGTAGGAAGAGATAGCATTCACTATGTAGATTTCTCAGAGAGAAAAAAAAATGTGCAAAAGACATGAGTGCATAGAGGTTCTCTCAGTAACTGCTAGAGATGGACTGATTGTAACTGTAGAAAATGATTGATTACATCTACCAGAAAATTCGAAGAATCTCAGAGTGATTGCCAAAGAAGATGAAGAGTATTGAAGTAACTGCTAGTGGAATAAAGACTCAACATAGAGACGATTGACAGATGGAAAAAGGATCGAAGACTGTAACTGTAATAGAGACGATAAGCTCAATTTTGACAGAGAAGAAACAGAGTCTCGACTGCCAGAGAAGCTAAGGAATGTTGATTAAGGTTGGTTTTCATTGATGTCAACCCTTAAAGAAAGCCCCGTAGCACAAGGTTTGGGTAATGGACCCAAGATTGTTTGATGTAAAGATGACTCAGTATTGTCTTGTCATGGTTGATAAAAAGTAAAAATGGATGAACTCCAAAGTGGTCCCCTTATGGTGAAATCCCTCATGGGAAGATGCTTTGTGGAGTGAGAGAACCCATGCTTATTTGAGGAATAATGAGATCAAGGACAGTGAATTTGTGAGTGGAACTATCATAGATGGATAGTGCTTTTCATGTCATTTCTGGTGGTATGTGGAATGTCACATAACTCCTCATGGTTAGAGAGTTATGACCATATGAAGTTGGAGAAATTTCATGAGTTTCATAGAAGCCCCCAAGAGTCAAAGTGCTTTGCAAAAAGAAATTATTTTAAATGAAGAAGCCCTAAAATAAGGAAAGTGTAAGGCTACATGAACATATAAATAAGAGACAAAGCTCACTCATAAAAAACACACTTGTACATATTGTATATCTATTTTCTTATGTAAAGATTATTGTAAATACTTGTGGATACATCTGAAGGGGTGAATGTCGAAGGTATCACGAAGGGTTGACGACAAAATTCTTGAAATTACAGCAAAACCCTATTTTCTAAGGTGTACGCGGGTTGTTTGTGTACAAGGTGCGTACATGCTGAGTTATACGCAGGTTGTCTGTGTACAAGGTGCATACATGCTAAGTTATAAGCGGGTTGTCTGTGTACAAGGTGCATACATGCTAAGTTATACATGGGATAGCACTGTATTAGGGTACGTACATGTTGGCAAATCCATAGAAACTTGAAGAGATTAAGATGCAGAGGTTCTAGATTTTGAGATCAAGCTCCCATGGAGGTCGAAAGTGATCAGATACATCAGATCCATCCATTGGTTCAAAAGGTATGTCTTATTTCTATGAATATTTGGATTTTGATGTATGCATGAGGAATGGCAATGGAGATTTGAGAATTCTCCCTAGAGAGACTAGTGACTACATGGGATCTTCTGTATAAGTCAGATATATAGAAATACATTGTTGGTATATTTCTCATTGATACTTCCTGTTGAGGCACATCTTGTATTTCTTGGCATATGGCTAAGGGTATTTATGGTACATGGTTGAGAGATTGGACTTGTGTAGTGGTTGATGTATTGAGAAGTTGAATATCAGAAAGGGTTTGATGACTAAGATCATGTGAGGGATATTATACCTGTTCATGATTACACATACCTATGTGGCACATGACTAGAGAGAGACATACTTGCCTTGAGTAAAGGTTATGTATGAGGATGCATGCACAGGATACAGTTACAGTCTGGATATAGTGACAGGTTATAGATCTATGTGAAAGAAGTTACACAAGGTCAGAAGTTTTCAAGAAAAGGGAAACCCTATTTTTGAGAAGGCATACACAAGCTGCATAACAGATAGGGTGCATACATACGCAGGCTGCATAACAGATAGGGCATGTACATACACAGGTTGCATCACTACAGGTCATGTACATGTTGTATATTTGTAGATACATGTTCAGTTCAGGTACAGATTCATTACAGGGAAGTTGTACAGATTGGATACAGGTCAGTAGTATAGGTGATACAGTTGTACAACAGTATATCTCACAGTGACAGGTTAACAGTGGTTCCATCATTCTACTTTAGGGTAGAAGGACAGGGCAAGAACAGGTGGTTGTAGCCACCTTCCGATTGTAGCTCGAGAACTTAGGGGGTTGTAGCCTTCTTCTGGTTGTAGCTAGAGAATTGGGGAGTTGGAGCTTACCTCAGGTTGTAGCCTGAGAAACTAGGGGGTTGGAGCCTCCTTCCAGTTGTAGCTGGAAAACAAAGGAAGTTGGTGCTTCGAACGAATGTAATTCTTCAAGACATATAAGAAAAAGCATTATGTGGTTTTCTCCTGATTTGGGTTTCCACGTAAAACACTGGTGTACTGTGTATGTGTGTGATTTTTCATTTCTTATTGATCATTATTGGATAATAATTCTACATTGATATAACACTTGGATTATTTGGAGAAAAAGGATTATAATTATGCTATTATTGATTCACCCCCCCTCTCAGTAATCCAACAATTAGTATCAGAGAAGGTTCCTTCAGAAATCATTTTAACCACTGAAAGGTATATCATGGAGAGTACCAACTCATATAAAAATGGAATACCACACTTTGATGGACATAAGTATGTTTTTTGGAGCATAAGGATGAAGACATGTATACAGGCACAGGGATTTGAAATTTGGAAATCAATTGTAGATGGATACACAGTACCAGCATTTCCACCAACAAATGACAAAGCAGTGAAACTTGGTCAAAATAATTTCAAAGCTACAAATGCACTTTTGAATGATCTCAGTGAAATAGTATTCACCAAAGTTTCACATTTTAAATCCTCTAAAGAGATTTGGGACAAGCTTCGAAATATTTATGAAGGAGATACAAAAGTCAAAGTAGCAAAACTTCAAACTTACAAAGGTCAGTTCAAACAACTAAAAATGAAGGAAGATGAGAATATTGCAGCCTACTTCTTAAGAGTTGACGAAATAGTGAATGCAATCATAGGATTGGGAGAAGAAATCAAAGAATTTGTAATTTTTCAAAAGGTACTAAGATCTCTTCCTATGAGATTCAACCCTAAGATATCAGCACTAGAAGAGAGATCGAATCTAAACTCAATAAGCATGGACAAACTACATGGAATCTTCACAACATATGAAATGAGAATTGAACAGGAAAATCCAGATGTAAAAAAAACATCATTCAAAGCATCCAAAAGATCAAAGCAAAAGAAAAAGGAACAAGAATAATATAGCAGCAACAACGACATCTCAGAAGATGATGAAGAAGTGGCCAACTTCATCAAAAGACTGAACAAGGGAACCAATGGTAGGTACAGAGGTAAGCTTCCTTTAATTTGTTTTAATTGTGATGGTATTGGTCATTTTGCTAACAAATGTCCTCATAAGAAAAAGATAAATGATGAAGGTTTCTCAAAAGGAAAACACACATATAAAGGCAAAAGAACTACAAAGTAAGATTTCAATAAAATATTATGCATCAAAGAAGACATCTCATCATCATATGAAGATGAAATCAGTGACAGTGAGATGGGAAGAGTTTAATTCATGGAAGTAAAAGATTCTGAAAAAGAAGACTCCGAAGAAGAATATAAAGAAGTCAAAGAAAGATATGAAGAAGTAGAAAACGAAATTGAAGAGGAAGAAGTTGACTACCGAGAAGAATTAATGTGTTCCATAGAAGTTATCAGAAGAAAAAAATAGAGAAACAAGAAACTACAAGAAGAACTAGAGAAGAAAAAGGACACTCGAGAACTAGAAAAAATGATCACAAGATTGAAGGTTCAAATAGAATAAGATAAAAGAATTGAAGAAGCACTCAAAGAACAACTATAATAAAAGAACAAGATCATTTGAAACTTGGAAGTAGAGATTGTCACACTAAGAAAGGATATTCAAAAGAAAAATATGCAGAATAGCTCAAAAGTTCTGGATGACATTATCAACAGTCAAAAATATCATCTTAACAAGTCTGGACTTGAATACAATGAGACAGAAAAGGGATCAAGATCCAAAACACCAGAGAAAGAAAAAAATCCAAAAATCTATACAGAAATAATCAAAGGGGAGAGGAAGATATACAAGGAAGATTACAGGGACACTCCTCCACTGAGAAGATTCAGATTTAAGACTCAACAACAAACAGATAGGCCTCAAGAAGAAGAAGGATTCATAAGAGCACCTCCTTTCAAAAGATATTCAACTCCCAAGTATCAAACTATATTTCTTGGTTTATGTTATGCATGTAATAATTTTGGACATAAAGATGTGAATTGCAGAGATATAAACATGAACAATAACAACTTTGAGAGTCATACACAAAGGGGTTATCCAAGAATACCTAGTGAAACACAAATAAGAAGTTACAAAAGGTTTGAATATTTGAGCACTAAAGTGGAATGTTACAAATGTAAAAAATTTGGACACATGGCCAAAGATTGCAGAATGACAATCCCTCCTAAATAACCTGAATAGAATAACAACAGTGATAGACAAGAACCTCAGAAAATGACATGGATAAGAAAGCAAGATCAGTATAGCAATGATGAATGTACAGTTTCTCTACAAGATAAGCAGAAGAAACACGGTTGGTATGTTGACAGTAGGTGTTCAAAACACATGACAGGTGATAGAGACAAATTTCTTCCATTGCAAAAGGAAAGAAATGGATCAGTCTCCTTTGGAAATGATATTTCAACCAAAATCGTTGGAGAAGGTACAGTCTGAATTGGGAACAAGAATGAAAAGGCACAAAATGTTCTATTGGTAAAATATATGAAACATAATCTTCTAAGTGTGATTCAAATGTGTGACCAAGGTCATAAAGTTACTTTCGATTCACAAAAGTGTGAGATAAGAAGAGAAGTTTCAGGGAAATTGGTCGATACAGCTGCTAGAACTTCAAACAACATATATGTGTTAAGTGAAATTGGAAATGAAAAGTGTTGTCTAGGAAAGGAAGATGAAAATTGGCTATGGAATAGAAGAATGGGTCACATGCATTTTGATAACCTTGTCAAAGTCAGCAAAAGAGAAGTAGTCATAGAAATGCCCCAAATCGCGAAACCAACCAACACTTTAATAAAGCATTGTCAACACATAAAGCAAACAAAGACTAGGTTCAAATCAAAGGAATATTCAACTACAAGACCACTGGAAATTGTGCATATTGATCTAGTTGGATCAACTACAACAAAGGGATTAAAAGGTGAGAGATACTTTATGTTATTAGCTGATGATTATACAAGAATGACAGTAGTTTTCTTTCTCAAGAACAACTCAGAAGCTTTTGAAAACTTCAATATCTACAAGGAAATGGTTGAAAATGAGATGGATTCAAGAATAAAATGCTTGATATCTAATAATGGAGGAGATTTCACTTCAAAGGAATATATGGAATACTACAACAGTCATGGAATAAAAAGGCAATTCTTAGTTTCTAGGACACCTCAGTGGAATGGAGTTGTTGAAAGAAAGAGCAGGACAATACAGGAAATGGATCGAACAATGTTAATGGATTCCAAATTGACAGATATATTTTGGACATAGGAAGTGCATACATCAGTTCACATTCAAAATAGAGTAATGCTCAGAAACAACGCTGATAAAACTCCCTACGAGCTATGGAAAGGAAGACCAGCAAATGTGAAGCACTTCAGAGTTTTTGGAAGCAAATGCTACATCAAAAGAGAAG
>JZKD02S2180885.1:291809-341657 GCA_000966675.3 Picea glauca
ACACGTTGGACTTTGGTCTCAGTTATAATGGAGATAATGACTTCAGACTAATTGGTTATACTGATTCAGATTGGGTAGGAAGTGTTTCTAATAGAAATAACACTTCAAGATGTTGTTTCAGTCTAGGGTCAGCCATGACTTCATGGCAGAGTGCGAAGCAATCTAGTTTTTCTCTTAGCGCGATAGAAGGGGAATACATTGTTGTATGTTCCGCCAGTTGTGAAGCCATATGGATTTGAGAGTTGTTGAAAGATCTGTTTGATCTCAAGATGGAAGCAACTATGATTCTATGTGATATCCAGAGTTGTATAAAAATGACAGAGAACCCTATGTTCCATGACAAGTCGAAGCACATGGAAATCCGGTGTCACTGCATTTGTGATATGGTGCAGAGGGGAGTTGTTAAGCTCCAATACATTGGTACAGATGAGCAGGTTGCAGATGTGTTTCCCAAACCTCTGTCTCATGTAAAATTTGATAACTTTTGAGACAAGCTTGGTATAGTCCAAAAGGACCTCCCTCAAAAGGGGGAGTGATGTTGATGATACTATGGTATCCTGACCAACAATGGGTAGCTCAGTTAGGATTTTATATCCTAGGGGACTGATCATTCCTGGATAGATCCCGAAGGTCCAGTAAGGATGGTCTGTCAGAGTACATGTGCATGTATATGCTAGTTGTGGTCAGTAGTGGTAGTTTTGTTAGGATTTTTATAATCCTAGGGAATCTTATGATTCTTGGGCAAATCCCGAAGGTCTGGTAAGGACGATCTGTCAGAATACCACGTGGTATCTATGTTAGGATTTTATATCCTAGGGAATATTATGATTCCTGGGAAGATCCTTTGGGACTATTAGAGTAACACAAATTTTTTTTTATACACCTACCTCATTATGTTTCCCTATGATGATGATGATGATGATGATGTTGCTCCAACCTCGTGATGTGATGATGTTGTTGTTCCAACCTCGTGTTGCGATGATGTTGTTATCTCAACCTCGTTTTGATGATGTTATTATCTCAGCCTTATGTTGAATATCATGATGATGATACTTCATCTTCATGTTGAAGATGGTGATGATGATACTACTTCAGCTTCATGTTGAATATGATGATGATGCTACTTCAGCTTCATGTTGAAGATGGTAATGATGATGTTTCTACTTCAGCTTCATGCTAAAGATATTGATGATGATGTATCAGTCTTTCATCAATTGATGGTGTTGTATTAGTGTTATACTAATTGATGTTGATGCATAGAATGATGATAATGATGATACTCCACCTCCACACTATGAATGATGATGTTATTGATGATGAGAAAAACTTCCGATGATTTATAGATATGCCAATCAATGTTCCGTATGTTGTTGATGTTGCTACCCTCTCTCTCTCTCTTGATGATGTTGTATTTTATAATACCCTTCTTGTTAAGGGGGTATGTTGAAATATTGTAACTGCAAAGTATATTCTACTTATTATTGAGTTATTATTAAATAGATCAATCCCCTTTTGTGGATTGATCATTTTCGGGATTTGTATATGAACAAATCCTGTTTTTTGGATTGGTCAAACCCTAATTAAATGATGCTAATTGAGAAGTCATCCCTAGGTATAATTAAAGTGGTTTTATCCACTAATTGAAGAAGCCATCCCATCTTGGTGAAGAGACACAACCCTAGCGCCTAGCAGCTAGTATAAATAAGAGAGGATTATGCCTCATTCTTATACTGGAAGCTGGAGTTGTCAGAAGAAAGCTGGAGTTGTCAGAAGAAGAAGAAGAGAGAGAGGCACATTGCTTAGTGTTGGATATTCTCTAGTGTTCGGTTTATTATCTTGGTATTGTATTGGAAATCTATATTAAGGAAGTTATTGTTGGGTTTTCTCCCCCTTGAGGGTTTCTCGGGATAAATTCTATGTACCTTGTGATTGTGTTTCTTTCAGTGATGTTGCTTATGCTATTATTATATAGTAAATTGAAAAGAACTTAATAGCATCTCTAAATTTAACAGTTAGTATCTTAACCATATCTATGTTCTTCATCGTTATATATTTATATAATATTATATGTATTTATTTTGATTTTTATTGTATGATATTTTTCAATTTCTATGCCCTATAACAGACCCTCTACATTGATAGATGAATTAGTGTTTGTCTCCACCATTGATGCAACAATAGAGGAACCTCCTCATTTGGTGTACCACATACATAGATATGTGTCACATTTGATAAATTCACCATAATGATTTCTTTATTTTCTGTCATCCTCAAAATTATAATGTTCTTTTGTTTCTATATGTTGTGGTACCAGTTGGTACTAAGAAATGTCCACTTGGGATGGACAAGTCACATGCTTCATAGGTATCATGTGTTGAGTTAAATCTCATTTAAATCTCAAATTTGTTGTATTTATGTTGTTGAATTTTACTATTTGGTACTAATAACAAAATTATTAATATGTATCCAGGTTGTTGATCTTTTCTCCAGCTATAGTACTATTCTAGTCCTTGGGTACCCTTCCACAAATTTTGGGTTACCTGTTTCTAGGCCAAGGATTATTCCATCAATTGTACATGTCGTGGGGTTTCATCGCCACTCACCCTTACCATATTTCATATTCCATGCATCCTTTGTGGTTGCACCTACAAGCCACCCATCCTCACCACATATTCCATCGCATCCACCCACAGTGGATGCACCTATATGCCACCCACCCCCACCACCATTTCCATATGCGCCATCCATCAAGGCTGCAATAGTAGATGTTTATTTGGAGAAGGTTGTACAATCGAGCGCTCCTCCTCCCAATAACTCTCCATCGTTGCCCGAGATATTCACTGTGAGATAATATGTTGATGATCAATTTTTATGTATCATGAATGGAATTGATTTTACGCATATTTGTTTAAATTTTATGATTTGATCCTTGCAATTGATGCCGAGTGGAAATCGTTGAGAGATTAGGGTCGCGGAGGAGTGTAATACCCTCATGATTTTCAATACCATATGCATTGGGTTGTCTTATGTTGATTTACAAAGTATCATTTTTTTAGTCTTTTAATTCATTGTGGAAAAAAACTTATAACATTGTTTTGACTTTGTCCAATCTCCAGAGTGACGAACCATGCCCAGGAACAAAACCACTCAAGTTATTTCTTCGAGCAAGAGAAAAATGATCGATTTCCAAGATGCTCCTGAGGGTGACAAGTGTGGTAGTTTTCAATGAGTGACCCATGATTGTAATTTTGTATCTAGTCCACCATATGGCAGTTTTTTATGTCAAGGCACTTGTTGTCATTTTGTATATTGGGCACGATGTGCCATTTTGTAAAAAATGTACAATATATATATATATATATATATATATATATATATATATATCATGACACGTTTTTTATGAATCTCATTATTTCTAAATTTTTTGTTGATGAATGCATGAATTTCAAAGTGTTTTGATTTCCACTATTTTTTGTTATAAGAAGTAAATCTAATCTAAATGGAAATAAATCTATTCTCAAAAGATAACTCTAAGAAACGGTAAATAGAAACAACTATGTATCTCTATTCTTCTAAGAACTAATTCCACATAAAAATACCGCTACAAGGATATTCCTAGGAAACATAGATCTACATGGTTTTATAAAGGGAGAAACATGCATGAAAATCATGAACATGAATAGAATAATCCATGAGTTGAAATCAATGCACACTTTGGGATTATGGATGTCTTTGGGATAATGAAGACATGATGAGAAAATGAAGTGTCAAACTTAAAATCTCCTATATCCTTCAATTTAAGATCTCTTGGTATGATAAGTTGAATATTGCTTTTCAATAGTTGGAAGGAGAAACTCATACATAGAAAGATAGAAGGATCACTTAACTCATCAATTTAGATTTTGACGAGTTTGTAGATTCAATAAATTACATTTAACTAATAGAAACTATAATTACCTTTACAATATTCAATAAATTCACTTATTATAGGAGATGTTTGTTGAAGACTATACAAAGATATTTTAGGTTCTAGCAACTATTTCACAAAATTTGGATAGATTTATAAAATTTTGATGAAATGAAATAAATTTGTTCTCAATTTGGTTGAGTATTCAAATAGATTTGCAGTGTATTATTGAACTAATCATTGTAATAATTTATTTTATTTGATTAATTACTTTTTAAAGTGTTAAGGAAGTCTATGTAAGTAAAAATAATTATGTTTTTCTAAATTGATTATAAATACTTACATTACTCATTAACAAATATCTTATGGTGGAAAATATTGCTAAGTCCCAAATCCATACGCAATTAATTGTTCTCAAGGACCTAAATTTGATGAAAGGCTGAAGGCCCATCCTATTTAAGACTCCAAGAACCAATAATAAGAATCATGTAGGATACCATAATCACAATACAATTAAGAGGGTTGAAACCTCACATTACTCCATCCAAAATGAGCATGGTTCATTATAATGACAATCACAACATTCTACAAGGGTTTCTTAATACAAAATCAACACATAAAATATAAGTGCACAATAAAGCCTCACATCAAATGAAAATATACCTCAAATTCTCCATTAAGCTTTCCAAAATGTTGTGCAATGTAGCCTAATAGGAGAGATCCTAAATCCCCAAATTCTCCACCCTTTACAATGGACAGAGAGAGAGCTCTTCTTTATAGAGTGAGCCTCTTCTCTTATACAATAAAATATTATTATTTGCTAACTAACTCCATGAAAAGTCAAAAAAATATTATAATAATTTATTAGTTATATCTCTCATCAATCCATAGTTGACCATCTTACAACATGTGGACATTAGCTTCTCCAAAGCAATTCACCCTCATCCAAAAATAGTAGTAGTATGCACCAAATAATTCTCATCGAGGGGACACACCACCAAAAATAGGCATCAATCCAATTCAAATGTCAAGTGTCCACATCAAATGTTCCCTCCAAAATTGTGCATGCATGCAACCACTCCACATGTGTGAATTCCAAGGTATCTAACTCCATGGATGAATGTGAAAGATGAAAAGAGGATGGATATTCCACAACAAATTATGTGATCAACTCCCAAAAATAGAAAGTATATCATCTCTCCACAAGTGTGTCGTACCTTACTTCCCTAGCCTTGCCTTTCTTACCTAGACTTTCCTTACCTTTCCCTCACTTGCCATTCCTTGCCCTGCCTTGCCTTACCTAAACCTTGCCTAGCCATGCCTCGCCTTGTCTTACCTATCCTTGCCTTGCCATGTATAGCCTTTCCTTGCCTTGCATTTCCCTACCTTGCCTTTCCTGGCCATGCCTTGCCTTGCCTTGCGATATCTATCTTTTCCTTGCCTTGAATTGTTATTCCTTGCCTTGCCATGTCATGCCATGCCTTGTATTTTCTTGCTTTGCAATTCCCTGTGTTGCATTTACTTTCCTTGTCTTGCCTTGAATTGTCTTTCTTTGTCTTGCCTTGCATTGTTTTTCTGAGTAAATCGGCATATAAGGTGGAAGATCCAAAAGAAAATCATTGGTACCACTTTTCTCCAAGATAGTGAAGGGTCCATAACGAATGGGCTTGAGTTTTTTTCCTTCACTCTTCAACCTCTCCTTGTTCATGTTAAGCCATACCCAGTCTCCAACCTCGAAACTGATGATCAACCTTGTGCTTTTCATGCCGAACTTTATATTGTTCTTGACTTTTCTCCAACTATTCCCTGACTACATGGTGTATCTTATGAATCCTCTGGATGAACTTGCGGGCTCTGTCCTCTTTTCGTTATTCATTTACATCAACATCTCTCTTTTACATCAAGTCCAAGGGAACCTTTGGTAGGTACCCAAAACATGTCTTAAAAGGTGAAATTTGAGTGGATGAATGTAAATCTCGATTGTGCACATGGTGTACATAGGGTATCTATTCATCCCATACCTTGGGATGCTTATTACAGTAGCCTCGAAGCAAAAGTGCCACTATTCGGTTTACCACCTCTATCTGTGTCTCAGTCTGTGGATGGAAAGCAGTTCTCCTCTTCAATTTGGTGCCCATCATTATCCACAAGTAGTCCAAAAGTACCCAAGGAATTGAGTATCTTGATCCGAGATGATATATGTAGGTAATCCAAAGTGAACCCAAACATGCTGAAAGAAGAGATTAGCATTCTTATCAGAAGTGATATTGTTTTAACAAGGAATCACGATACACATATTGCTAAACCTATCCACTACAACATACAAATAATCATGACCCCCTTTGGTCATCAGTAAACCCCCTAAAAAATCCATGGATATGCTTTTCCATGGATGGGATGGAACAAGAAGTGGTGAGTATAGCCCCAGTTTTCTATTAGTGGGCTTACATGTAGAACACATCACACACCCCTTTACATATTTAGTTAGAATTGCTTTCATTTGAGGCCAATAACAAAACCTCTACAAATGCGCCATAGTTTTTCCTACCCCAAAATGCCCACACACAAGAGAAGTATGAGCTTCTTTTATTACATGGACTCGTTCACTTGTAGGAATACATATCTTTCGAAGATGGTAGATTAACTTTCCCTACACTCTACCTGTGCACCAAGGGTTAGCTTCGTATATACTTCTTTAAAATCTTCATTGATGGCATATTGTTCTATATATCTATCATGAGATAAAGAAGCATTCTTAAAAATAATAGAAGCAACAATAGGAGTTCTAGAAATCATATCAGCTACCTTGTTACTTGTACCCTTTTTGTACTTGATTACCAAATGAAACCATTGTAGAAAACCCATCCACCTGTAGTGTCGATATTGTTGCAATTTGGTTTGTGCTTGAAGATACTATAAGGGTTGGTGATCTATATGTATGATTGTTTCCTTCCCTAACAAGTAGTTCTTCCATTTATTTACACTGTGGACTAATGCATATAACTCTTTATCATATGTAGGATAGTTAACAATAGCTTGGTTAAAAGTTTCAAAGTGGTAACAGATAGGCTTACGATATTGCATTAGTACTTCACATGTGGCGTATCCACTGGAATTTGTCTCGATTTCAAAAGGTTGTTGAAGATTCGATAGTGCTAATACTGGTGTGGTACTGATCTTCCCCTTCAAAGTGTCAAAATGTTTTTGTTTCTTTCCTTCCCACTGAAAAGTGTTCTTCACACTGGTTAAAGCATGTAGAGGAGTTGCTATGAAGGAGAAGTTGGGAATGAATCTCCTCCAATAATGGACTGTACCTAAGAATATTCGAACTTCGGTTACACTTTTTGGCTCAGGCTAATTTACAATTACATCAATTTAGGAAGGGTCAATTTTCAATTGTCCTCCTCCTACAATATGACCTAAGTACACAAGTGCAGCTATGCCAAATTCACATTTAGACAATTTTACATACATCTTTTCCCTTTGCAAAGTATCCAATAATTTATTTACATGCCTCACATGCTCATCCCAAGTCCCACTAAAAACAAGAATGTCATCTAAATATACAATCACAAATTCATCTATGAAAGGACTGAATACATCATTCATCACACGCATGAAACTTGTCGGAGCATTACAAAGACAAAACGACATAACCAACCACTCAAACAATCCCTGTTTGGTTTTAAAGGCAGTTTCCATGCATCATGTTATGTGACTCTAATTTGATGGTATCCACTGTGCAAATCCAACTTAGTGAAATAGAAAACATTCTTCAATTGATCAAGTAAATCATCTATGTGAGGAAGAGGGTATCGATTTTTCACCATGATTTTATTTAAGGACTGGTAATCAACACACATTCTGCATGTGTCATCTTTCTTTGGCACCATCACAATCAAAGAACCACAAGGAGATGAACTGGGCCTGATGACCCCTTGATCCAATAATCCCTATACTTGCTTCCTGATCTTTGTCATCTACACAACTGACATCTTGTACATGCCCACATTGGAAAGAGGAGAATCCTGTTGAAGATGTATCTCATGTTGGATTTCCCTCTTAGGATGTAATCCATCTGGTTCCTGAAAAAATATCATCATACTTAGAAACAATATCAATTAATTCATTTTTATGAGATGGATCACACCCTTGGAAAGTGTCGGATGTCCCGACATCTTTCTCTCTGACGACCATGAGTACATATCTCTTATTAGTGTTTATGAATATTTTCATTTGACCTGCACTAACAAGTGTTGTATTTACCCTCGTGTTATGATATCTAACAATATATTTGACTCCCCCCTTAGTAAGGTGGAATTTGTTCTCATGATTAAAGAAGACTACTTTCCTCTCATAAATATAAGGACTTCCCAACACTATGCCACATATATCAAGTGGTAAAACATCCAAATACACTTCATCAATCAATTTTGAAGCAATAGAAAATATGATCCTACATTGTTTGGTGACATTAAGTTTTTATTTGTCACATACCCAACCAAGAGGATAAGGTTCAAGATGTGGTTTCCTTTCAAGACCCATTTTCTTGACAAGTGATTCGGATATTAAGTTTACTTGGGAACCTGGATCAAATAATGTATCTATCTTAGTATGTTTAGATACAACTCTTATGTGAAATGACTCATTCCTCTTTCATTCATCAACATGAGATTCACCATTGGAACTAGAACTAGCATGAAGAGAATATTTACCTTATACTCCAACCGATGTGATCTTTCCTTCGTCTCCTGAATCAGAACAAATATCTTGTTGTACCATAGAAATGGTCTTTGTCTTCCCCTTTCCACCGAATTGTTTCAGTTTCCTTTTCGGATGCAGTTTCCAACAATGTTTTTCATCGTGACCGCTCTTGTTGCAATGAGTGCAATATGGGTTTACTCCTTCTCTCATCACTATAGTGGTCTTCTTGTCCTTCCTTTCAAACTTCTTAAAAGTCTTCTATGGGAAATTGGAAGGTTTCTTTGTGGGATCTTCTTGAACATTCTCCCCCCTGTTCTCAAGGTGAGTGGCTTGCACACAAAATTCTTCAAGACTAGTGGGGTTAAACAAGATAAAATTATGTCAAATATAACTATGAAGTTCATTAATATACTTCATTAAAGTCTCATAAGAATCCAAAGGAATTTTCAATGCAAGAGTTTTCTTCCTAAATTCTTCTCTGAAAATTTGTATAGTTTTTCCTTTACTTTGCCTTAATTTTTTCCATTCCATCATTGCTTTATGTAAATATCCTAATGGATAAAATTGCTTCCTTATCATTGATTTAAATTCTGACTGTGAGGAAAGAATCTTACCACACTCACTTCTATCTTGAAGCTTGCTCTCCCACCATAAGAGAGAGGTGCCTTCCAACTGAAGAGAAGCCAAATGCACTTTAACTTCCTCTTCATCAATATGTTGGACACGGAAATACACTTCAACCTGTCAGATCCAACTATCTAGCTTTTCAGGATTAGCATCCCCATTAAACATAGGTAAAGAAAATTTTACATCAAGCTTTAATAATAGTTTCTTAAAAGAGGATTTATGGCTAGAATGATGAGAATAATGAGAATTCCCAGAGGAAGGAGAACTAGAACTTGAAGGTGAAGATGAAGGCTTGGGAGGATCTCCTCCATCCCCTTGGTTTAATGAAGCATCATCATCTGGATGTGCTTCCTTTTTCTTCCCTTTCTTATTCATCCTCTTCTCGTAATATCCATACATTCACTCGACCATTTTTGACATGCGATAAAATACCATGTGAAATTTTTTCTCATGTTCATCATGTTTTTTCCTCTTCTACCATTTCTTCCTTTTGGATACATGGCCAACTTCGGGATTGAAAGTCTTAAGAGTTCCTTCACTCTGCTTATGCTTGGCCCTAGTAAGCATTCACACTCAACAATTCAAGTCAAAGAAGACTTCTCTGATACCAACATGATCGAGGATCTTTTCATCGTGACTTATAAAGAATTTCATTAAATGAGCATAAATTAAAGTGCACCATTAAAGAAGGGAAAACTTAAAAATGAAGAGACATAAGAATCAAATCTGAACACAAAAACTTGATAATGGTGTTTTTCCCTGGTGGACTACGTATCTGGGTCTTGCTGTCAAATGGGTAGGCTCTTTCATTAACTCGGAAAAAGAATTTGACAAATACATGAATATACCTCATTATGAAATCAGGCTGCAGAAATAATGCTCAAATCAGAAAACATACAACACCACTGAATTTGTTATAGGCGGAGTTGTAAAGGCGTGGGAATTAGCGTAGGTTTCGGGGTCGAATCCCACTAGACTCCATTTTGGAAAGTTGGTTGTTATATATATATATATACATCAAAATATATGCCCCTCTAACTTTAGCGAATTTCTAGAAGTCCTCCAAACTTGCGGTTAAAATTGGTGTGGTCTGCCAGATTTGGCGGACCTGCCCTTTTTAAAATTTGAAATTTTTCCACGTGTTAATACTGGGCATTTTTGGGATGCCACGTGTCTCCCGATGATTGGGCCACATGGTTCCCACCGATAGGTCCACTTGTATGCTGACGTTTCTACCCTGTCATTTCATGGTGAAACGTGGCATTTCCTGGGTGGTGCCACGTTGCATCTCCTAGGGGTGCAACGTGGCACTTTTCTATTTGTCCACATGGACCCATGAAAATCCCATTTGCAAGTGACACATGGAATCCTCTGGTGCTTCCATGTGGCATGTTGAAGTCAGCATCCCGTATGATGACATCACCCTACCATGTCAGTTGTTGATGTTAGCAGTACAGATGATGATGTGGCCCCCTGCTGACTGGCCCTATTTGATCATAAATTTGAACGTGAATATCTTTCAAACTGCAACTCTATTTGACGAGCCATTTGAGTCGTTAGAAATATTGCAACATGATATTCACGATCATGTTGTTTTCACTGAGTTTTTGGAACTTTGAATTTTTTCCCTTTCTCTGTCTGTTGAAGCCATTCTAAGAATTATGAGTTGCCTCTGCGAGTTCTGAGTTACTCTTAGCCTTCTATAGATCCTTTTTGGATCATGTGCACATAGTCGCCTTTAAGGCTTGAAAGGCTTGATGAACTGCGAGATTCCAAGTGAAAGAATTCTTTTTAAGGAGAGCAGTGAGACGCACTGCAATCTTTCCATAAATCTTAACAAACTTATGATAATAGCTTGTTAAACCTAGAAAATCATGCAATATTTTGAGAGTCTTGGGGAAAAGCCAATCCTGCATAGCTTCAATCTTCTTCAGATCCACCCATACACCTTCCTTGCCAAAAATATGACCCAAGTACTCGACTTTCGAGGCTCCAAAAGCACATTTAGATTGTTTGAGTAAAAGTTGGTGCTGAGAGAGTAGATGTAGAAATCCATCCACATGAGAAAGATGGGTTGTCTAGTTTTTACAATAGATGAGAATATCATCAAATAAAACTAAGACAAAATGACCAAGAAAAGGATGGAAGACATGATTCATGAGGTTTTGGAAAGTGGAGGGAGCATTACAGAAGCCAAAGGGCATGACCAAAATCTCATGGTGGCCCTCATGAGTTCGAAATGCAGTATTAGGAATGTCTTACTCTTTCATACGTATATGGTGGTATCCATAATGAATATCAAGTTTAGTAAAGAACTATGAACCACTCAATTCATCCAAGAGATCATCAATGACAATAATGGGAAATTTTTCTTTGATGGTGAGTTTGTTGAGGACATGAAAGTCAAGAAACATGTGACAAAACCCTTATTTGTTAAGTATCATGACCAAAGAAGAAGAATAGGGGCTCATACTAGGATGGATAATGCTTGCGGTGAGCAATTTTTGAACAATTTTCTCAATTTAATTTTTTTGGGCAAAGGGATGATGATAGGGACGAATATTGGGAGGAAGGTTGTTGAGGACAAGGGGAATGAAATGATTAAGAACACCACAAGAAGGAGGGAGTCCTTGGGGAGTGGAAAAAATATATTGATGTTTGGAGAGGATGTATTGGAGGTCCGACGACACAGAGGGTGTCTTAGTGGCATGAATGGAATGGAGTTGTGAAATAATGTTGGAATAACCTTCTTTTAGGAGATTTACCATGCAATGGGAACTGATGATATCATGGGAACTTGTTGTGATGCCTTGGAACGTATACTATTGGCCCTCCTGGTTGAATTGTATGGTTAATTCCTTAAAATCCATGAGAATGGAACCGAGATTCCTGAGCCATTCGACACCCAACACAATGTCCCAACCACCCATGTTGATATAAAACATATGATATTTCATGTGGTACTGACCAATGGAGACACACTTTTTCACAATGCCCCCCACATTTCATGGACATGCCATTGGAAATCATGATTTGAAAATTATTGATTGCATGGATATAGCAATTAGTTTCCTGGGAAATATGATGATGAATAAAATTATGGGTGCTTCCACTGACAACAAGGATTATGACCTTCTAATGCTTAATGTAACCAATTATCTTGAGGGTATGGGGAGCAGAGAAGACAGTGAGATCATTTAGAGAAATGGCTGATTCAACTTCATAAGGGTCAGAAGGTGGAGTCATGTCAGTGGGTTCATGCGACTTGGCCATAGGGGGAGCCTCGACATTGTCTTCAGAAACATCCTCTGAGATGGCCATAAAAAACTTTTTTTCATTACACTTGTTCCCATGAAAATATGTGTCATCATAATTATAACAAAGGCCCTTGAGTTGGTGTTCAACCATTTCTACCCTAGTCAATTTATGGATCTTTAGTGGAGTGGAAGGAGGAATGAGAGTGACTAGTTTAGGGTGAGGAATAAAGGAGGCTTTTCTGGTTTGAGAAGATACAACCTATTGTGCTGCCTTAGCTATTTCAGTATCTTCCACCCAACTTTGAAGATGAGCCATGAGGACATGGGCACGTATCTCATCCTTGAGGCCACTGATAAAAATATTTCAAAAAAAAGCATCAGACATGCCCTCTATGCGGAAATCCAAATTCTCAAAAGAAAATATAAAGTATTCCACTGTGACAGATTGTTTCAACTTTGTCAAATGAACTAAATGGTGGGTGTCAATTTCAAAGAATTCATAAAGTTCTACAACAAATTGTGTCCAATCCACATACCCTTTGCGGGTATTTTTTCTCCATTTCCACCATTGTCAACGTTTTGGATCTAGATGGATAAAATCATACCTTAGTTTGGCCAGCTCATCAGTAATTTCGTAGAAAGAGGAATAATGTTCCATTTGATCGACCCAACCTGTAGGATCCAAGACATCAAATTTGTTCACCTCCATGCGAGGAGGACGCAAGTCCCGCTGAAAGTTGTGGGGAGGAAAAGAGGTGGACCGGGAGTATTCAAGAGTCCCATGAGGGTTATAAGGTGTGGAAGAAGAGAAAATATCTAGAGTGGGATTAAACAAGGCGATCAAATTTTTCACTATGTACTGGCATTCCTGACAGGTGGCAGTCAATTGAGTGATGGTTGTGGGAAGTGATTCAAGCAGAGAAAACTAAGAGTTTATGTTACCAATACTGGACATGATGGAAGAGATATCACTCCAATTTTGTTCATGATATTTGATTAAGGTGGTGAGATGTTGTTCCAAATATTGGTTATGAGTATGGGACAGGGGGAAAATGGGACCGAAAAGAATTGAGTTACTGGTGATTGGTACCACTACAATCAGTGAAAAGAGCATAATTCAATGGGATAGATGCCCAATAGAGGTGTCCAGACGGGGTCGGGTCCACAAAAACAATTCTCTAAAAACGTGATAGGTATGACTATGATCAGGGTGAAGAAAGGAATCCAATGGAATAGGTCTCAAATAATGGTGCCGGTAGGATCCATTTTTTTTTTTTTACTCTTGTGGAGTTATATTTTGATATGAATAATACTTCAGTGACGAAATGGCCAAATGTCTAACAAGAAAAAATGTGTAGGAATTTCGCAACTAGAATGCAGGAGGTACAATTGCATGCCAATAGATCTTGTCTGTTATGTTTTTTTTCCGTCCGAAAGGTTAGGGTATTTAGGGTTTTTACAGACAAGGGTTTTCCTTGTGCTATAACACTCTGATATACGTGTGAGGTCCAATAATAGTACTCGACCCAATATATCAGAGCACCAACTAAGGAGGCTAGACTGTGCCCTTATCCATACTACCCAACTACCCATGTGTTATCACATATAGTTTTCAAGGGCAGCAGGTCACCCAAGTTCATGGTCTAAACAGGAAGCGTCCAAGCACAACATTCAAAGCAGCCCATTTCGGGCTTAAAATACAACTAGCAGACAGGTTCATTTTTCCAATGACAGATATCCCAAGAGTAGTTCAAATAAACAACTCGCGTGTATTCGACATGTCAAAGTTGCGTGAGGTATAGCACTAGACAGAAACCTCAAATTTAAATATCAGACGCCATGTGTCCTTCTTCATCGAACGATCATGATTTACTTCAAGACTTTGGGCTTCGAGATTTTTGGCTTCTCCCCTCTTGCTTTCATCCAAAGTGTTTTCTCTCAAAGTCCATCGATCGTTGTCTTGTTTTCATCCAAATCTAACGGTGGTATTTTACTTCAGGATTTCAGGATTCGAGAATTTCGGCTCCACCCCTCTCGTTTTCCTCCAAAGTTTTTTGGCCTGAAGTTGCAGATCAGGCACCACGTGTCCTCCAGAGTGGATAGTCACGATTTACTTTGGGATTTTGGGCTTCGATATTTCTATCTTCTCGACTCTCGATTTCCTCTGGAGTTCTTTCACCTGAAGTTGCAGATTAGGTGCCACGTGTCCTCCAATGACGATAGTCACGATTTACTTCAGGATTTCAGGCTTCAGGATTTCCCGCTTCTCCACTCCCAATTTCCTCCAGAGTGCTTTTGCCTGAATTTGCAGATCTTTCACCATGCATTCTTCTCCATCAGATGATCATTATTTACTTCGGGAGTTTGAGATTTGAGAGTTTTGGCTCCGCCCTTCTCATTTTACTATGAAGTGTTTTGGCCCGAAGTTGCAGATCATGTGCCACACGTCCTCCGAGCCCATATTACTATGGGGTTTATGCCAGCTCTACATGTAGACCCCTCTTGAGATTTGAAGTCCAAAGTATGTGGAAGCCATCAATTCAGACATGTGGCACCCTTATCAGTCATAACATGTGGCATCCGTATAGCGTGGAAATATGGCACTCATTTCAAGCATTTTTGGACATGTTGTCAGCCTATTTTTCGAGTGACACATGTCACCCCTCCGTCCGTGACACATAAACATAGTGACATCGGGCCACCATGTCAGGTATTCCTCTGAGAAGTGTCCTTGTTCAACGCCAGAATTAGTGCCATCTCCAAGCGCAGTTAGAATGATACTAAAGTTGGCAGGCGGATAAACTTAAGCAAGGGTGCTAAATTGGTAGGGCTACCCAGATCATGGAATGCGACTAGATCAATGTTAGGGTCCTAACCCACACATAGGTAGAGAAATATATTCGTATGTAATAAAGGTCAATATTAATAAGGCCTTTTAATATAATAGAATAAGGCGGATGTAAGAAGACCTAATAGAAGCTTCCGCTTCTAGAAGGATCTTTCTCTAGATGCTTATTTTTAGTATAAATAGGAGTCGAGGGTATGAGAACCCTAGCTTGGAGATTATTGTAACAGAGCACTACTCAATTGGAGTTTTCCCCCTCGAAGAGGCCTATGAACATTGCTTTCTGAATCAAAGTGCTATTTTAGCTATGTTTCTCATATTATTTATGTGTTATTGTGGAGGTTACGCTGGTTATATTACTGTTATTCTGCCATTTCTAGCATTTTCTTTCTGTTCTGCGTATTTATTATATATGGTATCTTGTAAGTGGTATCAGATCACTTTCCTTCGTAGAAATTGTGGGAAAAAAATTTCAGGGTAGAGACGTATTCCGACGTCTTTAAGCCACAGAGATCTGTCATTACACGCATAAACCCATGGTTGACGGATTCATACACGTAGGAAATACAAGTGGTTCTTAAGCACACATCTGTTGGCCACCCTTGTAACCCTTGTTGGTACCCCTTCGAGTGGTAGCGCATCAGAAAACACCTGTGTATGGATCATCCTAGATTTTCTGAAGCCTTCTTTAGATAAACCTATCGGTTGCCAGACTGTTATAGTGTCACCGAGAATAGCACTCGGGAAGATACTCTCTAGTACCTGGGTAGTCGGGTAGTACGGCTAAGGGTACAGTCTATCCTCCTTAGTTAGTGCCCTGAGATATTGGGCCAAGTACTACTGTTGGACCCTACATGTATATCAGAGAGCTATAGCACAGGGCAAACCCTTGTCTGTAGAACCCTTGAATACCTAACCCTTGGGGAACAGAAACATAAACAAATTAAACCGGCTAGATCTATTGCCATGCAACTGTGTTCAGGTTGCCAAGTAAATACACATTTATTTATGGTTAAGAATTTGGGGATTTTAGCACTGCAGCATTCTTCAGACTGAAGTATAACCCCACAGTTGTAAAAAAAATAAATAATAATAATAATAATAATAAATAAATAAAATAAAAAAAACTAGAAATTGTTTCACCATTTTTTGAGACCTATTCCATTAGATTCATCTCTTCTCCCTTATCACATTCATCCATATCATTTTTCTACAAAAACTTTTTACCCCGCCCACCCCTTTTTAGTTCACCCATCCTCATGGCCCATACCCATAGCCAAGACCTGGAGTCTCGCTTCAACACCTTGCAATCTAGTTTCCTTGAGACCCAAAATGAAGTGAAACAAATCAGTGCTACTATTGCCTCCCGAGATACATCCATCAATACAACCATAAATGCATCCGTGCAGTCTGCAATGGAGGAAGTCAAACAAGAACTGACCACCTAGCTTGAATATGTCTTTGCATCACTCTGCACCAAACTAAATATCCCTACTGATGATCCTTTTCCTGACGCACATCCAAAGACTAAAGGCAAAACCTCCTCCCATTCCCATACCTTTCAGCCCCATCACTTTCAACATGACATACGCCTTCCATGGGTGGATGTAACCAAATTTGATGGCTCAAACCCCACTGGTTGGGTCACCCAAATGGAACATTATTTCTCTCTATATGGAATTATAGATGACTTGGCCAAACTCTGGTATGGTGTTCTTCATCTAGATCAAGAACGCTGGCAATGGTGGCAATGGAGAAAAACTTCCCGTTAAGGGTATATTGCTTGGACCCAATTTGTGACTAAGCTTTATGAACGCTTTGATAATGACACCAACCATTTAGGTCGTTTGACAAAATTGAAACAATCAAGAATAGTCGAAGACTTCATAGCTGCATTTGAGCGCCTAGCTTTTCGAACAGAGGGCATGATTGATGCTTTCTTTCGAGAGTGTTTTATCAATGGCCTCAAGGAGGAGATTTGGGCCCATGTCCTCATGGCTCAACCTGCAAGTTGGGTGGAGGCTACTAAAAAAGCTAAAGAAGCACAACAAATTGTTTCCTCTCGAAACCGTAAGCCTTCCTTTATCCCTCGCCCTAAACCAGTAAACCCCACTACTCCCTCTGCCCCATTAAATATCCAAAAATTGACCAGGGATGAAATGGTTGAATGCCAACTCAAATGCCTCTATTATAATTGTGATGAAAAATATTTCCCAGGCTACAAATGTAAGGAACAAAAGATTTTTATGGCCATCTCTGAGGATATTCCGGAAGAGGATGTTGAAACTCCCCTTGTGCCTGAGTCACCAGAAATCACTGACATAACCCCTCCCTCCGACCCTCCCGAAGTGGAACCGATCATTTCCCTCAATGCCCTCACCGACTTCTCTGCCCCCCAAACCCTCAAGTTAATCGGTTACATCAAGCACCGAAAGGTCATCATTCTAGTTGATAGTGGCAACACCCATAATTTTATTCATCGTCACATTGCCCAAGAAACCCATTGCTACATCCATGCTATCAACAATTTCCAAATCATGATTGCCAATGGTGGTTCTATGAAATGTGGCGGGCGTTGTGAAAATGTGCATCTCCAAATCAGTGACTACCACCTAAAATCTAATATGTTTTCTATTGACATGGGCGGTTGTGACATTGTGTTGGGTGTAGAGTGTCTAAGGAGTTTGGGTCCCATTCTCATGGATTTTAAGAACTTAACCATGAAATTCAACCAAGAAGGCCACCAATATAAATTCCAAGGCATCACTGCTAGTTCACCTGAGGTCATCAGTTCCCATCGCATGGAAAAGCTGTTCAAAAAAGGTCATTCTGGTGTCATTGCCCAACTCCATGCCATACAAGCCACAAAGACACCCCCAGTGACCCAACACATCCAAGCCCTCCTTTCTAAACATCAAATGGTATTTTCCACTCCCCAAGGACTCCCTCCTTCCCGCGGTGTTCATGATCATTCCATTCCCCTTGTACCAGGAAGCCTTCCCCCCAATATCTGTCTGTATCTCCATCCCTTTGCACAAAAAAATGAAATTGAGAAAATGGTCCAGGAACTCCTTACTGCAGGCGTTATCCATCCTAGTACGAGCCCTTACTCTTCTTTAGTCATCATGGTACTGAAGAAAGAAGGTTCTTGGAGAATGTGTCCTGACTTTTGTGCTCTCAACAAACTAACCATTAAAAACAAATTTCCCATTCCTGTCATTGATGACCTCCTGGATGAATTGAGTGGCACCCAATTCTTTACTAAACTTGATCTTCACTCGGGCTATCACCAGATATGTATGAAAGAGGCAGACATTCCCAAGACAAACTTTCACACTCATGAGGGCCATTATGAGTTTTTGGTCATGCCCTTTGGCTTGTGTAACACCCCTTCCACCTTCCAGAACCTCATGAACCATGTATTCCACCCTTTTCTCCATCATTTTGTCTTAGTTTTCTTTGATGATATCCTCATCTATAGAAAAACATGGACAGACCATCTTACCCATGTGGATCAAGTTCTCCATCTACTCTCCTAGCACCAACTTTTCCTGAAACAGTCTAAATGTGCCTTTGGTGCCTTGGAAGTAGAATACTTGGGTCATCTAGTTGGCAAGGATGGCATCAGGGTGGATCCAACAAAGATTGAAGCTATGCAAGACTGGCTGCATCCAAAGACTCTCAAAAGCTTGTGTGTATTTTTGGGATTAACAGGGTATTATCGCAAGTTTGTTCAGAATTATGGCAAGATTGTAGCACCTCTCACTGCTCTTCTCAAAAAGAACTCTTTCACTTGGACCCCAGCTGTTGCTCAAGCTTTCCAAACCTTGAATATGGCCATGTGCACCACTCCAGTTCTGGCCCTTCCTGATTTCACAAATACCTTTGTGTTGGAATGTGATGCCTCAGGAAAAGGAATCGGCGATGTCCTTATGCAAGAGGGTAGACCTTTGGCCTTCACCAGCAAACAACTATCTGAAAGGAATCTGGGAAAACCCATCTATGAAAAGGAAATGTTGGCTATTCTGCATGCCGTTGATCTGTGGCACCCTTATCTCTTGGGGCAACATTTCCAAATTAAGACAGACCATCAAAGCCTAAAGTACTTCTTGGAACAACGCATTTCCTCCCCGGAGCAACAAAAATGGGTGACTAAACTCTTTGGATATGATTATGAGATCATTTACAAGAAAGGCAAAGACAATATGGTGGCAGATGCACTATCCAGAAAATATGAAGACGAAGGATCTCTTTTTTCTCTTTCCTTCATTGTACCAGATTGGCTCCAAGTTGTTCGTCGGGAATGGCTACAAGATCCCAAAAGCTCGCATCTAATCCAGCAATTGCAAACCAATGTTCCAGTTCCCCCAGGGTACTCTTGGCTCCAGGATGAGCTTTGATACAAAGGCTGTTTGTATTTAAGTAAACAATCAAAGCTTAAATCCACGGTACTTTCTGAGCTTCATGCTACACCCACAGCGGGGCACTCTGGGTTCACCAAAACCTATGACAGGGTCAAACGATCTTTTTTCTGGGATGGCATGAAACAGGACATCCATAAGTTTGTAGCTGCATGTGATGTGTGTCAATGCAACAAGGGAGAAACAATCAAATCTCCGGGCACACTACAACCGCTTCCGTTCCCACCTATTATTTGGAAGGATATATCTATGGACTTTATTACCGGCTTACCCAAATTAGGAAATAAATCAGTCATAATGATGGTTGTGGATCTCCTTTCCAAGTATGCTCATTTCTGCACTCTTCAACACCCATTTACTGCATCCACGGTGGCTCAAATTTTCATGGACCAGGTCTTCAAGCTTCATGGCATGCCGCACTCTATTGTTTCTGATCGTGACCCAACTTTCACAAGCAATTTTTGGCAAGAATTGTTCAAGCTTCAAGGCACCAAATTGCATCTCAGCACAGCTTATCATCCCCAGACTGATGGTCAAATGGAAGTTGTCAACAAATGCTTGGAAACATATATGAGGTGTTTTGCCTCTGAAAAGAAAAATCAGTGGGTTCAATGGTTACCCCTAGCTGAATGGTGGTACAACACTTCCTATCATACAGCTACACGCATGACTCCTTTTGAAGCAGTATATGGATAGAAGCCTCCTTCAGTTCTCTCATACTTACCGGGTACATCAAAGGTCCAGGTGGTTGACCAAACACTTACATCTCGAGAGGATATTCTCCATACCCTCAAAGAGAACTTGGTCATGGCACAGAATTGCATGAAGCAACAAGCAGATCAAGGTCGCTCTGAACGTCATTTTGCAGAAGGGGATCAGGTGTTTCTGTGACTGCAACCATACAAGAAAACTTCCCTCTAGGACGAGCATTTTCAAAAGCTAGCACCCAAATTTTATGGTCCTTATACCATTCTCAAGCATGTGGGACAAGTCGCCTATCAGTTAGCTCTGCCCAGTCATTCAAAGCTACATCCTGTTTTTCATGTTTCATGCTTAAAGAAGGTAATTGGAACTCGGTGCGAAATTCAAACCAACCTTCCCAAGTTAGTTGAAGAAGGATCCATTTGGCTACAACCAGAAGCAGTTTTGGACCAGCGTGAGTGTCGCCTGTGTCAGAGAACCATCAAGGAAGTTCTCATCCAATGGAAAGATACAACTCCCGCCGATGCCACTTCGGAACCAACTACCATTTTGTAGCAGTTTCCACATCTCAAGCCTTGAGGACAAGGTTGTTTTTAAGGGGGCAGACATGTTAGGGCTATCCTAACCCACACATAGGTAGAGCAATATATTTGTATGTAATAAGGGTCAATATTAATAAGTCCTTTCAATAAAATAGAATAAGGCGGATGTAAGAAGACCTAATAGAAGCTTCTGCTTCTAGAATGATATTCCTCTAAATGCTTCTTTTTAGTATAAATAGGAGTCAAGGGTATGAGAACCCTAGCTTAGATATTATTATAATAGAGCATTGCTCAACTGGAGGTTTCCTCCTCGAAGAGGCCTATGAACATTGCTTTCTGAATCAAAGTGCTATTTCAGTTGTTGTTCTCATATTATTTCTGTGTTATTGTGGAGATTATGCTGGTTATATTACTGTTATTTTGCCATTTCTAGCATTTTATTTATGTTCTACGTATTTATTATATCTAGTATCTTGCAATCAACGACCATGCTTCATTGTGGGGATGCCACTTGCTCGAGCATTAAAATCCTTGAGAGGTCTCGAAATCGAAACCATGGTATAGTAAAAGTACTACGTGGTGAAAGGTGGTGGATTGCAGGCTCAAAAGTGGTGTGGATCTAAACCACCTTTGATGGCCCCGCAATCACATGCTTATATAGTGTCTAATCCAAGAGCAATGTGTGGCGCCCCCCTAGGAATTAAGCCCCATCCTGATCTCAAGGAAAAGATCATTTAATGAAAAGGGACTGGTAGTTGAAGCCTTATCTGATTCCATAAGTAGAAGGCATGAAAGCTCTGGTTGAGGAGAAAGAATTGTCAGCCCGAGGTACCCCTGCAAACGATTTTTCCTGCAGGCCCATGTTGATCTGAACTCGCGTATGATAGAAGGATACACGCACAGTCTAACATAAGGTTGTTCAGATGTAAATATTTGAATGAAATGGCTAGATCGCACTCCTGGCACTGGTGAACTGAGCTGATATAAATAGATGAGTTTATATTTTGATCTAAGGGGGGTAGTTTTGGCCCAGACTGAGGGAAGATTTGAGAGTTATTATGACTATATTTTTGTTTTAATTCTAAGGGTGTGGATTGTAAATTGTTATGTTAATGAATATTCCTTTAAGTTCTTATATCAGACCATCTTCTTAGTTTTCATTTCTTGTTTTCTTTCTCGCCTAGTTGTAATCTCCCTGATTGATGGATCCCTGAGGTGGTGGAGGATTTGTTGCTAGCATGCCCATTTTTCATGGTTCATCAGAAGATGGTTGTTTTTCTTCTTGTATAGATGTAGCATGCCTCTGATCTATGGATTCCTGAGTTGGTGGAGGATCTGTTGCTATTTTTCCCATCTTTCATGGTTGCTCATAAATTTCTTGTTTTCCTTCTTGTTTGGATGTAATCTCTCTGAGCTATGGATTCCTGAGGTGGTGGAGGATATGCTACTATCATGCCCATTTTTCATGGTTCATCAGACGCTAGTTTTTTTCTTCTTGTCTAGATGTAGCATCCCTCTGATCTATGGATTCCTGAGGCGGTGGAGGATATGTTGTCATCTTGCCCATTTTTCATGTTTCATCACTCAAACACTTTATGTCTTTCTACTTCCCATCACCACTTAAATCCTTTGTCTGATAGGGAGCTTAAATGCCTTCATTGAGAATATTGTTTATGACTCCATAGCCCATTGGCCCATCACTAATCTGTAACTATCTTCATTGTCTTTCCTTTCCTTAAAGTCTCGCTGACTCACCCACTGACACCATTTTAATCCACAATATTTTGATGGGTACTGGGATTATCCTCTTGTAGTCGAAGGGTGACTCTCAGTGCTAACACCATGTACTAGAGAGTATCTTCCCAAGTGATGTTCTCGGTGGCACTATAACAATTAGGTTGCCGATTGGTTTATCTACAGAGGGATTCAAGATATATAGGTCTATCTGTATATAGGTGTTTTTTGATGCACTACCACTCGAAGGGGTACCAACATGGGTTACAAGGGTGGACAATAATGTGCACTTAATTACCACTTGTAGTTCCTGCATGTATGTTTCCCCGACCACATATTTATACGTTGAATGACAGATCCTTGTAGCTTTAAGACGTCGTAATATGTCTCTACCCTGGAAAAAAAAATAAAAAAATCAACCCACAATTTTCTTCCAAGGAAAGTGTTATGATGCCACTTTTAGGGTAGTAAATCTATTATAATAGCATGAAACGGAAATATTTCATAGAATAACAATGAAACAACACAATAGATGAAACCACATCACCAAATAATACCTTTATTGATAGGAAAACAATGTTCACTTGCCTCTTCAAGGGGGAAACCTCTAACAGAGCAACGATCTATTACACTAATTCTCAAGAAAAAACTTCTCATACCCTCTACTCCTATTTATACTATTTATACTAAATCCATCTATCCAAAAGAACAATCTAGACGAAGATCCTTCTAGAAGATGAAGCTTATATTTGTTCTTCTTACACTTGACTTATTCTTCCTTATTGCTAGGCCCTATTAATATTGGTCTTTATTACATGGAAATATATTATTCTACCTATGTGAGGGGTTAGGGAGGTTAGGTCCCTAACATCATGAAGCTAAAGAAGAAGCAGGTAGATTGAAATATATTGAAATTTTTTTTCTTGAAAAACCGGTGGAGTCAATCACTCACATTCCAATATTTAGTGATCCAACATATCAAGAAATAAGAAAATCTTCCTTAGGCAGTGAAGCTTCAAAGAATATACAATTGGTGAGAAAGAGACTAATTTTTTTACGAAAATGGATCTAAAAAAAAAATTGGCCAAGAAAACCAAAAAGAACTTGTATTCAATGATTATCCATAAAGGTTATGCTTCCTCGAGAATATTATGTTCCATTGATTATGAAAAAGGTACCTTGCAAATGTCTATTTTGAAACCAAAGGTTAATAAACAAGAAAATGATCTCAGATCTCATGAATATGAGACCATTAATTTTACTATGGATTTTGATAAATTGCCACCTGAGGACAGGGATGATTTTAAGGATGGAAATTTATATTAAAATGTAGAAATGTGGGCTAATATTACTAGTCATTAATATGAAAAATGTAAAATGTTTGGTGATAGTTTTGTAAAAATATTCAAATTTCTAAGGATTTTATATAGTTTCTATCAAATTTTGGCGATTTGTAAGGTAAAGCAATTTTATTGTATGGAATTTGGGAGAAACATTTTTAGAAAAAATGGAAATTGGCAAATCTTTTTTTGTGAAAAACCTTGGAAAATTATCCCATTTCCGAAATTTAGCCCCTAAAATCATCTATGCCTGAGGATAAAATTGAGTGGAATGGACAAATAGGTAACATAGTGGATAGAGATAAAATATAAACATCTATTAATTTGAAAAGGCTAAAAATGAAAATGAGAAAGCTAGAAAATCAAGTACAAACTAAGAAGGCTACAAACAAGGCTCACCTGGTTTCAATAAATGATTTGGAGAAAAAATAATTTATTTAGGAATAACAATAGATAATAGATCCAATATATCTTCAATGATAAAATAAAATGATAAAGAGATTCAAAATCTCAGAGGGAAATTGAATTTGCCTACTACTGTACACAGCCTTGAACTAAAGATATAGTAGAATTGGAAAAAGAAAAGGACCAATTGAAATATCAAATCAAAATTCTTTCAGAACAAAATGCAAAGTATGAAGCAAATATTGACAAAATCAATGAAGAAAAGGGAACTTCATTCATCCTCTTTGAACTCTTGTTATTTATTCACATGATGAATTATATCATTATGAATGTTGGCTTTATATATTGATGTTTTAAATTCCTTTATTTCAGTTTCATGTTTACAGTATTTACTACTGATGTGTGATGAAGTCGAGGAATAATTATTGATATGATATAGAAGTTTTCTTTGATATTTTTTTATTTTCCTTCTTGTTTTATCTCTACTTTTTTGTATCTCATTCTTTTGAAATATTCTCTACGTTGAGAAAATACCTATTAGAAGGATAATACTCATTATTTTCTTATTTTTCTATTTTGTATTCATTTTTAATGTTGGTTAAACAAGAATATGGTTCCCTTTGTGTAAATCATTACATTTGTTCATTAAATAGTTTTTAAACACTTTGTTTCTTTAGTTATTTTCAATCGACTATTCCAAGTATTATACTTGAAATAAACCCCATTCTTCAATTTTATTGGAAGAACTCTTTAATATAAAATCTTTACAATCGAGAGGGTTACCCCTTAAGCTACTAGAATTTTTCAGATAGTGTAAAGCAAGAAGGATATTTTTCCTCATAGGGTGCCTTGGCCATATTCTTCTCTATAGAACAACATGACAAACAATACTCATGAGAAAACTATAAATACATGAGTATCATTGTATTGAGACATTTTGGATGTTGAGTACTATATTGTAGTGATTATGTCGTATGGAGTGTGATGGACTAAATATATGCACTATTAATTCCCACATTTAATTATCAACTGGGGCTCATAAGCCTCGAGGTGTAGACACAGGAAATGCAATATCAGAGCCTAGTCTAGCCTAATATAAAGCCGACAAAACAATATTCAAACCCACACTGCAGGAAATTAACACTAAGGATTCATCACTGGGATGTAGGAATAACTTAGTGCTATAAATTCTTAGATCACAGTATTTCATGCAAATGAGGTGATGTTCATGTGATTAATCGTGAGTATCTTACTTAAGTTTTATGTCCTTCAATGATTATTTCCTATAGTGGATCCACACTTAAATGCAACAAAAGAAACAAGCAAACGGGAATGAATTCGAATGACAGGAAATAAACTAACACCTTGGGAAGAATTCCAAGGTGGGAAGGCCATATCTCATGAGTTAGACCTTTAATCTGTCCATTGGTTATTGAAACTAAAGGAAATTAAAGTGCAAGAAATCCAAAGATACGAGAAATAAAACCAAGTGCAGGAAGCAAAGTGTAGTTAAACTATGGGAAATCCAAATGGAAGCAGACTAGTGAAAGGAAATCAAACAAAAATAAAACTTATTTCAAACTATGTGAATGCAAGAACCGAACCTAAAACGCAAAAATAAAACCACTCAAACTATAGGAAGAGGCAAGCTGAATTTAAAAGAAATCAATCAAACTGGAATCAAACAGTATATGCAATCTAAAATCAAGATATTTCCACAATCAAGTGCATCAGTCACAATGACCAAACATAGAAAGCAATGAAAAGGAATGGGAAAGAATGGAAATGCAGAAATACAAAGTGGAAATAAGTGGAGTGCTTATGCAATGGAGAGAAATATCAACTCTGTAAAAGAAGCTAAAACCATAATGCTTATAAAAAATGTTTATTCATATATGAAATCAAAAGAGGAAAATAAGGATATGTACTCTCTGCAGACTAAGAGCTTCAATGTAAAGCACAAGAATCAAATCTAGTAATTGAGAAGAATCAAAGTTCCTTGTGTGAACAATCATAAAAGTTGTGTAATTTAATGTGCATTCATCAATTAAGGAATGAGTAGATAAAAAGAGAGGACAATTCTCTGTCATGAAGTGTAATTGCAGTGTGATTGGGCATTATTTCCATGCATAGAGAATGAGGCAAAGAGAGGGGTAGATTTGATATTGAAATGACTAATTATATTGCATGATTAAATATGAAATCAATGAGAAAATTGCGTTGAAGGGAAAAAAGAAAATAAGGAAGAGAAAAGTTAAGTATATGCAGCTAATAAGACAACTCTATTTTTTTGTTTTCTTTTATAAGTGAATGCAAACAAGAATATGTTAACATACTTTGTTTATAATGTTTTGGACAGCGAGAAACTAATGGGTGATTTGAATGGTAGATTTGATGGGAAAATTGGATGGAAAAACAATTATGAAGGAGATAAATGCAATGAGGGACCGTCCATAGTTTATTCATCATAAAAACATAGCATAGGAAGAATACACATAAATATAGGCACACAAATGTGATAGGAGAGAATGCTAAATAAATTCAAAGCTCAATGTGATAATGTATTCAATTGGGAGGTTTACAATATGAGTTCTAATTAACATAACAATTGCAAAACTAAAATTAGGATTCAAACCACACAATCCAAACTGTAAATGAAATTATAACCTTTAAACAAATTGAACAGTAAAAGAAAAATACATAAATGAAATGTTAACTAGTTAAGATATAAAGGGCAACATTCTTACCAAGTTGAGGGGCCCTACCCAACAAGTAAGTTGCTGCCAAAAAGAATTCAATCCCCTTGAATGCACAAAACACCAATTCTTTATTCCATCAAACTCATAAATTACAAAAAGGAAGATTACTCTCACAATAATGTTCTGACCTTAACTACAAATGAATGAATGAATCCTGTTTCAAGCCTATGAATCCTTTTTATACACAATAAACCATCGAAGAGTGGATGGGATCGAATCCCAAAGCTCTGATTTCAAAATTTACAATTTTAGATTAAATCTTCAAAAATCTGGGTTTTATTGTAATTTGGGTAGATTCGAGTTAGAGATCCACCCATATCTTCCAAACTAATTTGCATTTTGAAAAAATGCCCGCATAATACTCAGTTTTCCACATTCTAGAAAAAACTCATTTCATAGAATTTCTAGACTTGATGCCATATGCACGAAAATCGAGGCACAAGTTGGAAGTTTGATCCAGGTGGATATCGGTGGCCACCCACCTTTTCTAACTCGCTCAAAACAGTTTTTTGGCAATTTTGGCAATTTATTATTTTTAGCAGTTTTTAACTTTCACGGCCATTTTGAGGGCCTAAATGAAGGTTTTTCGGGATCGAGCTTCTCAATGATAGTCGAAGGCTCTGATTGAGCCACCTAAATGAATATCCTAGACAATACCTTTCCAACGGGAAATTGTGCACCTAAAACATATATCGTATGCAAAAGTTACAACCCCGGGAAGTTGATGTACTAACTTACCCAAACGAGACCCACATGACTTTTGGCACTTCATCTCCTAGGGTTATGTTTTTGGATGTCTAGGGTTTTTGACATTCCTGTTTATTGTAAAAAGGCCTTCAGAGCCTCATTGTAATCATCTTCTTGCGAATGAGCACAGCCATGACATCTCTTTTGAGAGATAAGCCGCCACCATTCTAGCAAGCTTGTTTTCCGCTGCATTTTGCAGTTTCATCTTATTTCCTTATTGAATAGAAAACCAATTTTATTGTACCTCTATTATTTTGTGTTAAGCATACTTTAATAATTTTTATTGATTTCATTATGCTCATAAAATCCATATCAGTGGTATCAGAGCGGTCTTCTCCTTGTAGTCTTAATGCATGTCCCCAATGAGGTCAGAGTACAAAGAATTGGGTCTCAAGCTTGTTTCAATTGAGGACAAAATATCTTGCATGCCCAAGTGACCTCTCATGGTAGGAGAAAAGAAAGATGAAGGGAAATGAGATCCTTTCAAAAAATTTCTTGAGGAATCCCTCACTCAACAGAGGAATGAGATGATGGACAGTTTCATGCAAATCCTTTGTTGACTACCAATAGGTGACACATCTTCGTCCAACAGAGGTGCCACCCCCTTCAAGGTACAAATAAACTTCAATATTCCTATATTTGAAGGTCATATAGATGTAGATACAATAGACAAGTGGTTGAATCTACTAGAAGGGTATTTTTCTGTCCATAACTTTTCGAATAGAGAAACGATTACTTTTGCACTCCTCAAAGTCATTCCCCATGTCAAATATTGGTGGTTAACTTTCTGTGAGAAAAAGGAAATAGAGGAACCCTCATTATTTACAATTGCGACCACCTAAGAATCCTTTAGGGATGCTATTAAGGAACAATACTACCCTGTCGGAAGTTATGACGACTTGTATACCAAATGTACCACACTACGGTAAGAAAGAGACCAAGCAATGCCAGAGTTCACAAATATCTTCCATTCCTTGCGCACCAAGTTGGGGATCAAAGATTCAGAATGACATATGGTGCTCAAGTATAGCGCTTCTCTCCATAGATACATCTAGATGGAAATGAAATTTCTAGACATTTCATCCTTCGGCATGGCCTACCAATATGTCGTTGAAATCAAGCATAAGCTCAAACAAAATACACGACAATTTGGGCGTGGGAACCCCTCACAGCAAAATCCAGGAAGGGGCGGCCCCAACCCATAGAACAAAGGACAGAGCAAATATGGACAGTATCAGGTAAACCAGTCCAAGCCACAAGCAAAGAAGGACACTGGAAATACAAATAAAGATATCAGGAAGTGGTGCGACTTCCATAAGATCCCTTGGAATAACACCGCTGACTACCACTCAAAGCAGTCACGTGGCCGAAGTGAAATCCTATGAATCATATGTGGGTTCAAACTATGAGTTGGAACTAGAAAGGGGAAAATGGATCATTGACATGGAACCCAGTGCCATCGTTGCTAAAACCAAGCTCCAGCCTGGTGAACCAGATGAACCAAAGAAGGCAAGCACCTCTTATCACTACTAAATTTGAACATTTTTGCGACAAAGTAGCGACGAAGTTTCGTTGGAATAGGGTCGTTGTTGTGACCAAGATGATTTTTTTTTTGTCGGAATCAATTCATTGTTCTAGTGACCACACATGGGTCTTTGTTAGTCTAGCGACCAGGAAAACAAGATTATTCACAATAGGGAAAAGTTACCATTCATCGGTCCATCAACCAAGAATAGTCAGTCTAGCGACCAACTTTAGTCGCAAGCCTTGCTAGCATCTCTAAGGAAAAAATAACCTTGGTCACTCTAACGACCATAATTAGTCGGTCTAGCAATGAATGTTAGTCAGTCTAACGACTAATATTAGTTGCAAGAGAGACCAAGACAACCCTACCAAACTTAGTCAATAAACCATGGTTAGTCAGTAGAACGATGAAGATTAGTCGCTATACCAACCAACCCTGAAGCTAAAAAGGTCAAACGAAGGACGAACAGGTAGTCTCTAGAGTGATGAAGTTACATACTTTGCGACCAAATGGTTATACAAGTGACGAACCTATTCGTCGCTAGAGAGACGAATGTTGGTTTTTGTTTTTTTTTAAATATGCCATTCACACAGGAATAAGCCCAGACTAGCAAGCTACAGAAGCATACTTTCATTATGTACTTGGGAGCTAGCACTAGAGTCAACCCCCTAATGGTCAATATCGGTGATTCAATTTACCTTGTCATTTCTAGATGTAAGCACCATTGTGATGAGTCTCAATCCATGCTAGGGGATTTAATATCGAGCCTCAAATTGTGGAAGGTGAATCTAGAGCATTGAGTGGAGGAGCTTTCACAGCAACAGACCTCCCTTACAGAGTAGTTGGGAACTATTAAATCAAAGGAATTCGTGTTAGATGTGGAAAATCAATGCCTAAGAGAAAAATCCATGGAACAAGAAGCTAAAATTTAGAAGCTACAATGACATGTAAAGAAGATGGAGTATGAGCAGTCACTCGAGTTGGAATTCTATAGGCACAAGTACATTTAGAAGTCTTCAATGGATTCGCTCCCAATAACAAATATGTCACTCAATGAAGACCAAAAAATGTAGCATCCACATTGTCAATAGGCTTAGAGGTCAAATACTACCCATCCACCAACTACTGGAAGCATTGAAACTAGAGTGCAAGGCCATGGAAATTTTCATGTTTTTCTATAAATGATTTGAAGGGTAAAATTGTTTTGTTAGTAGGACTTGATAGTCCTTCTATTGAAGGTTAGTATCATTAATGTCATCCTTGCAGTGACGATGACATGTATAATAGGAATAATAATAGATGGCCTATCTCTCTTGACTATGGAATTTGGGAAAGGATAAAGACATAATAAATGAGAACCAATGCCCTTTTGAATGCCAATGAAACTTGTAGTGGAGAAATGCAAAGGCCCTTTTCAAAGAAAGGATGAATATCAAAATATAGTGATCATTCCTAGTTAATGGAGGACCAACTGCCATATGGAAAATTACAATCAAGTAGTGAACTATTGTGAATGATCTACTTTCTATGATATGCTAAAATTTTGTAACATGAGATTTCCAAATAAAATCAAGAATCATGGTTCCCATAACTTGAAAACCAAATATGGACACGCCAGTTAAATCAACTTCATAAATCCACATAATTAAAATATGGTCGAATCACACGTAATACTAAAATAAGGATAGTTTCCAAAGTCCAGAGTCTAGTATGGATACCAAAAGAAGGTAGAGAGAGAACTGCAAAAGTGTCAGTAGTAGAGGACATAAATGAAGTGTTGACACAAAGGGTGGGTATCTTATATACACAAACAAAAGGAAACTAGGTCGTATGTTTTAACATAATGGAGAAGGGACCACCATTGTTGAACATGACACACCCACCACTCAGAAAAACAAAGTGGAATACTTTTCACACTCAAAGATTGCAATTGTAGATATCCAATTCATGGATGCAAAGATGAATCATCCTCAAAATATAATTGTATTTATACTTACCCTGAAATTACAACAAAAGTGGATAACACAAGTGATGACACCAAAGGTAGACATAGAAAATGAAATAATAAGAAAACAATATCACCTTGGAGAGAATTGGTTAAAAAAAGAACACATTCATCAGATGGACAAGGGGTTCTTGTATTAAAAAGGGCATTCCTTCCACTCACAGGGCACGTGGAATGGAATAGGAACCTTGATATTGGATTGTTTTAAATATCCTATTCATAGTCTAGACAAAGACAATACACACCTCATTACTGAACTCAATTGAATGATAAGAAGTTCTTCCCATTGCTACAATTAATCACCACAAAACACATAAATCTAAATTATGGCATCAACTAGGACTCAAATCCAAATTTAAGAAAAAGATCATTTCCTTATTTATGATAAATGATTATAAGTTGCACTTAACTATAGGGAACATAATTACAATTGTGTGTTTGTCACAGGTTCAACTATATAACTAGCTCAAGGAAATATTTAATAAACAAGTGACCAAAAGAACAAACCCACACAAACATGGTGACAACAACAATTGCAATGTATACTTATATGGAACTTAGTATCTAAATCTAGTTAGAAGGAACATGATCCAAGTTATTGGCTTTAGTCAGTTAATGCCCTAGATGAAAAATATAGAGTAATTTTGGAGACAACCAAACACAGTTACAATAGTATGTTGTTCTAGACATTGCAATAAATCAAATTATATATTAATCACCCCAAAACTTCCAAGAATGGGGGACTATGTCAGAGTGAATCTATATCTAGAATTAAAATGGTGGGACTGTCTTTGTAATAGTTATGTCAGTCCTAAATTGAGTGCCAAGTTAGTAGCTTTAGTAGCTTTAGGGAGCTATAGAGATTAGGTTTAGATGTCTTGCATTAGGCCACTAAGAGTCTAGGATTACTAGGCTTAGGATGTAGGTTAGTTTTAGGGTAGGCCAAGGTATGTAGGGGTAGCCTAGGTTAGGTTAGGTGGTTTGAACCTCATAGGAGGAGCAAGAAGCATATGAAGAGGATGATGAACCTCAGGGTCACTGCATTCATTGTGTACTACATTGATTTAGGCTAGAAAAAGTGTTGGCTAGAGAGACATACCTTGGGGATTGTTCCCACTTCCATGCATCCTTAACACTCGTGGAGTCAGCATAACTTTGTCTTCTTAAATTCAAATTTCCTAAAAAACATCATTGATCTCCACATTCATTACGAAATATCATGATGGTCATAAATCAACCAAAAATCACCTTAAACCAGTCCTTAACAAGATCCATACCTTTGATTGATGGGGTGTCTCCATTGTTGCTCCTCTCCATCCTGCAATTCATTACATGACTTAATTATATTCCAAAACAGTAATTAAAGATGTAACAACCTCTACAAATTAATGACTAAAGACGAATACATGAATGAGATTCTCTTCGTTTCAAGAATAAATTATTCTCTACTGAACAGGACCAACCATGTGAAGGTGGAAGCTATTTTCGCCCGTCCCCCCTCTCACATCACTCTCATTTCCCCATACCCAATCTATTTAGATTTTACAACTATAATTAGAAATGATAGTAACATTAAATGTAAGAAAAAAACATTCATCGCCATGTGCTAAAACAAAAAACATGAAAGAAAATAACATTCATGACATGTAGGAAAACAAAATACATTACATTGGACCAGAAATATATTGGATTTGTATTAATAATAAAATGTCTAATCATTTGTTTTTCTTCTTCTTCTTCTTCTTGTTCTCCATGAAAGCACAAATTAAGTCATCATCATAATTTAACTGATCCCCCACAATTATTGGGCCTTCTTGAAGTGTTGCATCATCAGTACTCAACACCTCACGCCATGATAAACTTCTAGTATTTTGGTGTGGGGGTTGAGGATGTGCATGGGCATCCACTACTGCAACAACAAAAAAAAACTCAAGTGCTATTGTTATTCACTGTTCCTAGGGAAATTTAATTAATACAGATTTAATTACAATGTTTTATACCTGGATTAGCCAGTGTAGTAGAAATAGTAGTTGGTGGCCGCATTGTTGTTTCTGCGCTTGATGATCTCCTCTCTCGATCAACATCTACACGCTCTGCCATATGAAACAATATAAGTATTTAGTACAGAATATACCCTAAATATTAATACTCATTGAAAAATGGAAAAACATTAAAAATGCCCGCATACCACTATGTAATGGTCCTTCGACAAAAACGCTTGAATCAATATGGGTTCGGGATGTGGTTCATCGGGTACATCAGGAGCATTGGTAGCATTGTTACTCTCCTGCAAATGTGGAAAAGACACACATTATTTTACATTTTAAATGAATAAAAAATATATTTTACATTACAAGTAATCAATGAGTAAAAACTAATCGACAAGTTTTTAATTTCATTTTATTTACCATGTCCTCCAGAGAGACACATGGTGATTGCCCCAATCTTCTTCGTCATTCCACCATGCCATCAAAACCCTGCGTGAACCCGAACTTTAGATCTTCTTATGTGGCTTTTTCATTGAACAAATCCCCCTGCATTGAGCAATATCAAAATCATTAGTCACTAGCTTCAATGAATTACATATTTTATGACGATGATAAAAAAAGAAAGTAAAATGTTTAGGAACTTACAACTCGTGCCTTCAATCTCCCATAACCACCTTGGCCCAGTTTATTTTGGCCGTGTTTGTCTTGTCTTTCCTTTGTTTCCTTGGAATGGTCTTGGATTCTACGCAATATTTTGAAATATGTTAGATATTGATTGTTTTCCTCGTAACATAAACAAAAGACCATCATAGTAAATTGAAAACACCTCTTACCTTCCAGGGCCAGGTGGTTTCTTCCCTTGTGATTTCATCGCTAATTCTCTTGCATCGAGAATGATTTATTTCCACTCCCTCTCGGGGACAACCAAAGGTTGATCGCACTTGGGGTCCTGTACTAATTTACTCCTATACACCTCTCTAACATGTTTCAAATGTTTTTCAGTCCTTTTTAGGACTTCCGGCTTATTCAACGAGTCACCAAACTCGCCAACTAGTTTGGAGATAAGACGGCTTTTCAATTTGGAATTTTTTTGATTCCATCGTAGTCGAATGGTCAACCCAAAATGTTCTAATGCATAGTCATGCAAACTATTGTAGAACACATTGTTTCCTTTAAAACATCATCATCGTTAGTAATTTAAACCTCACTGATATGTGATTGTTTAAACAATTATATAACAAGAATCTCGATAAAGACATATATTAAATACCTGGTAGCTGTACTATTTTTAGAGGAATCATGTCATGGTCGACCAAAAATGATACCATGGTTTTTCCTGTGCTTTAGATATGTGTAGCACCAGGGTAACAATCAACGGAAGAGTGATCAGTTCCATGATCATGTACACCACCTGCACAATCTGGCGTGTGTTGTGGGGGTGTGGCATCACCCCTAGAAGGTATAGAATCGGTCTCAGGCAACACACTTGGGGTGGAAAATAGCCTCATGGATATGTGGCCATGTAGGTTCGTTGTTGCAGTCCTGCTGCTGCTACCAGGACCTTCCCCTTCCCCTCTCATCGATCTCACAAAATTATACAATGAGAAATATGTGTTAATTTCATATATCAAATTACAAAATTTAAAACCAAAAATTGATATTGTTAGATGACATGACTTACCCCATAATTTGCTATCTTAACACATAATTCAGCTATCCTTAGGAAATCCTCATCTATTTTTTGGCCCAACAACGACCAAATCCAGAAATTCCCTATTGGCCTTTATTAGGGACAATTCTATTATCTGCAAGGGGTCTCTAGAATCAAATATCTCTTCATCACTTATATATTCATCATTTTCGGTCGATGTGGTGCTAGGAATGGGGCCTTTGCCACGCTCAAGGCCTTTGCCCCGATCACCACTCTGGTAGAATTTCAAGAAGAATGTTAGTACGTACAAGAAATATTGAAAAAACAATATATGAAATAATGGAATATTGGCACATATTATCAAATGAAACATTCACACATACAAATTAGCAAATATTTGCAAATGAAACATCGAGCAAAAATTAGCAAATGGAACATTCAGAAATAAAATAAAATTTCGTCACAAATGAGACATTCACAAATTAAGTAATCCCTTTTTAAGTTTGGGTATAATGGGTTTTGTACCGTAGCAAAAGAATTGGTTCCTGGGTCGACTCGAATCAGATTGTAATTGACCAGCAACTCTTCACCTGTCGTTATTGTTTTCACCACACATACAAATATCATATTACCTTCACGCTCCTAAAAAATGCAATTAGGTTCCTTTCGTGTCGTCCCAGGCCTTGTACTGTTTATAAGACCCGCAATATTCCCTAATGCCTTTGGCTTTCCATCAATATACAAAGTCGCTCCTTTATTTTTATTATTGTCTTTCAGCTGTATATAATTTGCAGCGAGTGCGTATCTTTGCATACTAGGCATATATTGGACCAGCCTCAACCATACTCCATAAGTGTAACATGGTCCAACATACTCAAATTATTCAACCAATATGCCATATTTTACCTTTATGCTGTCCATGGAGAATAAACCAAGGCCATGGATGGATGACAAAGTAATGCGATACATCCTCTCATTAACGCAGAAGTCGGTGTCCAATGTTGGCAGTTCCTTGGGTACCCACTATTTCAGTAGGTGTTTGTACCTCAAGGGAACCTCGATGTCACCTATTCTCTCATCATCATAAGAGCATGATCCTCCTTCAGCAAGAAATAATTCCATGCGCCTACCAAACTTTCTTTTGACCTTTTCACCTCTAGTTGATTTCGCCTTGTTACATGTGTTGGATATGTTTTCCCTTGTCCCTCTCGAAATTTCATCGCTCGAGCTGGATGATAGGTATGATAGATACATATTTGGTTGTACCTAAAATCCATCGAGGGAGAAGGAAACGTTAGGCCAACGATCTTCATATTATAGTATAGATAAAGATAAAAATTGAAAAGATAAGGGAAATGTGAGGATATTTCTCACAATAATTATAACTAACTCACTGTTAACTATCTCATTGTTAGAAAGACATTAATTATATTGACTCCGCTCACCCTTTTTTGAGACTCTTTGTGAGTGGTTCATACCCAAGCTAGAGAAGTTTGACATTGGAAGATGACACTATATAGGTTGGAATAGGAAGAAACTAAGCGAGGGTTTTGGTTCTTCCAAAGAAAAAAGGGGAACATGGGAAGAGAATAGAATAAATATATATCTTCATACACTCATTCCTATTAAGGGGGGTTTCTTCAACTCATTTGTCTCTTCATGGTTTCCCAATGCTAGATTGCAACATAAAGGACAATATATAGTTGTTTTCACGTAATTTAATGACTAGATAATTTAGTTGATGAATCATGTCCAATAAGAAGAAAAGAAGGAATTTAGTGATGCTTGGTCATAATCAAGTTCTCCTATCCAACGCTAACACTTCTAGCCCCCTATCCTACCACTCTAACACCTCTTGTCCTGCTCTTTTGAGACTGTTTAGAACAGAAGTAAACTAGCCCTATTACATATCTAAGCTACCCTAAAGAGCATCCCCCTAAACCTTAGCTACTGTACTACCAAACATTGACCCTTAGGCCACCCTTTAGGCATGCTCCAAGACATCATGGCCTACCAACCATACTTTGACTGTCCCAGTAGTAGTGTAGCATCCCCTTGTCATCGTATATTTGGCCTAACTATCCCTTAAACTAGTGTAGGACTATCCCTAGACTTAGGTCATCCACTCCTCATCATAAACAATTAATTTAGGATTATAATTTGGGACAAATATTGTCATTATATACTTCAAAAAATTGATTAACTCAGTCCTATATTTTGACATTTGATTACTCCATATTTGATTTTGGAAACAACATAACATCATAACATCAATCTTTTGGAAAGAGGTATAGTGTTGTGTTTTGACATTGTCAGTGTGTCAAAGAGATCAAAATATCATGCCCAATATGTAACAACATAGAAATCACAACACTACAAGTCTTTCCAAGAATTTGATCCTATGGTGTTATGTTATTCCCAAAATCAAATGTGGAATGATGAAAGGTCAATTTTTCATAACCAATCAAAAATAGATTCCAACCATGAGATCACAATTTAATTTCCAAATGTTATTTTTATCTCTAAGGTCAAAATGTGCAATGATAAGGTGCCGAATATAGGACTGTGTTAGTAGTTTTCTAAAGTGTTTTATATCAATCCTAAAGAGCAGATTTGTAAATTGGTGTCACTAGGGTTTAGGTTCTCTCTATTTAGGCCAAGTGAGTTTGTGCTCATGGCCAAGGGAGGATTCCCTATGGCTTCGGTCATTCACAGTGTTGATCAATGCCTTATATGTAAATGATCTATGATGTATATTTCCCAGAGGCAAGGCAAAAAGAGTTATTCACACAATGTCCCAGAGACAATCAAACAGTTAGCTTATGGATCAGATATGACAAATACAAGTAAATACCAATAGAAAACCAATGCCTTAGGAAGGGGCTATGGAGTCTAGAAAATGTCACAATCCTGATAAGATTGACCTTAGGATAGGATATCCTAAGGTCTATCTAAATATTCAGATAACCAAACGATGCTTCAATCAAATGATGACTCTTTCATGTAAACTCATCAAAAAGGTTTTCAATATTTGGTTTAGTGACAAGTTGGGTGAAAGGAAAATGGGAACAAGATATTCTCTTAAATGTGTAATGCATGAAATGCTCAAGAGATCAATCTATCCTGAGTGGTTGTGATCAATATCCAATAATAGTACATGCACTTTAAGTGATTCCCTTTTGATATGATCAAAACGATAATTGTGAAGTAACTCAATCACATATCACTTCATCAACCAGTCAGCATGAGCTTATTCATCAAATTATTCCTCACCAGTGATATAGGTTCAAGAAATTGTAATGCCGACTAATCAAATGCAAAACATGTCAAGATTGTATGTCGGGAAACAGATTGATACCAACCTTACTAAGAAACAATATATATTCATTTAATTCACAGAATTTATGGCTTTGAATCAATGATTGTCATTCCAATGAATTTACATATGTCAAAGTATGAATCACATGCAAGCATATTAGTTCTAGTTCTGATTTAATTTAAAGTCTATGCATCAACAGAGCATAAAAATGATGTTTCTACCACATACACTACATCAAATTGCCAAGTGGAGGGTTGTCTTCATGATCTTCTAAATCTGAAACAATGATATCAATCCCTACCTATCATTTTTGAATTTGTGTTTTAGTATAGGTATGTTTAAGAATAATTCCATAGTGACTGGAATTAGATATGTCGAGGTGCCTTTTAGGATGCTAGGTAGTATGCTTTAAGGTGTTGCGTTGAGGAGATATGGTGTCAAGAATTTAGGGGGGTCTTCCCAAAGTATGTTGAGCTAAATTCTATGCCAACATAGGGTAGTTTAAGGTCTATCTAAGGGGCTATATCAATCAGCCGGGTATGTTTCCTGTAGGTAACTATGAGGGGTAGGATTGGTAGGGAGTTAGTTATTAGGTAGGAAATGGTAGGGTAGATGCCTAGGGTAGTTAGTAAGGGTTAAGAGAGGATTTTAGAGTAGATCTGAGGCAGGGCCGAGGCTCAGGTTAGGGGGAATGGGGACTATCCTAAAGGGTCGATGGATAGGATTAGGCTTAGGGCAGTCTGGAATAGGGCTAGAGTCTAGAATTGAGGAGATGAGGTGGTAGGAGGGAAGTAGGACTAAAATCCTAGGATCTAAGGCTTAACGCAGGGGTATTATACCACAAGCCGAGAGTTGAAGTTAAGTTCTAGGGCTAGTTTTAGGTGTTTAGAGCTACGGTTAAGGGTTTTAGGTTATGTAGTATAGAGCAGAATTTAGAGGGGAGGTTAGTTAGCTAAGAAGGAAAGGAGAGGAGGGTGAGGTATGGAATGGCCTTCAGGCCGAAATCAAAAATTCAACCTTAGTTACTGAATCAATGCTCAACAAAATTACCTAGCCAAACATGTTGATGTCTCCTTTTCCCGTTGAGATCGTGGGTGCTCGTGGATGATACAGAGGTTCTCCTTCACGCATGGATGATTATGGGAATTGAAGAGATACTCCTTCACTCTTGGATGCTAGTGGAGGCAATAGTAGCAGGGTCAATCGGGGTTCAACCAGCTAGAATAGAACCAAGCCTGCTAAATGAAATCATGCGCGGAATACAACTACCATCAGCCAAATGAAATCGTAGAATAGTTTTTGATTTTTTATTTTTGGTATGTTTTAGTATAAGCCTTCGATATATATATATAATCCTTATTAAGCCTTATTTTAATATATAAGCTTTATTAAAATAAATTCCACTTATCCAATGGCTTAAGATTTTCTTAGAGAAAGGTATGACAAGGCTTAAAATTTCAGTTTTTAGTCAATGGTAGTGTGTCAAGTCGATAAAAGGAGGTAGATAATATAACCCTTACCAAGGTTCAAATCCTCAAAAGTGACATGCATATTCTTGCATTTTTTCTCACTACTATGGATTTATGCTAAAAGTGCATATGATAAAAAAGGAAATTTGAAGCAATGATTGCATTCTTTTTCTTATTCTTGAAGGAAATATAGTGACCACTAGCTTTCAATTTATCACAAGAACAAGTGTAGAGCCCAAAAAAACATCAAATTAGAATACAATTTTCTTGTTACATAATCATGGATCTTCTTATTTTGTTCCAAAGCCAATCAATAACCAGACACATAGGTAGAACACTAACCATGTTGATTGTTGGGACAAAGGCATCCCCATAGCATTGACTACATCAACTTCGAATGAGAGAACCTTGGACCTAGTTGGATTCATATTATTTAAATTATGCATATACACCTTGAAATAATGTGACCAACAATTCATAAACCTCATAATTGGAAAATAATCCCACTATTATACCAAGATTGAAACCTTGTCAATGCATCATTGTTCTTGTGCCAAAAGGAAGCTAGTGATCACTAGTTTTACTTCTAGCACACACACAAGTGAAGATATTTTTGTGATATAATATTCTCTAGAACTAGAGGGTAGGTGGAGGGTACTGTGGAGTTGGATGAATCCAATCATTCATGAGCTATTGATATGGTAATATAAATGAGTGTAAAAACATGGTGGTGATTAATCTAGTCATTGAAAAAACTTGCATGGATGCTCTTCTACATTTTTGGGTCAAAGATTCCCATACTTGTGTCTTATACAATGTTGGTTGCCTCTATATCTGAGTAAGTATCTTAATGAATCTCAAACATTCATCATTGAATTCATGATCATGCTCAACATAATATCATGAATGTTGAATAGCCGACTCTTCATAGAAGAAATGAATTTTAGAAGCTCTACCATGAAATTTTTCATCAAAGTCCTTTCCTTTTGCAAAGGAAGCATTCATATTTACCTACACATTGCTTATGGAATTGGAGTTTAAAGAGTGTTTTCCTTTGTGGAAAGAAGATTTTAAAGACTTACCGACTTTGATTAAACAAAATCCATGGTGATATTAATGACAAAATAGATTAACAAAAGAGTGTTGAACATATTTTATCTTTCTTTGAACAATGACAACTGGATTTAGTACAAAGACCAAAGGAATTACAATCAAAGGATTTGAAATTTATTTTTTGTATTTTTGAGACAATATTTCTTTTGATGCATAAATATATCATAGAAAGAAAGAAATTGTTGACAATATTTTTCCACTAGACAAACTGAATGGTCTTTCCTTGCATGCCATACATGTGGCTACCATGTTATCCAATGGGAAAACAAAATTTTGTGGAAATGAGTGTTTCTAAGGGAAAATTTATGATATCTTAGAGCATATAAGTATCCTTCTTAGGTTGTGATATATTTAGTAAAAATTATAGTGTCACACAAATGAATATTTATGAAATCTTTGACAAGGATTTTATGCATGTGTCCCTGGTTAGGGATGAACTTGTTGATAAGGGATTGGCTTAAGAAATCAATAGAAGTGCAGGTGGCTTTGAGTTTAACAATCTATTTTATCAAATAGGTATGTAATATACCTATGGAAGTAAATGTATCATAGGTTAAAATGACATCATCATCCCATGTTCAAGCATCTTGGACATTTCTATGTTGGTCATTCCATTTAGACAATTGTTGGTAGCATTGTATATAATCTAGACCATTAAAAGAGAGGGGTAGAGTAGGAGAAAGGGAATGAGTAGCAAGATTGGGACGGTGTGTCTCATATAAATGAGTATTGTTATATGTTTAAACATGGGAGTGTTCTTTGGTGACATCACTATGCAATTCCATACCAATTGTGGGAATTGATTTTTCTATTAGGGCATGTTTCATTAGTTTTGAAATGGAAATATTAGGAGATGAAGACGATGTTGATGTAGTAATTTATAGGAGATTGAGGGGTTCAATAGGGGGAGTTTGTTTAATTTCCTCAAGGTGGAGTTTATGTTTTCTAAGGGTTTTGGGTGTACAAGATTGTAAGAGAGAAAGGAATCTTTGCAAGTCTTCAAGGTAGGAATCAATACTAGAATTATCAGTTGGGGCGTTCCTTGATAGATAAAACAAATTATTAGGAGAAAAATAGATGGAATATAGTAGTGGAAAGAAAATAAACAGAGAAATATAGACAAAATCATAGTCGTGGAAACAAAATAAATTGAACCAATATTGGAAAATAATAACAATAAGCAAACCTTTATTGATATTCAAAATTGGATGAAATGTTCACTTGCTTCTTTGAGGGGGGGGAATACAACACAAGAAGAGATCCAAATACAATAATATTCACTTGACATATGGCTACATAGTTTCTAATTGACCAAAACCCTAACCATCTAGTGGAACTCCATTAATAAGGCTTCAATCAATGACTAGTGGAATTTATTTAATTAGGCCACCTACATTTTTCGATTTCATACTCTACTACCTTGTGGGGATTTATTTAATAGAAATAACCCTTAATACATTAACTAAAAATATATTCCAATAACTGGGGGAGTTAGGGTAGGACGCTAACATGCCCTTCCCCTTATAAAGAAGCCTTGTCCTCAAGGCCAGAGATGAGGAAATTGGTGGAGAATTTTTGTTCATTTCCTCATAGCACCTTTAGGTTGTGTATCCTTCCATTGGATAAAAAATCCTTGGATAGTGCATTGGTGAAGAAGATGCTCACATTTTTTCCAAAATTGTTTAGGATGCAACCAAATGGAACACTCCTTGTCCTTGTCCTTGTCCTAGTAATAAGTAGTTTCCTCCAATTTAGATCTCTCCCTTAGGATGAAGAATTGGAGAAGAATATCAGATCTAATTTGAGAATAATGCTTTTATTTTTTCTCATTTTTGTTAAGCATATATCTTCTTTAGTAGGAATTAGGTTGTTTGTAATATTTCATCCTATCATTGTTATAACCCTAAATTGCACCACACATGCTTACCTGGCATCAGGCCAACTCATATCCCTTTATTTCCAAAACATCTGCTGAACAAACTCTTTGAAAATCCTCTTGTATCAAGGCCCACATGCCCTAACCCACTACTGCATGCGTGTGAACACTGGCTGGCTCACTACAGCCCACATGTACCTAACAAATCATGAAAAGAGGAAAGTTGTCGATGGAACAAAAATCTATGGGTCAGTTAACTGAAAATCTCGGCCATGCATGGCTGAGGGTTCATCAAAAACCCTAGCTCCTTCTAGCCTATAAAAGAAGGGGTAGGGGTACCATTTGGAGGAGGGAGATCATAGCGAAGAAACTCTGCCCATTTTTGTAATCCATTGTCCCAACCCTTTATCCTTTCCTCAAGCCAAAGGAGAATTAACGTAAAGCAGTTGGAGGACAAAGAAGAGGAGCCCAGGATCAGGTTCAAGGAGCGGTGGTCGGTCTCGACTTTGATTGTAAGTTGATTCATTTTCATTAACAAAAAGAATACTTTTCCCGTCCCAATTCACGAGTTATCTATGGTTCATTGAACTTGTGTTTGATTTCTAACCCTTGAGTAGGAAAGTAGCATGCATGCGTAGTTGGTATTTGTCTTGATTGCAGGTTATCTGTGGAAGGAGCAGTGCAAGCAAGTGGTCAAAGCGCAATGGAGGATCTACATCAAATGTCGATAAAAGGGTTAGTGATTCTCTTCATGTAGTTACTATGAAAGAGGGGTTTTAATCTTGGGTTGTAGGTTAAAAGTAATTTATTTTTGGTCAACATCTGCATGCAAGCCCGACCCTAGTTTGCTAGTCCGTAGGATATATTTCCCAACAACAAAATTGGTGACTCCACTGGGGAGATACCCTTTAGGGTTTCCAGATTTAGTTGAGTTTATGGGTAGTTTAAAAGATTAGATTTTTTGTTTCTTTGCCTGTCTTTTTCTAAGGTCTGAGCTAGTAGGGAGCCTGGTTCTTTATACCAGTTTTCCCCTATTGCTTGAGGTAATTGTTGGGACACACAGAGGTACACGTGGCCTGTAGAAGGCCTGCACGCGTGTGCCCTCGCCCTATCCTCTTACAGCCCACGTGTGAACACTAGCTGTAGGGATAACAGTAGCGTGTAGGAGTTCAAAGAACTTTAGAGGCAGTCCTCCTCTTCCCTTTCAGCGTTATACACTCTCAGGGGGTTTTTTGGGATCCCGTCTGAGTCTTGCTAGTTCACAGTCCTGTTTTAGATTGCTTTTGTCGCTTTATTATTTCTTGTGTTATTTTTTCTTTTCTGTTAGAAAAAGCATCCAAGCCTTTAAGGGACCCTGGTTGTCAATACTAGAGGCCTCTTCCTGGCCTGAACTGCCTATTTTTATTTTTATCTTAAGAGTTATAAATACACGTGGCCTGTACAAGGTCAGACCGCGTGTACACGCATCCTGTTTCAGCTCAGCACGTGTTCGCACGCGTGCAGTTTTGGTGACAGTAGCATGCTTGACAGGCTACTTTTTTTTCAGGGTGGGGCAGTCATACTCTCCTTTGATGAGAAGTATTCCTCTCATGTGTTTTATTCTAGGGTTGAATAGTCAGTAGGCTAGGTAATATTACCCCTAGCCTGCTTTTTCTCAGTTGATAGTTGAACAGAAAAAAATAAAAATTCTTTGCTTTATGGTTTTTAGACAAGCATAAGAGTCTTTGTTTTCTGGATTTCCATTAGGTGTCTTTACTATGATTCTTTACGATCTGCGCTCTAAGCCAGAACTTTTTTTTCTTGGTTTTTTGCTTGTCGGTATTTTCCCTTTGTCGCTTTCTTAGCACTTAAATTAAAAAAAATCTCTTTTCATTAGCTAGGGAGAAGTCTTTACTTCGTAAGTTTTTGCAGTGCATTTAGAGAATAATTAGCTCGTAGTCGAGCAAAATTTCTTTATTTTTGCTGCATAAAATCTTAGAAAAATTGAAAAGAAAAAGAAATCTTTCTTTGTGAAAAGTTGTTGAATTTTTTTTGCATTTCAAAGCCTTTTGTTTCCAGCTTTTTTCATTTATTGTTTCTTTTGTCTTTACACATCATCAGTTTCACCCTCATACCCCTTGACATAAGATAAATCTCTAAAAGTAACGCTAAATTTAAAATCTACTAGAATTTTATGTTTGTAGGGTTCACAAAGTAGTTCAGGACTAGGGCCTTGGAATAGGTTGGAGAGGAAACTCTTCAAGGCCACATAAAAGCAAACATTGGAGTCTATGATAGGGAGTGTCTAAGTCTAGTTTCGTGGAAGTTATCTGGGACCCCCCTCTAACACAGGGGATAAACACGAGGTCGCGTGTGGAAAGGTAGCGGAGATAACCCCTCCAAAGTCGGACCAATCGTAGTGGAGAACACATATCGAGGGCTTGTTTTAGGATTCCGTCGTTTGCATTTGCCACAGGGCTTCGTGGGTCTAGAATCCATTAAAGGTCCTCAGTTGTCTTCTAAACCATTTTCTCTCGATACCCTTGATAGGTTTCAGGCTTGATACCCTGCTCATTGTGGTCTACCCAACTTTCGACTGTACCCGCCTGGTGACTGTTCGCAAGATGGCAACCTAGTTGCCAATCTTTGATAGGGACATACACAGGTGACTGTGGGGGTATACTGTGGTACCTAGGACAGACATTGGGCCATGCTTTGTAGAGCATACCTAGAGGGTGCTTCTGTATTCGAGTTGCACTTGCACCGGTAAGTTGCTCTAGTGTTGGCTGTTGTAGTTGTTCTTCCAATTAATATACTGGTTGCTTGTCTTATCTTCTAGGGACTTTTTTAGTGTGTGTTATGTTTGTGTGTTTAGACTACCTAAGAGTGTCTTGCATATTCTCACACCGTGGAGGATCTCGAGCTCCGCCAGTCATGAAGGCTTCTTGGCCTACCACCGGTTACACTGGAGCCACCCGCGCCACCTTTACGGCGGAAACTAGACCAACAAGGGTCTTTTGAAGCGACCGGGTCACAACTCATTGTGCCCGAACATCACCTGGAGGAATCAACCACCACTCTTGGCTCGATTGGAACCCCAAACACTGATATACCAGTTTATCACGAGCGCTAGACAGTGCCTCACACAGCTATGGAAACAAACGTTGTTCCTTCTTTTGGGAATCCTTTCATTCCCACCACAGTTGCTACCATAGGAGAATCCTCTCCTAACTTACCATCGTCGGTTCGAGCCACCATGGTCTCAGCCGCAACTATGTCGCACAGTGGACCGAACCTGTCTATGGCGGCGGCCACAACCCCCTTCACATCTAGTGCGACCAGTCCTCCGTTTTCATACGGTATGCCTAGTTTGGGTACGAGTCCTGCACTCACTTACTCCACTTTACAGACTTTGGGTCTGGAGGCAGGGAGCTCTAACGCTCCTCTGCAAGGTCAAATTGGGGGCACTCCTATCCCTTTTAACACTTTTCCTTACGTTGGAGGTCATATCCCTCCTTCGTCCCCTTCGCTTGGTGGTCCGCATCAACAGTCCGCCGGGCAAACTGCACACACTAGTTTATTTGGAGCCGGGAGTCAAGGAATGCCTGCGCACAGTCTGTCGGTAGGTTCATCACCTTTTGTTTGGAATGGGACATTTGGTAACAACACTTTCGCATCCACCGCTTTCCCATCTGGGGGCACTCCCATTTTTGGACAGTCTACTGCTGCACAGGGTACTATTCCTGCGTAGGGGGAACATATTGTTCCCTCCTCTGGAATGTCGTTCTTAGGTAATTCTTTCCACAGTCAATGGAACCCTGGACAGACTACTATGCCTCTCCCATCAGGACTGGCATGAGGTAATCCTTCCCAAATTCCTTCAAACATGATGAATGCCCAACACCCTATCTCCTTTATGGGAAATCAGCCGATGATGTCTCCACAGATGAAAAATCCTTATGCTGGTCAGGGCCATGGTTTCTACCAGAATCTAAGCCAGCAACCAAACTTTTCCTGGCAACCTAGTGCCAGTCAAACTCAAGGACCCTTTTTCCCTGGTTATCAACAACAACCCAAATTACCATTCTTGACGACTTTGCACTTGCCAAATTTAACAAGGTTGTTGAATGACCCCATTTTTCACGATCTGCATTGGCCTCCTATGCTGACGAAGTTGCCTTCAGACATCCTGAAGTTCGAAGCTAAACCTAATGGAGATCCAGGGGATCATGTGACTACCTTCCATCTATGGTGCTCATCTAACTCATTGAAAGATGACTCCATACAGTTGCAATTGTTTCAACGTACTCTCATTGGGAGTGCCGCGAAATGGTACATCGAGCTCGACCGCTCACGATACTCTTCTTTTGGTGAACTAGCGATGGCTTTCCTTATCAATTTCCAATTACCTGTGAGATACGATGCTGGCACGAAATTACTAGCTAATTTCGAACAGACAACAGCGGACCATATCTCGAATCACATCTGAGAATGGAGATGTCGGAAGAGTTTAATCAATGTACCAGTCCCACCAGCATTCCTGCTGGAGTGGTTCATTAAGTCCTTGGTCCCACAGTTGTCCAAAGACGTCGCAACGTCTAAAGTTTTCTCTGAAGAAGACGTCATTATGCGGGCTCAACAGTTTGAGCTCATCTATTCTCAGTCCGATTTATTATACAACATCTTGCCAGATGCACCACGTTCGATACTGGAGAAAAATAGACAGAGAACTGGACCACATGTCGATGGTATCGTTGGTTCAGCACAAACTAACTCCATTGAGCAATTGACAAAGTAGTTGCAACAGTTATTCATCCAACACACAGCGGCCAGCCAAACCACTGCTTTGGCTGCTCCCCCTACTCAAACATCGGAGGTACATACCGTACAATCGACTAACCCAAAGGCCACCCGACAGCCTAAAGGGAAGAAAAAACAACGAAAGAAGGGTAAGGGGGATAAAAAACCCACTGATAATGCTGGCAAGGGAACCACAGAAAAATGGAAGGTGAGGTATCCATGCAACTTGTGTGTAGAATACCACTCAACCCATCTTTGTTCTCGACTTGCAGAGGCCCAAAAGTTTGTCATACAGCAACAGCAAGCCGTGTTGACTAATCCCTTTCAGCATGGGAAAAATTTAACTCAAGCCTCTACAAGTAGCGAAAGGGGCAGTCAAGAAACCTGCCCTCCTTCGAACAACCCCTCGTCCATGAACGTATATATGGTGAGGGGTGATGCTTTCATATCAACTAGAGAAAACAATTATAGTAAAACAAGCACTTCTGAAAAAGGCAAAGAAGTCGAACTCCCATCTCTTCCTCTCCAGATTGAGAAAATGTTGGGAGAAACAATGACGCACATTCCCAAAGGTGCGTTTAAAAAGGATTCTCATAACCCAAACGCAAGGGCTGCCCAGAACTATTCTGTGGTGGAAGATTTATCACAAACCCCTTGTGTGATGTCTGCTTTGGAGGTCCTCCAAAGTTTCCCTGCTTAGAGGAAGGCTTTGTTAACTGCTTTAGGCTCTACTAAGACTTGTAATCTGGGTACCATCATGTTGGATACAACCGACTTAAAACCTCGTCTGCCTTACCACGTATCATTTCATATAGTAGTGGCTTACCCCATGAAAACTTTTACACGGAACATATTCCATACAGTGGTCGACGAGGGTGCTTCGACTTGCGTTATATCGTTGGCATGTTGGAAGGCCATTGGCCAGCCCATTTTGTCTCCATCACCTACTCTCCTCACTGCTTTCGACAGTCGTTCTTTCCGACCACATGGCATCGTTCATTCTTTCCCCGTGCAGTTAGGAGGGAAGAATGTGTGTGTTGAAGTAGAGGTAGTCGACGCTCCCCTCGACTATAACCTCTTGTTAGGAAGGAGTTGGACTTATGAAATGCAAGCTATGGTTGCTACAGTTTTCCGGGTCTTATTGTTCCCACACGAGGGCTGGATAGTGACCATTGATCAATTGTATTTCTCTAGACCTGACTGAGCTTTGGGGGCATCCACGGTTCCATTGATTGATAATCCTCAATCGGGTATCGTCAATGTAGGAGTTGGTTTGTGCCCATATTTGATGGGTACCTTCGATTACCCATCCCCGCAGGGCGATGTCAAGTTTATATCCAATCATCATAAGGTTGAGATTTTTCAAGTTTTGTCATTCTGCACGACTTACTTCGAGGATCCTTGGATTCTTCCTTCCCCATTAGCCACGATGGATGAGATAGGGCACCCCGTCATGTCCATGCCCTTATCAGCTGCTGAAGTAGCATACTCTTTAGTCTAGAAAGCTTCAGCTACCCCTGATCCGACTCCCGCACAGGAGTTGGATCCACTTCTAGAGCCTATCTGGGATCAGGGTTCTCTCGCCAACGTTGATTCATTAGACTTAGTCTTGCCTTTTGATGAAGTAGTCATTAAAGCAATGACTAGTCCGAACAAACCTTGGGACGATCTTCATCATAGATCATATTTCCTCCCAGAGTTAAGCCGAATCGAGGCAGGAGAATTTACTATCACCATGACGGGAGATCAGCCATGTCCTATTAATCTCTTAGCTACAAAGGAAATTTATGCTAAGGGGAATATGGCAAATATCGCTGAAACTATACCTATCAATATCTCCCAAAACCCTGGTGTCATGGAGAATGTCTTCGTCAGAGCGGATTGCTCCCCCGAAGATATTCAGATTTACACGGATCTTTTCAAAGAATTCCACAACGTTTTTGCCTGGCCTTATGAGGAAATGCCAGGTATCGATCCGAAAATAGTTGAACATGAAATCACAACGTATCCTAATGCCAAACCGGTTCGACAAAAATTTCATCGAGTCAATCCTAAGAAAGCAGCAGCCATCAAGATTGAAGTTGAGAAATTGCTCAAGGTAGCTTTCATTTATCCTATTCATTTGACTCAATG